>SJYX01015639.1:471292-577325 GCA_006410675.1 Oreotragus oreotragus
TGGACCTTCAGGTGGGACAGGCTCACAAGTCCTGGCTGACACCAGAGGGACCTCTCTGCTGCAGGTAGGGTTAGCTGTTGTCACAACTCAGCAGCTCAGGTCACTAGCCAAAAAACCTACATCCACGTTCCAGCTTCACGCCTGTCTCGCTGCCATAACTTTCAGACTAGTAGAGTCTGCCTCCACCTGATGGAAATATCTAGTAATTAAGCCAGCAGTCTTCAGCCCAAGGTGTGTATCAGAATCACCTGGCGGGCCCAGGAAGCATCCAAAGACCTCCGCTTGCTCCTGTGTCCTCACTGCTGGCAGAGCCCTCTGAACTTGAGCAGCTCGGCGGCTCCGGCAGAGGGGGGACCCACCCCTCAGGAGGCAGGCCCACAGTATAGAGCCGCTGCGTGGGCTGGACCTGAGTGTTACCACATCAGGCTTATCCGCCTGGTTGATTAATGACTGAGTCGCTCCTGCCGGGATCGAGGGCAGAGAAGAGACGTGTTTCCAGGCAGACTGTCCCCTGTCTCAGGAGGGACACTCTGGCCCTTCTCTCTCTCAGGAGCCACCCTCTCAGGTGAGTCTCTGGAGGCTGGAGTCACAGGGGCCTTCTTTTCTTGGCCGTGTCTGCGGCTCCCCACGCAGGCTCCTCAGCTTATTTGGCTGTGCTGGGTTTTCGTTGCTGTGCAGGCTTTTCTCTGGTCGTGGCGAGCAAGGCCCCATGTTCCTCCCAGAGGGTGAGGTGCCGGCAGGGCGAGGCGAAGGTCTCCGGTGCCAAAGATTTATTTTTTTTTAATTTTAATTTTATTTTTTGGCTATGGCGGGTCTTCATTTCTGCACTCAGGCTTTCTCTCACTGTGGCAAGCAGGGCCTCCCCTCTAGTAACAGTGTGCAGACTTCTCATTGCAGTGGCTTCTTTCGTTGTGGCTCCCAGGCTCTAGAGCACAGACTCAGTAGTATGAGCATACCTCAGTAATATGAACAACTAATCAGCTTAGTTGCTCCATGACCTGTGGGATTTTCCTAGACCAGGGATCGAACCCCTGTCCCCTGCATTGCAAGGCTGATTCTTAACCACTGAACAGTGAGGGAAGCCCTTTCTCCTATTTTTAAATTAATAGTACCAGATGATGTTTGGAGAATATCATCCAATGCTAAGCAGAACCTGTGACTAGGTTACTCTCTCCCTTGTATTCAATATAATTCAGTAGGTATGATAGAAAGAATTTTAAAGGGGCTCCCAAGATTTTTCACCCTCTGGTGTCCACACCTTGCTACTCATTACTATGATTATGATACATGTCACTCTCATGATTAAGATATATTATGTGATATAGTAGACTTTAAGAAAGGGAGGTTATTAAGGGGGGCCTGAATGGGTCCATTGGAGGGAATGGTGTTTTCAGATAATCTTCTCCATTTATTTAGTCATTTTTAGTGTATGCAAGTTTTTAATTATTCTTGAAATAATTTTGCTAAGTTTACATTATCTTAAATTGCGCTTATTTTATTGGTATTTTCAAATTTTTTTCTAACTTGAAGCTTTGGTTTACCTTAATATTATTTAAATTAGTTCATTTTCTAGAAAAAACAAATTGGAAAAAAGTTTTTAAAATAATTTCATTGCTCAACTCTTGGAAAACTTTTTTACTAGGGGGTATCATTGTTTGAAGTTTTAAAAATTTATTTTCCAGCAAGTATTTTAAAATGTGAAAAGGACATAATTGAAAATGAGACACATGTTCTTGCACCCTGGAATTAATGTTTGCTAATATTTATTTGGATTACTTTAATTGGTTTTCAGTAAAAAAAAATAATAATGAAATACAGGTACATTTGAACTCCCATTTTATCACCTCCCATTTCCCTTTCACTATCACTTTCTTGCAGTGAATTCTTCAGTCCAATATTCTACATTTGTATTCATACACTATATGTATAGCTTACTTCATGCTTTAAATTGTTATATCAATGGTTTTATTCTCCCCTCCTCTTTTTTTAACTAAATAAAAAGTCAGAGCTTCAGTTTCATTGANCCATTTTATCACCTCCCATTTCCCTTTCACTATCACTTTCTTGCAGTGAATTCTTCAGTCCAATATTCTACATTTGTATTCATACACTATATGTATAGCTTACTTCATGCTTTAAATTGTTATATCAATGGTTTTATTCTCCCCTCCTCTTTTTTTAACTAAATAAAAAGTCAGAGCTTCAGTTTCATTGATAAATGTAAAACTTTCTAATTTTTATTTGATATAATTCCTTGTAAGCATTGCTTCATTTTATTTATTAATCTCACTATATTAACATATTCATCTCATGCCATGGAATATCCTTGCATTAGGGACTTGGACATTAGGCCATTCATGAGTTTCCCTATGGGTACTCCTAGACGCAGAATGATTGGATTATAGACAAACTGAAAGACTTCTCTGGAAAAAATGTCTATTCAGGTTTTCTGATATGTTTTAAATACAAATAAAAGTTTAGAAAAATAGAAGACATACATATGTATGACTATAAGGCACATGAAAAGATACGCAACCTTGCTTATCATTAGAGAAATCAAAAAAATGAAATATTACCTCACACATGTCAGAATGTCTATTATCAAAAAAATCTACAAATATCAAGTGTTGGGGAGGATATGGAGAAAAGGAAACCCTTGTACCTTGTTGGTGGGAATGTAAAGTGGTGCACAAATATGGAGTTTCCCTAAAAAAGCTGAAATAGAACTATCATATGAGCCAGCAATTACACTTTTAGGGATGTACCTGGAAAATGAAAACACTGATTCAAAGGGATATATGCATCTTAATAGCTATTTACAATAGCAAAAATAATAAAGCAACCCAAATGCCCATCAACAGAAAAATGAATAAATACGTGGTTTGTATATAAGATGAAATATTACTTTATTAAAAAATGAAATTCTCCCTTTTGCAGAAACATGGGTGGACCTAGAGAATATTATGTTTAGTAAAATAAGTCAGAGAAAGACAAATATTGTATGGTATTATATGCAGAACCTAAAAAGTAATACAAATGAATGTATATACAAAACAAAAACAGATTCACATACAGAAAACAAACTAGTGCTTACCAGTGGGGAGAGGACAGGGAGGAGGAGCAAATTAGGGGTATGAGATTAAGAGATAGAAACTACCATGTGTAAAATTGATAAGCCACAAGGATATGTTTTGTAGCACAGGGAATTAAATTTTCTTAGAATTACTTTTAATGGAGCATAATTTGTAAAAATACTGAGTCACTATGCTGTACACCTGAAATTAGTATCATATTGTAAATTAACTATATACTTCAATAAGATAAGAATAAAAATACATACATATATAAAGAATACTAGTGCTCACTCTCTTCTTGAGCCTATCACAAATTTATCAACAGATTTTAATCATTAATTTAAAAGTAGACAAATACAATTTTTACATTGAGTTAAAATGTATTTCTTTAAAGAAAGCATATCACTTTTTAAGGAAAAATACTTAGGATATATTAGCAATATCTAAAACTTTTTTAACATTACCCTCACTATATAGTATCCTTTAAATACCTATTTGTGGATATATTTCACAATATGCAGTTTGGATCATTGGAATAAGATTTTAATCATTAATTTAAAAGTAGACAAATACAATTTTTACATTGAGTTAAAATGTATTTCTTTAAAGAAAGCATATCACTTTTTAAGGAAAAATACTTAGGATATATTAGCAATATCTAAAACTTTTTTAACATTACCCTCACTATATAGTATCCTTTAAATACCTATTTGTGGATATATTTCACAATATGCAGTTTGGATCATTGGAATGATACAAATCTGTGTTTTTCCATTTATTTCTCAAAGAAGAACAATCTGAGGAAAATATGTTTCTTGAATATTATGCTTTGTGTTTGTTTTCTAAAATGTCTCATTTTTATATAAATTAAGAGTCATTTCAAATCATATAATGTAGTTCAATGAAATGTAAACAGACATGAGAAGACATTTGCTTCTCTGGAAAAAAAAGTATTGATTTTCTTCACAGTGTTTGCTCTGCATACATTTTATTTCAACCAGCTGCTTTTCCAAATCTCCATCTAAGCTGATATTGCAACTAATGGCTCAGTTCTGTTTTTGTGCTACCAGGCAGTAAAAGTGTACTCTTAATGAAAAATACACTTTTGAAATAAAATATATAAAGTTTTAAATGGTAAAACTTTACCACTCATTTTTGAATTAGTGATTAACTTCCTAGGTTCAATCTCTTAGATAGTACTAAAAGAAACAGAATAATTGAAATAATGCCATCAATAACTGAATAAGTATTCATTTATTTGTATATCTTTAAAACACAGATACATTATGGCAGAGAGTAGTATTATTTTCAAAATTCAAAGTTAGATGAATATCATCTACAACCTGAGTGATTTATTTTCTGAAGGATACAGATTACTTCTGGGTGTCAAGCTATCTATGAAAGTCTATCTTTTGATCAGATTAAGTTGACTGCTATTTTTTCTTTAAAGCCTTTAATCTTATATTGGAGTACAGTTGATCAGGGCTTCCCAAGTGACTCAGTGGGTAACAAATCTGCCTGCAATGCATAAAATGTAGAAGACAGAGGATCCATCCCTGGGTCGGGAAGATCCCCTGGAGAAGGGAATGGCTGCCCACTCCAATATTCTTGCCTGGAGAATCCCATGGACAGAGGAGCCTAGTGGGCTGCACTTCATAGGGTTGCAAAGAGTCAGCCACGACTGAAGCAACAGAGCTCACATCCATCGTCGTCAACGGTGTAAAGACAGACTCAGGTGGCTAACAAAGGGACTCAGCCATACTCTTCTGCTATCTTTGAAACAATCTTGGTTGTTTCTAAACCTACTGTTTACATGGATTTGCTGTAGAGAGAAAATATGCCATTTTCTCCAGTTCAGTTCAGTTCAGTCGCTCAGTCATGTCCAACTCTTTGCAACTCCATGAATTGCAGCATGCCAGGCCTCCCTGTCCATCACCAACTCTCGGAGTTTACTCAGATTCACGTCCATCGAGTCCGTGATGCCATCCACCATCTCATCCTCGGTCGTCCCCTTCTCCTCCTGCCCCCAATCCCTCCCAACATCAGGGTGTTTTCCAATGAGTCAACTCTTCGCATGAGGTGGCCAAAGAATTGGAGTTTCAGCTTCAGCATCAGTCCTTCCAATGAACACCCAGGACTGATCTCCTTTAGGATGGACTGGTTGAATCTTCTTGCAGAGTTTCTATCAAATTCTGACATTTTCAAATTTGGCAATTTAAAGGTTATAATGATTGCTTTAATAATTCATAATACCTAATTCTATCTTTACTATTGATTTCTGTTTGCTTTTAATGTTTCTGTTTATTGATTTATTTATTCAATGAATTGGATCTTTAAAAATGCTTATGCTTAGATCTGAAAATTGATTTTTTGATAAAGCAGATTTTAATGTTCATTCTAATTAATAATGCTTTAAAATATATTCAAACTCTCTTTAGTATGTGTTACTGTATTAGTTTCCCATAGCTGCTGTAACAGACGGCCACAAACTTGGTGGCTTAAAAAAGCAGAAATTTATTCTCTTATAGATCTAGTGGGCAAAATTTTATCATTGTGATGAAATGAGAACGTCAGCAGGGCTGTGCTCTTTACAGCAACTCTAGGGAAGAATCTCATCCTTACCTTTCCCAGCTTCTGGTGGCTACAGAATATGGTGGTTTATGGCTACATCAGTCCAGTCTTTGAATATCTCTGCTCCATCTTCACATTGCCTTCTCAATGTTTCACATCTCCTCCTGTGTAATGGCAGTTAGGGCTCACCTAGGTAATCTGGGAAAAACTCCTATCTCAGTATTCTTAAATTAATCACATCTGCAAAGACCACTCCCCCGACCCCCAGCCTTAAGGAAAAAAAGCAAGGTAAGGTAACATTCACAGGTTCCAGGGATTAAGACATGGATATCTGCCAGGCTCTTCTGTCCATGGGGTTCTCCACGCAAGGATACTATAGTGGGTACCCATTTCCTTCTCCAGGGGATCTTTCCAATCCAAGGATTGAACCCGAGTCTTGCAGGGTGCAGGCAGATACTTTACCACTGAGCCACTGGGGAAGCCCCTGTGGATATCTTCAGGGGTGCATTCTCAGCTCACTCAGTATTAATTTTCTTTACATTTATCAGTTTCCCTATGATCTAGCTTTTTATTATGGTTTATTTTTGCCGATGCATGGTGCACACGAAATGGACACAGAAACTCTGCCTTACATACTTTTGCCTCTCTTCAGTGTTTATTCTTTTCAAGTAGTCATTATCTAGAGAAACTCAGAGAATGTGCTTGCTTACTGTATGACTATGAAGTTTCTGTTTTTAGAATCTTCTCATTTACTTCAGGCTCCTAATTGCTTTATTCAGGTTTTTGCTGCCAGTATTTACTGTGGGTTCCTTTGTTAACTTGCTGAAGTTAAGTACCAGAATCTTAATAAATATTTAAGCTTGTTTTTTTTTGTTTGTTTGTTTGTTTTCCTCTTGGTCTTTAGGGTATAAGATTCCAAGAAACTACAAAGCTGCCTCATACTGTATTTTGTAGAGATACAATAGAAGCTGATTGTATCACCAAACAATCACCAAAAAATTATTTATGAGCAAAGAATAGAAATATGTGTATTTTAACACAGAAATTGTGTAATTGCTATGTTAACTCCATATGATAGGTAACTCTGTGCTTCAAAAAATACAGTTTGTAGAATATTTAATAGCATGGAAAGTGATGCCAGTATAGTGATGAAGACTAAAGCAAGTTATAAGGGAACAGAAACATAATAATTTCAAAAGGTTTCATTATATATAGACCTTCACCTCTTGCTTATTTGTAACCTTTATCTCTGGCAGTAAATTTCCTGGCTTCAATCATTTATTTAAAATTTTATTTATTCAACCCTAGTACACATATGGGCTTCCCTGGTAGCTCAGACGATAAAGAATCTGCCTACAATGCAGGAGACCTGAGTTCGATCTCTGGGTCGGGAAGGTCCTCTGGAGAATAAAATGGCAATCCACTCCAGTATTCTTGCCTGGAGAATTCCATGGACAGAGGAGCCTGGCAGGCTACAGTCCAGGGGGTCATAAAGAGTCAGACACGATGGAGCGATTAACACAACCACAGTACACACATCGTGATGTTTCAGCATGACTGAGCCAAAATCCATTGAGGAACAGATTTGCCAACCAGAGTACAGTGTTTATGTAGTATTTCTCTTGTCTTTAGCCTTTAAAACATCCAGTTAAAACACTGCTTCCCAAGTCACTTCTGTCAGTTCCTTTCCCCCCCACCCCTAGTGAGATCATGTCATGCATTTTTAAGGAAATATATTAATTTGTCACCATCTGCATTGCATTATGAGCTCCCCTAATATTCTGGTTGATTTTTAATTGACTATTATATTCAGTCTTTGTGGCATAAAATTATATGGGTTTTGAAAATGCATGCATGCCTGCAGTCATGTGTTCAGTACCACACAAATATTTCCATCACCCTAAAAAGTCCCATTGTGTAGCTTCTTTTTAGTAAATGCTTCTTAACCTTCCTACCATCTTAATTATAGTCCCTTTCACAGCAATAGTTTTGCTTTTTTGAAAATTCTATATAAATGGCATCATATAATACACAGCCTTGGGGTTCTGGCTCCTTGCATATAGCTAAATATATTCATTCATGAGTTGTGTGAATCGGTAGTTCCTTTAATTTTAATTACAGTTGTCCCTCAGTATCCTAGCAGGGGACTGGTTTCAGGACCATGGATTGGTACCAAAATACACAAGTGCTTGTCTCATACATAAAATAAAATAATATTTGCATATAATCTACCTGTCTACCCTCATAGACTTTAATTCATCTCTAGAATACTTAAAGTGCCTAATACAATGTAAATGCTATGTGAATAGTTCCTGACATACAGAAAATCCAAGTTTTACTTTTTGGAAATTTCTGGAATTAAAAAAAAAAAGAAATCTTTTCAATCCACAGTCAGTTAAACCCATAGATGCTCGCAGCCTTAGAAGTACATTGTATGCCTGTCCATAGTTTTTCTGTTGACATGTTGGACATGAGACTGCACATCATCGTTGCTCTTCGTTTTAGGCAATTTTGAAAAACATTGTTATACACACTATAATATGGATTCTGGTATGAATATATTTTCCACTTGAGTAAATATGAAAAAGTAGGAGTTCTGGGTCATGTGATAAGTCTGTGTTATGAGAAAATATCAAACTGTTCTCCAGAGTAGAAATTTAATTTTCACTAAAAATGGATGGGGGTTCCTCCTGCTCTTCATACTGTCAGGAATTCATGCTACATCTTTGTACATTTTTTTTTTTCCTTTGCCATTTTAATAGGTAGGTAGGGGACCTATCTTTGTAGGTTAGCTTCTATTTCTCTTAAGACTAATATCATTTAGTATGTCTTCGCATGCTTCTCACTTGAATATTTTCTTTGGTGAAGCATCTGTTCAGATATTTCTCTGCTCATTTTTTAATTAGGTTGTTACATTTTGTTTTCAGTGTTCTTTATATATCGTAGATATGTTTTTACCAGATACTTGAATCTTTGTGGTTTGCATTTTCTTTCCCTTAATGTTGTCTTTTAAAGGATACAGTTTCTTTTAAAATTTTCTGATAAAGTCCAATGTATCCTTTTCTCTTCCACAAATAACCATTTTAATGTTATATATGAAAATATGTGGCAAGACTCCCATTTGTGAAGATTTTCTTTAGTATATTCTTCTAAAGTTTTATAGTTTTACTTTGTAAATTTAGAACAGTGATCTGTCTGAGTTAGTTCAGTTCAGTCACTCAGTTGTATCTGACTCTTTGAGACTCCATGGACTTCAGCATGCCAGTTATTACAATTCTCATGTAAGATTTGAGATACCTATTCAAGTAATTTTTTATTTTCCCATATGGATGTCTAATTTTTCTGGTACCCTTATTGACAAGACTATCCATTCTCCACTGAATTTTCTTTCAAATTTTTAAAATTATCACCCTATATCTGTGTAGCCTTTTTTTTTTTTTTTTTTTTTTTTTCCTTACAGAAAGTAAGAAGACATTTTAACGAAAGCCAGATTGAAACTCTTTTTGCTATAAAAGGAAATGATGGAAGATATTATTTATTAGCATCAGTCCTTCCAATGAACACCCAGGACTGATCTCCTTTAGGATGGACTGGTTGAATCTTCTTGCAGAGTTTCTATCAAATTCTGACATTTTCAAATTTGGCAATTTAAAGGTTATAATGATTGCTTTAATAATTCATAATACCTAATTCTATCTTTACTATTGATTTCTGTTTGCTTTTAATGTTTCTGTTTATTGATTTATTTATTCAATGAATTGGATCTTTAAAAATGCTTATGCTTAGATCTGAAAATTGATTTTTTGATAAAGCAGATTTTAATGTTCATTCTAATTAATAATGCTTTAAAATATATTCAAACTCTCTTTAGTATGTGTTACTGTATTAGTTTCCCATAGCTGCTGTAACAGACGGCCACAAACTTGGTGGCTTAAAAAAGCAGAAATTTATTCTCTTATAGATCTAGTGGGCAAAATTTTATCATTGTGATGAAATGAGAACGTCAGCAGGGCTGTGCTCTTTACAGCAACTCTAGGGAAGAATCTCATCCTTACCTTTCCCAGCTTCTGGTGGCTACAGAATATGGTGGTTTATGGCTACATCAGTCCAGTCTTTGAATATCTCTGCTCCATCTTCACATTGCCTTCTCAATGTTTCACATCTCCTCCTGTGTAATGGCAGTTAGGGCTCACCTAGGTAATCTGGGAAAAACTCCTATCTCAGTATTCTTAAATTAATCACATCTGCAAAGACCACTCCCCCGACCCCCAGCCTTAAGGAAAAAAAGCAAGGTAAGGTAACATTCACAGGTTCCAGGGATTAAGACATGGATATCTGCCAGGCTCTTCTGTCCATGGGGTTCTCCACGCAAGGATACTATAGTGGGTACCCATTTCCTTCTCCAGGGGATCTTTCCAATCCAAGGATTGAACCCGAGTCTTGCAGGGTGCAGGCAGATACTTTACCACTGAGCCACTGGGGAAGCCCCTGTGGATATCTTCAGGGGTGCATTCTCAGCTCACTCAGTATTAATTTTCTTTACATTTATCAGTTTCCCTATGATCTAGCTTTTTATTATGGTTTATTTTTGCCGATGCATGGTGCACACGAAATGGACACAGAAACTCTGCCTTACATACTTTTGCCTCTCTTCAGTGTTTATTCTTTTCAAGTAGTCATTATCTAGAGAAACTCAGAGAATGTGCTTGCTTACTGTATGACTATGAAGTTTCTGTTTTTAGAATCTTCTCATTTACTTCAGGCTCCTAATTGCTTTATTCAGGTTTTTGCTGCCAGTATTTACTGTGGGTTCCTTTGTTAACTTGCTGAAGTTAAGTACCAGAATCTTAATAAATATTTAAGCTTGTTTTTTTTTGTTTGTTTGTTTGTTTTCCTCTTGGTCTTTAGGGTATAAGATTCCAAGAAACTACAAAGCTGCCTCATACTGTATTTTGTAGAGATACAATAGAAGCTGATTGTATCACCAAACAATCACCAAAAAATTATTTATGAGCAAAGAATAGAAATATGTGTATTTTAACACAGAAATTGTGTAATTGCTATGTTAACTCCATATGATAGGTAACTCTGTGCTTCAAAAAATACAGTTTGTAGAATATTTAATAGCATGGAAAGTGATGCCAGTATAGTGATGAAGACTAAAGCAAGTTATAAGGGAACAGAAACATAATAATTTCAAAAGGTTTCATTATATATAGACCTTCACCTCTTGCTTATTTGTAACCTTTATCTCTGGCAGTAAATTTCCTGGCTTCAATCATTTATTTAAAATTTTATTTATTCAACCCTAGTACACATATGGGCTTCCCTGGTAGCTCAGACGATAAAGAATCTGCCTACAATGCAGGAGACCTGAGTTCGATCTCTGGGTCGGGAAGGTCCTCTGGAGAATAAAATGGCAATCCACTCCAGTATTCTTGCCTGGAGAATTCCATGGACAGAGGAGCCTGGCAGGCTACAGTCCAGGGGGTCATAAAGAGTCAGACACGATGGAGCGATTAACACAACCACAGTACACACATCGTGATGTTTCAGCATGACTGAGCCAAAATCCATTGAGGANTGGCAATCCACTCCAGTATTCTTGCCTGGAGAATTCCATGGACAGAGGAGCCTGGCAGGCTACAGTCCAGGGGGTCATAAAGAGTCAGACACGATGGAGCGATTAACACAACCACAGTACACACATCGTGATGTTTCAGCATGACTGAGCCAAAATCCATTGAGGAACAGATTTGCCAACCAGAGTACAGTGTTTATGTAGTATTTCTCTTGTCTTTAGCCTTTAAAACATCCAGTTAAAACACTGCTTCCCAAGTCACTTCTGTCAGTTCCTTTCCCCCCCACCCCTAGTGAGATCATGTCATGCATTTTTAAGGAAATATATTAATTTGTCACCATCTGCATTGCATTATGAGCTCCCCTAATATTCTGGTTGATTTTTAATTGACTATTATATTCAGTCTTTGTGGCATAAAATTATATGGGTTTTGAAAATGCATGCATGCCTGCAGTCATGTGTTCAGTACCACACAAATATTTCCATCACCCTAAAAAGTCCCATTGTGTAGCTTCTTTTTAGTAAATGCTTCTTAACCTTCCTACCATCTTAATTATAGTCCCTTTCACAGCAATAGTTTTGCTTTTTTGAAAATTCTATATAAATGGCATCATATAATACACAGCCTTGGGGTTCTGGCTCCTTGCATATAGCTAAATATATTCATTCATGAGTTGTGTGAATCGGTAGTTCCTTTAATTTTAATTACAGTTGTCCCTCAGTATCCTAGCAGGGGACTGGTTTCAGGACCATGGATTGGTACCAAAATACACAAGTGCTTGTCTCATACATAAAATAAAATAATATTTGCATATAATCTACCTGTCTACCCTCATAGACTTTAATTCATCTCTAGAATACTTAAAGTGCCTAATACAATGTAAATGCTATGTGAATAGTTCCTGACATACAGAAAATCCAAGTTTTACTTTTTGGAAATTTCTGGAATTAAAAAAAAAAAGAAATCTTTTCAATCCACAGTCAGTTAAACCCATAGATGCTCGCAGCCTTAGAAGTACATTGTATGCCTGTCCATAGTTTTTCTGTTGACATGTTGGACATGAGACTGCACATCATCGTTGCTCTTCGTTTTAGGCAATTTTGAAAAACATTGTTATACACACTATAATATGGATTCTGGTATGAATATATTTTCCACTTGAGTAAATATGAAAAAGTAGGAGTTCTGGGTCATGTGATAAGTCTGTGTTATGAGAAAATATCAAACTGTTCTCCAGAGTAGAAATTTAATTTTCACTAAAAATGGATGGGGGTTCCTCCTGCTCTTCATACTGTCAGGAATTCATGCTACATCTTTGTACATTTTTTTTTTTCCTTTGCCATTTTAATAGGTAGGTAGGGGACCTATCTTTGTAGGTTAGCTTCTATTTCTCTTAAGACTAATATCATTTAGTATGTCTTCGCATGCTTCTCACTTGAATATTTTCTTTGGTGAAGCATCTGTTCAGATATTTCTCTGCTCATTTTTTAATTAGGTTGTTACATTTTGTTTTCAGTGTTCTTTATATATCGTAGATATGTTTTTACCAGATACTTGAATCTTTGTGGTTTGCATTTTCTTTCCCTTAATGTTGTCTTTTAAAGGATACAGTTTCTTTTAAAATTTTCTGATAAAGTCCAATGTATCCTTTTCTCTTCCACAAATAACCATTTTAATGTTATATATGAAAATATGTGGCAAGACTCCCATTTGTGAAGATTTTCTTTAGTATATTCTTCTAAAGTTTTATAGTTTTACTTTGTAAATTTAGAACAGTGATCTGTCTGAGTTAGTTCAGTTCAGTCACTCAGTTGTATCTGACTCTTTGAGACTCCATGGACTTCAGCATGCCAGTTATTACAATTCTCATGTAAGATTTGAGATACCTATTCAAGTAATTTTTTATTTTCCCATATGGATGTCTAATTTTTCTGGTACCCTTATTGACAAGACTATCCATTCTCCACTGAATTTTCTTTCAAATTTTTAAAATTATCACCCTATATCTGTGTAGCCTTTTTTTTTTTTTTTTTTTTTTTGCACTTTCTGGACTGTTCCTATCACCTATGAGACTATCCTTTAGCCAGTAAAGCAATCTTAATTATTATAACTTTATAGTAAGTCTTGAAATCAAGATGTGAGTCCTCCAAATTTGTATGTGTGTGTATGTGTTTCAAGAATAATTTTGGCCACTCTAACTCCTTAGTAATCTCATTTTGATTGTAGAATCAGTTTGTTATAAAATCTGATATCTATGAGAGTTCTCCAGGGTTTGGGTTGCATAGTATCTATAAGTAATACAATTTCAGTGAGTAGACATTTTAATAGTATTGTCCAATCCATTAGGTTTTACTAAGTTCTTGCTTTAGTATTTTAGAGTAAATAACACACAGATTCTGGATATATTTTGATACATTTATGCCTAAGTATTTCTATTCTGTTTTTGGAGTGCTATTTAAATGCATTGTTGATGCTGTTTGTATGAGTGTGTGCCTGTTAACAGACACTGTTTTTTTAGAGCACTTTTAGGTTATCAGCAAAAGTGAGCAGCAAGGACACAGAATTCACATTACCCTCTGCCTTCACAAACACAAAGCCTCCTTCACTATTCTCATCCCGCACCACGGTGACACTTTTATTACAGTCAGTGAACCAACATTGGCATATTATTATCAATCAAAGCCTGTGGTTTACATTTAGGTTCATTCTTGATATTGTATATTCCATAGATTTTGACAAATGTATAATGACATATATTCACAATTTTTATATCATACATTATAGTTTCACTGCCTTGAAATTCCACTGCACTCTGCCTATTCCATCTCAGCCTACCTCTGAACTCCTGGCAACCATTGATTTTATCACCATAGTTTTGCTTTTTCCAGAAGGTCATATACTTAGGATCATATAGTACGAAGCCTTTGCAGATTGTCTTTTTTCACTTAGTAATGTACTTTCCATATCTTTTCAACTTGAAAGCTCATTTCTTTTCAGTGTTAAATAGTATTCTATTCTATAGTTATACCATTATTTGTTTATCCATTCACCCCCTGAAAAGCATTTTGGTTGCTTCCAAGTTTTGGCAATTATGAATGAAGCTGCTATTGGCATTCATGTGCAGATTTTTGTATGTACTGAATCTTTTTACTTCAAATTCTGATTGTATTCCAGTGGCATATAGGGCTATGATTGATATTTGTATATTGATATTGAATCTTATAATTTTTTACGACTCATTTGTTAATTCTAGCAATTATTTTTATATTTGTTAAAATTAAATTTTATTTTACTCTTTTCTTTTCAACCCATGTTCATTGTGTTTTCTTTCCTTTTGCACTGGCTAGCTCTAAATTCCGGGGAAGGCAATGGCACCCCACCCCAGTACTCTTGCCTGGAAAATCCAATGGACGGAGTAGTCTGGTGGGCTGCAGTCCATGGGGTCGCTAACAGTCGGACAGACTGAGCGACTTCACTTTCACTTTTCTCATTCATGCATTGGAGAAGGAAATGGCAACCCACTCCAGTATTCTTGCCTGGAGAATCCCAGGGATGGGGGAGCCTGGTGGGCTGCCGTCTATGGGGTCACAGAGTCAGACACGACTGAAGTGACTTAGCAGCAGTAGCAGCAGCAGCTCTAAATTCGGAGAAGGTGATGGCAATCCACTCCAGTACTCTTGCCTGGCAAATCCCATGGACGGAGGAGCCTGGTAGGCTGCAGTCCATGGGGTCGCTAAGAGTTGGACATGACTGAGCAACTTCTCTTTCACTTTTCACTTTTATGCATTGGAGAAGGAAATGGCAACCCACTCCAATGTTCTTGCCTGGAGAATCCCAGGAATGGGGGAGCCTGGTGGGCTGCCGTCTCTGGGGTCGCACAGAGTTGGACACGACTGAAGCAACTTAGCAGCAGCAACAGCAGCAGCTCTAAATTTGTCAAGTTTAATATGAGTTATAAGTAAGAATGTTTTTGTTTTGTTCCTTCTCTTGGAAAAAATCAGTTTCTCACCAATAAATATAGTCAACTGTATCTCTATTCAGGATCCAGTCTAGCTAAAAATTAATCAATATTATTGGCCTTTTCAATGAAATAGCTTTTATTTCATTGATTTCTCCTATTTTTCTGTTTTAAATTTCACTGATTTCTGTTCTAAACTTCATTATTTCTTACTTTTGCTTGCTTTTAATGTGCTTTTCTTTCTCAAGTTGCTCAATGATAGAAGCAATTTTTGTTACAAATTTTAGTTTTTTTAATATAAGAATTTAACGCTATAAATTTTCTTCTGATCAGTGTTATACCTGTACCCCATAAGTTGTGATATGTTGTATTTTATTATTTTCTTACTTCAAAATATTATAAAAAATTTCCTCTAGATTCCCTTTTCAGTCTATGAGTTATTTAGAGGGATTATTTTAGAATTTCTTTGTATTATCACTTTCAGATTTCCTTATATTACATTTTAGGAACATATAGTGTATAATATACGTTATTTTAAACCTGGTCAAGTGTGAATCATGGTCTTTCTTTCTGAATGTTTCATGTGGACTCAAGAAGAATGTATACTCTGTTGGGTGGATTGTTATACAAATGTCAATTAGAATAAGTTGGTCAGTTGTCTTTTGCAGGTCATCTATAGCTGAACTAATTTTCTACCTAATTGGTCACCCAATTACTGTGAGAGGAGTGTTGAAGTCTCCAATTATGATTGTGGATTATTTTCTCCTTTTATGTCTATTATTTTTATCTCATGTGTTTTAAAATTCTAACTGAGCAGTCGGTTATGACTGTCTTTAACCCTGATGATATATCCACCTCCTTTTTCCCAAAATTTTAATGATTATCTTGGGTTGCAGCATATATTCTGAAATAATCTAAATCTACATTTAATATTATGAGGCCTGATTTATAGTATAAAAATGTTTTAATATTCCCAATTAATTCCTCCCATCTTTTGTGCTGTTTTAATCAAAACTTTCACTTTTTCTCATGCTGTAAATATATGTTGTTCTAACTTTTGCTCCAAAGTTACTTTTCTTTTAGAGCTATTAAAATTGAAATATTTTCATTAACTTCATTTCTGAAGTTCATCATCTCTTTATGGAGATCCATGTTTTGATTAAATTGTACTCTTTGTGACTAAATAACTTATCCTCATCTTCTCTGCAGTAATCTTGCAGAGGTAAACCTGCAAGAGGTTACAACTCTCATAAGC
This sequence comes from Oreotragus oreotragus, assembly GCA_006410675.1. NCBI lineage: Eukaryota > Metazoa > Chordata > Mammalia > Artiodactyla > Bovidae > Oreotragus > Oreotragus oreotragus. The sequence goes on from SJYX01015639.1 coordinate 487,733, forward strand.
CTGCAGACATTGCAGTTTTCACACTGTTTCACTATCCAATACTTTGGCCTTTAGCAACTTGTTAAACGTTTCTAGCTTAATCATTTTACTGGCTTATATGGTTGGTGTTGCTTCAAGTAAGCAGTGGAGAAGGCAATGGCTATCCACTCCAGTGTTCTTGCCTGGAGAATCCCATGGATGGAGGAGCCTGGTGGGCTGCCGTCTAGGGGGTCGCACAGAGTTGGACACGACTGAAGCGACTTAGCAGCAGGAGCAAGAAAGCAAATCTTGGCATTTTGTTTCTCCCAACAAATGTCTATCTCTCTCCAGATTTAGGGTTAGTTGTTGATATCACTTCACCTGTGGCTTCAAAAAGAGATAATCTGCGATTTTCCTGGTAGATTTTTCTTGTAAGGATGGGAACAACAGTCATTTCAGCTCTTCCTCTCTCACATGAAACCAGGTGTTCAGTAATTTTGTTTTGAAATAAAATACACATAAAATAGTTTAATTCAAAGATAACAATATCTGTTTATAAAATTTAGGTTCATATATTGAGCTTTTCTACATTTTTCAATATAGTAAAATTTCCCTGAGGTTATCATAATCAGAAAAATATTATTAAATTATAGGATTATGAGTTTCAGTGTAGTGAATTCAAGAAGAATTAGATTGGAGGTTTGTAGGGGGCAATAGTGCATTTGATAATAAGTTATTTGATAATAAGTACTTAAAATATGATTATGAAAAACTATAAATAAATATGAACTTTTTTCCTAATTTTTTGCTATTTCAAAAATCATTAGAATGAACACAAAAAGGCACATTTTTGACAAATAGTGTCTGCCTTTTTTTTTTTTTTCTTTTTTTCCCTCTTTGTTCCTGGCAGAGAAGCAAGATAAATTTGGGCTTCATTGACAACTTTTTTGAATTCTGTTCATGTTATTATTCCACAGTTCCAGCTCATACTTGTGGATATGGGTCTCAAGAGACCTTAGAACCCTTGGCTTTGTCAGTCACTTCTTGCAGTGATCTAGGAAGAAAAATCACTTCACCTTCCCTTCAATTTTCTTTTTTATCTGCAAAAGGAGAATGGCAATAACTTTTTGTGTCTTCCTAGTCTATTTTGATGACTGATGATATAACATTCTGTATTCTTTGAAGGTAGAATGATAGATAAAAGGGCATGTGTGATAGAGTAAGATTGTATGTAAGGTTTAAACACAAACAAAATTGAAAAAGTGTAAATATATTTCCATAAGAGTGCTTCAGCCTACTATTCAGACTCATTTTGATTAACTCTATAAACTGACTTTTATCTCTCTCACCTACAACAATTACAGGTCTTACAACCACAGCTTGTCTCACATTAAATAAACCTCAGAGGGGCTGCTTTTGCTGGTCTATCTACTGTCACAAGCTGACTGAGCATTAAAACTCCCACCTGCTGTGGAGCAGCATGTTCCCAAGTCCAACTGCCAGAGTGTGTAAAAGACCAGTGACACTGAATGGCACCGAGGGGAGTCTTTCTTCACCTGATTGCCTCCTAGAACCCCTGAGGTGGTCTGGGTTTAAAACTTCTTCAGAAAGACAACTAGAAAATTAGGCATGTTTAATTTCAGTTCAATCAATTCTGTGTTCCTGAGGTTATGGAGCTAACTCTACCGTGATCTGTTTTATACTTTAATTGGTTATTTAGTTTAATTATTGACTCATGATGTGGACTTTAGCAATATTTTGTGCTGTGTGAAACTCCACTACCTTTTTTTATCGAATACAGTGCTTGTCCTACTCTACTGCAGTTGGGGAAGTTTTCAAGTCATTTTTTCTGTAATAGATAAGGCAGCATGAGCCTCGAACGTGGACAGAAGAGAGATGTGATGACAGCAGCTGGTTACTTTATGTTTTATCTTGCTTGGTCTTTCTGCTCAGTTTAGTTGCTAGGACCACATCACTTGTTGACATCTCTTGGGGAATATAAGAGTAACGAAAAAAAAACAACAATGCAGTGTAAGGCCAAGAAATTGGAACCAAGACTAAAGACTAACACCAAGGAAAAGTACATAGAGAGAAGTCATTTAGTATAGTGATCTTTATCATAATGGAAGAAAAATGGTGCTATGAGGAGACTCTTTTAGACATAATGGTCTTTAATATATGTGTATAAATAGTCACAATTTATTGTAAGCCAAATCTGCAAGTATCTAACATGAAAAATATATTTTCTTATGGATGCTTTAAGCAACATTGATGATATTCTTTTATCTGGAATTTCAAGTTTGGGGATATAAAATAGAAAAGCAAACATATTTCAACTATATTTGAAAAGTAAATTTTTAGAAGTGACTTTAAATGAAAGCAGTGAATTTGCATAATTATAAAATAAGCATTAGCAATACACAGCCTGGTGGGCTGCCGTCTATGGGGTCACACAGAGTCGGACACGACTGAAGTGACTTAGCAGCAGCAGCAGCAGCAATACACAGTTTGAAACATGAAAGGTCAGTCCTGTGTGCACTGGCTCCACCCACATTCAAGTCTCCCTCCTCAGCAGACTTGCAATTTTCCGGTTCTTTCTTCTGATAACACACGTCCCAGTTTTCCTTCTAATATATATCCTTTCTCAATATTCTCTGCCGCCTTCATATCCCTTTCACCAATTTTTGATGTTGGAAAGCACCTGTGATTCTTGCATCTCCTGTATTGGCCAGCGGATTGCTCACCACTAGGCCACCTCATGAGAAGAGTTGACTCATTGGAAAAGACTTTGATGCTGGGAGGGATTGAGGGCAGGAGGAGAAGGGGACGACCGTGGATGAGATGGCTGGATGGCATCACTGACTCGATGGACGAGAGTCTGAGTGAACTCCGGGATTGGTGATGGACAGGGAGGCCTGGCGTGCTGCGATTCATGGGGTCCCACAGAGTCGGACACGACTGAGCGACTGAACTGAACTGAAGCGCCTCCTGGGAAGCCCTGAGTTACCACGCTGCTACTACTGCTAAGTCGTCTCAGTCATGTCCGACTCTGTGCGACCCCAGAGACTGCAGCCCACCAGGCTCCCCCGTCCCTGGAATTCTCCAGGCAAGAACACTGGAGTGGGTTGCCATTTTCTTCTCCAGTGCATGAAAGTGAAAAGTAAATGTGAAGTCACTCAGTCGTGTCCAACTCCTAGCGACCCCATGGACTGCAGCCCACCAGGCTCCTCCATCCATGGGATTTCCCAGGCAAGAGTACTGGAGTGGTGTGCCATTGCCTAAGGCAGCTGTATTAAGATAGGCTTGAGAAGCCCAGTGTTTGACCCAGGGTTCCCTAGAGAAGCAGAACTGATCAGATATATACAGGCACACCTCAGAGACATCGTGGGTCCAGTTCCTGATTACCAAAATAAAGTAAATATTGCAATAAAGCAAGTTACACAATTTGTTTCTTAGTTTCTAGGGCATGTAAAAGTAATGTTTACACTGAACTGTCATCTGTTACATGTGCAACAGCATTATGTATAAAAAAGTACATACCGTAAAACGTAAAAAAAAAAAAAAACTACAATTATAACTTCAAAGATCACTAACCACAGATCACTGTAACAAATATAATAATAATGAAAACGTTTGAAATAGTTAAGCTACCAAAATGTGCCATGGACACACTTCATGTGTGCAGATGCTAATGGAAAAATGGTGCTGATAGATGTGTATGGTTTCCACAAACCTTCAGTTTGTAAAAAAAAAAAATGCAGTATCTGTGAAGTCCAATGAAATGGACTATATGCCTAGTCCAAAATAAATGCCTATATGTAGATATGAAAGAGGGGATCTATTATGAGAATTGGCTCCTGTGCCTAAGGAAGCTGAGTTCCAGAGCTAGTCTGCAAGCCAGAGGATCAGGTGAGTAAATGGTGTAATTCAGTCCCAGTCCTGCAGCCTAAGGACCGAAGGATCATCTCAGTATAAATAAGGTCTGGTCTGAAAATCTGTGGAGGGCCAGTAGTGTAAGTCCTGGTCCAAGGATAAAGACCACCAGAAATGCTAGGGCAGGAGACAATGGATGCCCTAGCTCAAGTAAAAAGCTTCCTCGCTCTGCATTTTTGTTCTATTCAGACCCTCAACAGATCAACATATGTCCACTGTGCTAGTCAAAAGGGATCTTGACTTAGTCTACTGATTTAAATGCTAATGTCCTCTGGAAATACCCTTGCAGACACACTTAGAAATAATGTTTTACCAGCTATCTGAGCATCTCTTAGCTCACTCACGTTGACATGTAAAATTAACCATTCACACTCTGCTTTACAGAACCAAACTCCAAATCATTTGTCATGTGACAAAGGAGGTTCATGACAAACTGTAACCTGTCTTTCAAGATCATGATATTTATTTCTAAGCCTTGGTCATTTCTTTTCTGTCTCTCAGTGTCCCAATATGCCATGTGAAGTTATTTGTGCATATTGCCACTGTCAATTATACTGGCACTAAGATAAGAAGTAAAGTCAATTACTATGGAGAAGCAAGAATCTGTTCATGGTAATAATTTGTTATTTTGGTTTTCTTTCTTTTCCTAGATCTGCTAGATATATAATGTTGGTCTCATTATTAAAGACTCAGGATAATATAGGCTTGAAAACTAAGTTCTCTGATTGATAGTGTTTTTATTTTGACAGCATTGCTTTTATAATTAAGTATGTCTTGGAAAACTCAATGGTATAGAACAGGTTTAAGTTTCTCTGAGGTACTCTGAAATCTTGTAACTTAACTTGTGCTTTTGTATCAGATTATAAAATCTGAATCTCTGTGGCACTGACAGAGAGTAAGATAAACAATGCAGGCAGAAAACATTGATGTCTTCTTTCAGCTGCTTAATGACCAAAGAGAATAAAAATGAGAGAAGTAGGGAAAGAAGTAAATGAAGGCCCTCTGGACTCATTCTATTAGATCAAGCAACTTAACAGGGAGAAAAGTGATCACTTTAAGGTGAAGATGAACTTCTTGCAGCAAGTTTGATAAATTGTTATCATTCCAGGCAATTTGAGATAATGCAATCTCCATGTCTGAACAGCATAATTACTAGATACATTGTGAGCTGTCAGGAAATCAAGAGATCAATCACATAAAGACTTGGCTGGATCCACATGTATTTGTTTGCACCTGGGGTAAAAATCACAAAACAGGAACAACAGAGATTAAAAAAATAAAAGAAGGGGAATTAAATAATGAACATAGATGCTTGATTCTGGCCTTTAACTAACCAGAAAAATGTTCAAATTTATAAATATACCAAAATCTTTAGGAGGTTTATTTTTATATAACCCTATGGTATAAAATAAGAATGTAAAAAATATGAAAGTTATTTTTATAACAAAATACAAATTAATTTGAGTAAAAAGTTTTTATGATTTTTGATGAAAACTAATCTGGATTTTAACATTTTAAAAAAGAATTTCCTTAATAATGTCAAACATAAGAATTGAGAAGGAAGAACATGAAATTTATGTCTAACTCTATATATATTTTCTATATTCTAATAGATAAGTAGAAAAGTATGAGATATAAAGGATTATAGTCATCTCTTAATGACACTATATGAAAGAGTGCCAAGTCAATATATTTTGTTTATAATGGTTAAGCTAGGAAATACACAAAAACCAAAGTATCATTTGACTACACAAAGATATCCTCTGTATGTGGTAAATGAAAACAAAACAAAACAGAAAACCACCATCCATTACAAGTGTAAATGCTAAATGCTGCATTATGACTTTACTTCACACGCCTAACTTTCTCTAATGGTTTAGGAAAATTTAAGAGAAAAGATATTATGCTCATAAAGAATCTGTTTCACTTGCTGAACAGACTCAATCTTCTCCTTACATGGGGCAACCAAGTTAAAATCTTTCACAGCAATTCAATCTAATTCAACAAAAACTAAAATCATCGTCCTCCCAGTAGTCCTTATCCATCTTCATGCTTCCTGTTTTGTTTAATGGTATCACTCACCCAGTCACTGATTTCAAGATCTTGAAATCTTCATTAATTTTCCTTTTTTCTCATGTCAGCAAATCCTATTGGTTTCATCTTGACAAAGTGTTTAAGTTTCTCTTTCCATCAAAACAGCAATGTCTGGGCCAATGTTAAAACATGTTTATGTTGTCCCAGTGTTTTCTTATAGCCCAACTTATTTTAAAATTTTCTTTTTTCTAGTCTGCCCTTAACAATGCTGCCTTAGCAAAATTTTCCTATTTCCTGAACTAATGAGTGCATTAACTAGTTAAGGCTGCATTTCAGCTTTGTGTCATAGAAGCCTATAATATTTTTAATGGATATAGAGTTTTCTTTTTCTACATAATGGAGTAGTGTGATGAATATCCTCATTTACTCATGGACCCTGCTTTCTTCTGTCTTTTTTCTCCAGTCTCCCTCACATTACTGGAGATGATTTGCTACTTTGAACATGATGCAGACTGATGATGGAGGAAGGGGTTAAGGGTACAGACAAGCATTGCAGACATCACTTTACTTCATAGCCCATTCGGTTCAGTTCAGTTGCTCATTGTGTCTGACTCTTTGCAGCCACATGAACTGCGACAGGCCAGGTCTGCAGTCCATCAGCTCCCGGAGGTCACTCAAATTTATGTCCATCGAGTGGGTGATGCCATCCACCATTACATTCTCTGTCATCACCTCTCCTCCTACATTCAATCTTTTCCAGCAACAGGGTCTTTTCAAGTGAGTCAGCTCTTTGCATCTGATGGCCAAAGTATTGAAGCTTCAGCTTCAGTGTCAGTCCTTCCAATGAATATTCAGGACTGAGTTCCTTTAAGAATGACTGGTTTGATATCTTTTCAGTCCAACGGACTCTCAAGAGTCTTCTCCAACACCACAGTTCAAAAGCACCCATTCTTCAGGTACAGCTTCCTTTATGGTCCAACTTTCACATCCATACATGACTACTGGAAACATCATAGACTTAACTATATGGATCTTGGTCAGCAAAGAAATGTCTAAGCTTTTTAGTATGCTGTCTAGTTTTGTCACAGCTTTCCTTCCAAGAAACAAGCATCTTTTAGTTTCATGGCTTCAGTCACCATCTGCAGTGATTTTGGAGCCCAAGAAAATAGTTTGTCAATGCTTCCATTGTTTCCCCATCTATTTGCCATGAAGTGATGGAACAAGACACCATAATCTTCATTTTTTGATTGTTGAGTTTGAAGTCAGCTTTTTCAATCTCGTCTTTCACTTTCATTAACAGGCTCCTTAGTTCCTCTTCACTTTCTGCCATAGGGTGGTACTATGTGCATATCTGCGGTTATTTGATATTTCTCCCTGAAATCCTGATTCCCACTTGTGCTTCATCCAGCCTGGCTTTTCACATGATGTACTCTGCATAGAAGTTAAATAAGTAGGGTGACAATATACAACCTTGAAGCAATCGTTTCCCAATTCAGAACCAGTCCATTGTTCCATATCAGAATTTCTCAGCAGGCAGGTTAGGTGGTCTGGTATTCCCATCTCTTGAAGAAATTGTGGGAAATCACAATTTGTTGTGATCCACACTATCAAAGGCTTTAGCATGGTCAGTGAAGCAGATTTTTTTTTTTTAATGGAATTTCTTGCTTTTTCTATGATCCAAAGGATGTTGGCAATTGGTTCATGTACTGTTGAAGCCTGGCTTGGAGAATTTTGAGTATTACTTTGCCAGCATGTGATATGAGTGCAATTTGTGTGATAGTTTGAACATTGTTTGGCCTTGCCTTTCTTTGGGACTGGAATGAAAACTGACTTTTCTAGCCCTGTGGCCACTGCTGAGTTTTCCAAATTTGCTGACATATTGAGTGCAGCACTTTCACAGCAACATCTTTTAGGATGTGAAATAGCTCAACTGGAATTCCATCACCTTCACTAGCTTTGTTTGCAATAATGCTTCCTAAGGCCCACTTTGTTTCCCCCTCTAAGATGTCTGGCTCTAGGAGAGTGATCACACCATCGTGGTTATCTGGGTCATTAAGATCTTTTTTGTATGGCTCTTCTGTGTATCCTTGCCACCTCTTATTAATATTCTCTGCCTCTGTTAGGTCCGTACACTGTTTGTCTTTTATTGTGCCCATCTTTGCATGAAATGTTCCCCTGGTATCGCTAATTTTCTGGAAGAGATCTCAGGTCTTTCTAATTCTATTGTTTTTCTCTATTTCTTTGCATTTATCACTGAGTGCTTTCTCATCTCTCCTTGATATTCTTTGGAACTTTGCATTCGGATGGATATATCTTTCCTTTTCTCTTTTGCCTTTAGCTTCTCTTCTTTTCTCAGCTATTTGTAGGGCCTCCTCAGAAAACCACTTTGCCTTTTTGCATTTCTTTTTCTCTGGGATGGTTTTGATCACTGCCTCCTGTATAGTGTCATGAACCTCCATCCATAGAAATTCAGGCACTCTGTCTGTTAGAGATCTAATCCCTTGAATCTACTTGTCTCTTCCTCTGTATAATTATAAGAGATTTTATTTAGGTCATATCTGAATGATCTGGCGGTTTTTCCTACTTTCTTCAATTTAAGTCTGAATTTTGCAATATGGAGTTCATGATCTGAACCACAGTCAGCTACTGGTCTTGTTTTGGCTGACTGCATCTGTTCAGTTCAGTCGCTCAGTCATATCCAACTCCATGACCCCATGAATCACAGCACGCCAGGCCTCCCTGTCCATCATCAACTCACGGACTTCACTCAGACTCAAGTCCATCGGGTCAGTGATGCCATCCAGCCATCTCATCCTCTGTCATCCCCTTCTCCTCCTGCCCCTAATCCCTCCCAACATCAGAGTCTTTTCCAATGTGTCAACTCTTCGCATGAGGCAGCCAAAGTACTGGAGTTTCAGCTTTAGCATCATTCCTTCCAAAGAAATCCCAGGGCTGATTTCCTTCAGAATGGACTGGTTGGATCTCCTTGCAGTCCAAGGGACAATCAAGGGTCTTCTCCAACACCACAGTTCAAAAACATCAATTCTTCGGCGCTCAGCTTTCTTCGCAGTCCAACTCTCACACCCATACATGAGCACAGGAAAAACCATAGCCTTGACTAGATGGACCTTTGTTGGCAAAGTAATGTCTCTGCTTTTCAACATGCTGTCTAGGTTGGTCATAACTTTCCTTCCAAGGAGTAAGCGTCTTTTAATTTCCTGGCTGCAGTCACTATCTGCAGTGATTTTGGAGCCCCCCAAAATAAAGTCTGACACTGTTTCCACTGTTTCCCCATCTATTTCATAGAGCTTTCAAATAGAAAGACTGGTTCCAAATAGGAAAAGGAGTATGTCAAGGCTTATATTGTCACCCTGCTTATTTAACTTACATGTAGAGTACATCATGAGAAATGCTGGGCTGGATGAAGCACAAGCTGGGATCAAGATGGCTGGGAGAAATATTAATAACCCCAGATATGCAGACGACACCACCCTTATGGCAGAAAGTGAAGAAGAACTAAAAGAGCCTCTTGATGAAAATGAAAGAGGTGAGTGAAAATTTTGGCTTAAAGCTCAACATTCAGAAAACTAAGATCATGGCATCCACTCCCATCACTTCATGCAAATAGATGGAGAAACAATGAAACAGTGGCTGACTTTATATTTTGGGGCTCCAAAATTACTGCAGATGGTGATTGTAGCCATAAAATTAAAAGATGCTTACTCCTTGGAAGGAAAGTTATGACTAACCTCGACAGCATATTAAAAAGCAGAGACATTACTTTACCAACCATGGTCTATCTAGTCAAGNAATATACAACCTTGAAGCAATCGTTTCCCAATTCAGAACCAGTCCATTGTTCCATATCAGAATTTCTCAGCAGGCAGGTTAGGTGGTCTGGTATTCCCATCTCTTGAAGAAATTGTGGGAAATCACAATTTGTTGTGATCCACACTATCAAAGGCTTTAGCATGGTCAGTGAAGCAGATTTTTTTTTTTTAATGGAATTTCTTGCTTTTTCTATGATCCAAAGGATGTTGGCAATTGGTTCATGTACTGTTGAAGCCTGGCTTGGAGAATTTTGAGTATTACTTTGCCAGCATGTGATATGAGTGCAATTTGTGTGATAGTTTGAACATTGTTTGGCCTTGCCTTTCTTTGGGACTGGAATGAAAACTGACTTTTCTAGCCCTGTGGCCACTGCTGAGTTTTCCAAATTTGCTGACATATTGAGTGCAGCACTTTCACAGCAACATCTTTTAGGATGTGAAATAGCTCAACTGGAATTCCATCACCTTCACTAGCTTTGTTTGCAATAATGCTTCCTAAGGCCCACTTTGTTTCCCCCTCTAAGATGTCTGGCTCTAGGAGAGTGATCACACCATCGTGGTTATCTGGGTCATTAAGATCTTTTTTGTATGGCTCTTCTGTGTATCCTTGCCACCTCTTATTAATATTCTCTGCCTCTGTTAGGTCCGTACACTGTTTGTCTTTTATTGTGCCCATCTTTGCATGAAATGTTCCCCTGGTATCGCTAATTTTCTGGAAGAGATCTCAGGTCTTTCTAATTCTATTGTTTTTCTCTATTTCTTTGCATTTATCACTGAGTGCTTTCTCATCTCTCCTTGATATTCTTTGGAACTTTGCATTCGGATGGATATATCTTTCCTTTTCTCTTTTGCCTTTAGCTTCTCTTCTTTTCTCAGCTATTTGTAGGGCCTCCTCAGAAAACCACTTTGCCTTTTTGCATTTCTTTTTCTCTGGGATGGTTTTGATCACTGCCTCCTGTATAGTGTCATGAACCTCCATCCATAGAAATTCAGGCACTCTGTCTGTTAGAGATCTAATCCCTTGAATCTACTTGTCTCTTCCTCTGTATAATTATAAGAGATTTTATTTAGGTCATATCTGAATGATCTGGCGGTTTTTCCTACTTTCTTCAATTTAAGTCTGAATTTTGCAATATGGAGTTCATGATCTGAACCACAGTCAGCTACTGGTCTTGTTTTGGCTGACTGTATCTGTTCAGTTCAGTCGCTCAGTCATATCCAACTCCATGACCCCATGAATCACAGCACGCCAGGCCTCCCTGTCCATCATCAACTCACGGACTTCACTCAGACTCAAGTCCATCGGGTCAGTGATGCCATCCAGCCATCTCATCCTCTGTCATCCCCTTCTCCTCCTGCCCCTAATCCCTCCCAACATCAGAGTCTTTTCCAATGTGTCAACTCTTCGCATGAGGCAGCCAAAGTACTGGAGTTTCAGCTTTAGCATCATTCCTTCCAAAGAAATCCCAGGGCTGATTTCCTTCAGAATGGACTGGTTGGATCTCCTTGCAGTCCAAGGGACAATCAAGGGTCTTCTCCAACACCACAGTTCAAAAACATCAATTCTTCGGCGCTCAGCTTTCTTCGCAGTCCAACTCTCACACCCATACATGAGCACAGGAAAAACCATAGCCTTGACTAGATGGACCTTTGTTGGCAAAGTAATGTCTCTGCTTTTCAACATGCTGTCTAGGTTGGTCATAACTTTCCTTCCAAGGAGTAAGCGTCTTTTAATTTCATGGCTGCAGTCACTATCTGCAGTGATTTTGGAGCCCCCCAAAATAAAGTCTGACACTGTTTCCACTGTTTCCCCATCTATTTCATAGAGCTTTCAAATAGAAAGACTGGTTCCAAATAGGAAAAGGAGTATGTCAAGGCTTATATTGTCACCCTGCTTATTTAACTTACATGTAGAGTACATCATGAGAAATGCTGGGCTGGATGAAGCACAAGCTGGGATCAAGATGGCTGGGAGAAATATTAATAACCCCAGATATGCAGACGACACCACCCTTATGGCAGAAAGTGAAGAAGAACTAAAAGAGCCTCTTGATGAAAATGAAAGAGGTGAGTGAAAATTTTGGCTTAAAGCTCAACATTCAGAAAACTAAGATCATGGCATCCACTCCCATCACTTCATGCAAATAGATGGAGAAACAATGAAACAGTGGCTGACTTTATATTTTGGGGCTCCAAAATTACTGCAGATGGTGATTGTAGCCATAAAATTAAAAGATGCTTACTCCTTGGAAGGAAAGTTATGACTAACCTCGACAGCATATTAAAAAGCAGAGACATTACTTTACCAACCATGGTCTATCTAGTCAAGGCTATGGTTTTTCCAGTGGTCATGTATGGATGTGAGAGTTGGACTATAAAGAAAGCTGAGCACCAAAGAATTGATGCTTTTGAACTGTGGTGTTGGAGAAGACTCTTGAGAGTCCCTTGGACAGCAAGGAGATCCAGTCAGTCCATCCTAAAGGCGATCAGTCCTGAGTGTTTATTGGAAGGACTGATGTTGAAGCTAAAACTCCAACACTTTAGCCACCTGATGTGAAGAGTTGACTCATTTTAAAAGACCCTGAAGCTGGGAAAGATTGAAGGTATGAGAAGTGGACACATGAGATGGTTGGATGGTATCGCCGACTCAATGGACAAGAGTTTGGGTAAACTCTGGGAGTTGGTGATGGACAGGGAGGCCTGGCTTGCTGCAGTCCATGGGATCGCAAAGAATTGGACATGAATGAGCAACTAAAGTGAACTAGACTGAATAGAGCTTCTCCATCTTCGACTGCAATGAATATAATCCAATTGATTTCATTATTGACCATCTGGTGATGCCCATGTGTGGAGTCATCTCTTGTGCTGTTGGAAGAGGGTGTTTTCTGTAACCAGTGTGTTCTCTTCACAGAACTCTGTTAGCCTTTTCCCTGCTTCATTTTTTACTCCAATGCCAAACTTGCCTGTTACTCCATGTAGCTCTTGACTTCCTACTTTTGCTTTCCTGTCCCATTAGTTAAATCTTAATTATATGAGCATACTTAAAATTACAGATGACTGGATACCTGTGTGGTAGTTGTTAAGAGTCTTAAGAATGCACCACTTGCTCTATTCAATATCCTATGATAAGCCATAATAAAACATGGGGGAAAATGTATATATGGTTATAACCAGGAGAAGGCAATGGCACCCCATTCCAGTACTCTTGTCTGGAAAATCCCATGGATGGAGGAACCTGGAAGGCTGCAGCCCATGGGGTTGCTGAGCGTTGGACATGACTGAGCGACTTTCCTTTCACTTTTCACTTTCATGCATTGGAGAAGGAAATGGCAACCCACTCCAGTGTTCTTGCCTGGAGAATCTCAGGGACGGGGGAGCCTGGTGGGCTGCCATCTGTGGGGTCGCACAGAGTCAGACATGACTGAAACGATTTAGCATAGCATTAGCATGGTTATAACCAAGTCACTTTCCTATACAGCAAAATTAACACACCATTGCAAATCAGCTATACTTTATTTTTTTTTAATTTTTATTTTTTAACAGTGTCAGAATAAGATAAATTTTAAATGAAAACAAAAAAGAATGCATCACTTGAATTTCCCTTTAAGAGAGAAATTCCTACTGGTTCTCTGCTGCTGCTGCTGCTAAGTCGCTTCAGTCATGTCTGACTCTGTGCGACCCCATAGACGGCAGCCCAACGGGCTCCCTCATCCCTGGGATTCTCCAGGCAAGAACACTGGAGTGGGCTGCCATTTCCTTCTCCAATGCATGAAAGTGAAAAGTGAAAGTGAAGTCGCTCAGTCATGTCCGACTCTTCGCGACCTCATGGACTGCAGCCCACCAGGCTCCTCCGTCCACGGGGTTTTCCAGGCAAGAATCTGTCTCTTATACACATCTAGATGTGTATAAGAGACAGCTTTTATTGTGCCCATCTTTGCATGAAATGTTCCCTTAGTTTCTCTAATTTTCTTGAAGAGCTCTCTAGTCTTTCCAGAAAGTGAAGTCGCTCAGTCATGTCCGACTCTTCGCGACCTCATGGACTGCAGCCCACCAGGCTCCTCCGTCCACGGGGTTTTCCAGGCAAGAATGCTGGAGTGGGGTGCCATCGCCTTCTCCTTACCACAAATTTGGGGACCAACATAGTTGAAATAAAGCCATGCTCTCCCTGGCTTATTTGTAGCTAATGACTTAACAATGAGAGCATCTTGGAGTCTGTCTTTCCTGCCCAACATGGGACTTTTCTAAAAGACAGTTTTTGATTGAGGGCAGATATTTCTTAGAGCCACACCACAGTCCAAAGCTCTTTCTACTCAGTCCTTCTTCCTTCTCTCTCTGAGTTCATAAATGTCACACCTAAATTTCTATCTCAAGACTCTCTGGCTCAGGTTGCTTCTCCCCTTTATCATTCACAAGAATTTCAGAGAATCAAAAATAGCAAGCAGTAGCCAAACTGAAATCAGGAGCCTAATATAGGATTGAACACAAATTTTGCTCTGGTCAGATGAACTTCTTGGCCAACTCTATATTATGATAATGAAGGGGGGACCAATAATAGAGAGCACTCAACTGTCTTTGCCATAAGTAACAAATTTTCACTAGATTTCTGGATGCTACAATAAAGTTTTTATATATACATATAGCTTTAGATGAATACTAATTGTTGGAGGAGGAGTAGTTCATGTATAAGAAAAAAATATTATCTTTAAAGCTCTATAAATGTTAGCGCCTAAGCAACTTTACTTTTGAAACCTTTTGAGTATTTATAATACAAAATATTTTAAAAAATAAAGTGTTCTAAGTAAACAGATTCCGATATTAAGTAAGGGTCATTTCAAATGTCAAGTCTGCAGTTGGTTATATGTGAGATCTTGAACAAGTTGCTAAATTTCCCTTCAGACTGGTCCTGGGTCCATTAAAAGTGGATATGAATAGTTCTCCTCCATTAATGTTATTATTATGAAATATAGTGAGATAATGAAAAATATAGTAAGCTTAGCAGATTGTCTAACACAGAAGAACAATTTCTCCCTTCCCCCAGACACTATTGCTATAGTATTATTATTCTTGCTAATTTTGTTGTTATTGTTATTATTATTTTCTGCATCATCCTGAGCTATTTCTCCTATTATATGATATAAAATCATTTTAATATGAAATTAATTAGAATTTGAAAAGTGAACATTCTATTTTCATTTAAGGCTGACTGACTAGGTGCTAACATCAAGGACCCATTAACAAAACATTTTCTGTCCACAGTTTACAGTGAATCCTGATCAGAACTTGAACAACAAAATCAAAGTTGAGACAGTTCCGCTGGAGGATCTTTTCTGAGTTCCTCATGTATTCATTCATTCACAATAATTCATTCCACAAACATTCTTGAGTACCCAGCCCTTAAGGTGATAGTCCCTGTTGCGGACTCTTCTGCAACTCTGAGATGAAGAGAGGAAGCCCTTGGGTGTTACTGTCCATTTTCATCACCGAGTGGTTGAAGAAGAGGGCAGTGGCATGTTGGCCTGAGGTCACAACTGCCACTGAGCAGATACTAAGTCTCTTGAAGAATGGATTCAGTGAATCTTTTCCATGTAGCTTATTTCCAAGGTAAATCACAAATGACTGTGATAGTCTACATTCTTTCCAAAGACTGCTGCTACATCTATGAAACTCAAAGTGAGAAAATTGTAGAAAACCATTCTTGATCACAGCTCCAAACTTTCACATCTAATTGTTGATAATGTTCTTCTCTGCCAAGTGACTGATAACATCACTTCAAGAATTCTTGAGCCTCAAACCACATATAAAGTCTTCCTTTTATTTCATGGAAAAATACAGAGTAGAGAGTAAGAGTGTTTTTGCTCTTCTGAATGGTTTTGCCTAATATTTTTGAGTTGGTGGCATTACTGAGTTGCTCATCAATGACTTAATGTAAGCATGTTTAGCTTACACATTTTAACTTTAGAAATGGGTGTCACAGGACTTCAGTGGGGGTCCAGTGCTTAAGAATCTGCCTGCCTAATGCAGTGGACATAGGCTTGATCCCTAGTCTGGAAAGATCCCATATGCCTTGGAACAACTAAGCCCGTGAGCCTAGACCCTGTGCACCACAACAAGAGAAGCCACCTCAGGGAGCAGCCCATCCCAAGAAGAAGGGAGAGCAGACCCCACTCACTGCAGCTAGAAAGAGCCTGGACACAGTAATGAAGACTCAGCACAGCCGAGACAGACTGCTGCTGCTGCTGCTGCTGCTAAGAGCCTGGACACAGTAATGAAGACCCAGCACAGCCGAGACAGACTGCAGCTGCTGCTGTGAGCCTGGACGTAGTAATGAAGACCCAGCACAGCCGAAACAGACTGCTGCTGCTGCTAAGAGCCTGGACATAGTAATGAAGACCCAGCACAACCGAGACAGACTGCTGCTGCTGCTGCTGCTGCTGCTGCTGCAAGCCTGGACATAGCAATGAAGACCCAGCACAGCCGAAACAGACTGCTGCTGCTGCTGCTGCTGCGAGCCTGGACATAGTCTTGAAGACCCAGCACAGCCGAAACAGACTGCTGCTGCTGCTAAGAGCCTGGACATAGTAAAGAAGACCCAGCACAACCGAGACAGACTGCTGCTGCTGCTGCTGCTGCTGCTGCTGCAAGCCTGGACATAGCAATGAAGACCCAGCACAGCCGAAACAGACTGCTGCTGCTGCTGCTGCTGCGAGCCTGGACATAGTAATGAAGACCCAGCACAGCCGAAACAGACTGCTGCTGCTGCTGCTGCTGCGAGCCTGGACATAGTAATGAAGACCCAGCACAGCCGAAACAGACTGCTGCTGCTGCTGCTAAGAGCCTGGACATAGTAATGAAGACCCAGCACAGCTGAAACAGACTGCTCTTGCTGCTGCTGCTGCTGCTAAGTCTCCTCAGTCGTGTCCCACTCTGTTCGATCCCATGGACGGCAGCCCACCAGGCTCCCCCGTCCCTGGGATTCTCCAGGCAAGAACACCGGAGTAGGTTGCCATTTCCTTCTCCAATGCATGAAAGTGAAAATGAAGTAGCTCAGTCATGTCGACTCTTAGCGACCCCATGGACTGGAGCCTATCAGGCTCCTCTGTCCATGGGATTTCCCAGCCAAGAATACTGGACTGGGTTCCCTTTGCCTTGTCCACACACACACACAAAGACTAAATAAATAAAATTAAGAAGAAGAAAAAAAAAGGGTGTTACATGACATAAGTTCATATTAAGACTCCCAAAGCTGACTTAATTCCTAAAAGTGGCTATGCAAAAACGGTTGGCAAGCTATAGCCACAGACTAAATCTAAGCATTGCCTGTTTTTGTTTAGTTTACAAGCTAAGAATAGCCTTTGCTTTAAAAAAAAAAATGAGCAGGGCATTCACTGAGGATTGATATCAGGCTGCCAAAGGGATAAGAAGGAAGTAGAATTGGGCGGAGGGAGAAACTGAGCTATGATTACAACCTTGGCTGACCCATGGGGCACATCCATGGGATATTCTGGAGCTAGGCTGGCCTTTCAGAGAGTTCTATTTAGTAGGGATGAGTTTTTGGGAATGTGAGCTGATGATGAGGGAGGTAGAACTTTGAGCAGGGCAGCTTTCTTAGCTGAAGTGAAAGTGAAGTGAAGTTGTTCAGTCTTGTCTGGATCTTTGCGACCCAATGGACTGTAATGTACCAGGCTCCTCTGTCCATGGAATTTTCCAGGCAAGAGTACTGAAGTGAGTTGCCATTTCCTTCTCCAGGGGATCTTCCTGATCCAGGGATCAAACCCAGGTCTTCCGCATTGCAGGCAGACACTTCACCATTTGAGCCACCTGGGAAGCCACTTTTTAGCTAAAGCAATCCTCAGAGAGGGTGATGCATGAAGATCATATGTCAGCCTTCTCAGCAAGTGAGGAACAGATTCTTCTCTCCTGGGGAGACTCCAGACTGCTCTAGGAACTTCCTTAAGAGTTGGCCCAGCACATTTCTGGTGTCTTGTTTCTGTCTATGCCCTGTAGTTCCCTGGTTTCACATGGGGCAGCATAGATAGAGAACTCCAAAAAGAAAAAGGCTAAGATGAGAAGGAAAGAACATTTCTCAAGAGTTGGAGCCAAATCTAAACTAGATCCTCTCTGGAGCTAGAGTACTCAAGCCTGCTCAAGGTAGGATTTGATTGTAATCTCAAGTGGAAGAGTCAGAAAGAGAACAGACCCACAGAAGGCACAGTGTAGAGCCTCATATGCTTCCTTAATCATGGTAAGTATTCCACCCTCTGCAGAAGGGCTCTGTGGATAGCTAGCCCTGTATATCACTATTGGTGTTCAGTTGTTCAGTTGTGTCTGACTCTGCAACCCCACGGACTGCAGCATGCCCGGCTTCCCTGTCCTTCACCCTCTGCTAGATCTTATTCAAACTCATATCCATTGAGTCAGTGATGCCATCCAACCATCTCATTCTCTGTCATCCCATTCTCCTCCAGCCTTCAATCTTTCCTAACAAGAAGCTCTTTTCTGGTGAATCAGCTCTTCGCATCAGGTGGCCAAAGAATTGGAGCTTCAGCCTCAGCATCAGTCCTTCCAATGAATATACAGGACTGATTTCCTTCAGGATAGACTAGTTTGATCTCCTTGCAGTCCAAAGGACTCTCAAGAGTCTTCTCCAGCACCAAAGTTCAAAGGCATCAATTCTCTGGCATTCAGCCCTTTTTATTTTCCAGCTCTTACATCCATACATGACTACTGGGAAAAAATATAACTTTGACTCTATGGACCTTTGTAGGCAAAGTAATGTCTCTGCTTTTTAATACGCTGTCTAGGTTTGTCATTATCTCAGTGAGTAAACTAGTACAGTAGGAAGGAAGGGAAAATCTGGAACTCTCTTTTAAAGCAGACTATCATTTTCTCCCCACTAACACTGTCTTTTTGATTAACCCTATGACTTCTACCCTAAATTTCTTTTGCTATTAAGAGGAACTTTTCTCATCGGTTGGCAACTTTTTTCCTCTCCTGCATAACTCACTTCAGAGTTTGTCCCATCCAGTAAGTGGTCAAGATTAAGGTTGTGCGTGTGTTATTCGCTCTGTTGTGTGCAATTTTTGAGACCCCATGGACTGTAGCACACCAGGCTCCTTTGTCCATGGGATTCTCCAGGTAAGTATACTGGAGTGGGTATCTGATTGCCTTCTCCAGGGGATCTTCCCAACCCAGGGACTGAACCAGGGTCTCCCACATTGCAAGCAGGTTCTTTATAGTCTGGGCCACCAGAGAAGCCCAGATTAAGGTCACTCTCACCCTAGCACTGGGCTGCCTGGCGTCATCTCCTACTCTCACCCTAGCACTGCACTGCCTGGCATCATCTCCTACGCTCTTGGAGCTTGTGGTGTAAGTTTACAAAAGTAGAGCCAACTCTGAGGCAGCTGTGCTATCTTACCTCCAGGAGTTGTGCTTTCGTACAATAAGCAGTCAGTAAATATTCAACCAGCGCAACAAACCTGATTCATAGAAAGACAAATGACTCAATGACCTTGAATGAATAGACTGATCCATACAGGTGAATATCTGGTGGCTCAGGTGGTAAAAATCTGCATTTAATGCAGAAAACCCAGATTCAATCCTTGGGTGGGAAGATCCCCTGGAGAAGAAAATGACAATCCATTCCAGTATTCTTGCCTGGAAAAACCTATGGATTGAGAAGCCTGGCAGGCTCCTCCATGGGGTAATAAAGAGTTAGACATGACTGAGAGACTATCACATACACAGGTAAACAAGAGATCTTGGTTCAATCCATTCTTCAGAAACACCTAGCTATATGCTTTTATATATTTATTTATTATTATTATTATTTTTTTTTACTTTACAGTACTGTATTGGATTTGGTATACACTGACATGAATCCGCCATGGGTGTACATGAACTCCCAAACATGAACCCCCCCTCCCACCTCCCACCCCACATCATCCCTCCGGATCATCCCCATGCACCAGCCCCAAGCATCCTGCATCCTGCATCCTGTATCGAACATAGACTGGTGATTCGTTTCTTACATGATAGTGTGCATATTTCAATGCTATTCTCCCAAATCATCCCACCTTCTCCCTCTCCATCTCCCTCAGAGTCCAAAAGTCTGCTCTACACATCTGTATCTCTTTTGCTGTCTTGCATACAGGGTCCTCATTACCATCTTTCTAAATTCCATATATATGTGTTAGTATACTGTATTGGTGTTTTTCTTTCTGGCTTACTTCACTCTGTATAATCGGTTCCAGTTTCATCCATCTTATTAGAACTGATTCAAATGTATTCTTTTTAATGGCTGAGTAATACTCCATTGTGTATATGTACCACAGCTTTCTTATAAGAGACTATCACATACACAGGTAAACAAGAGATCTTGGTTCAATCCATTCTTCATAAACACCTAGCTTTATGCTTTTATTATTACTATTGATTGTTTTCATTCTATTATCCTTTAAAGTCTAGAGCACCCCTTGCTAGAACATAGATATCAACACCAATTTTATCTAGAAAACTTGTACTATAGTGCCAATGTTCATAGTTATTACTTAATATTTAAAATCTAGCATTCATAGTTTTTTGAACACAATGTTTAATAAACAGTGTATTAAATTTATTTTTTATCATAATAATTATTATTACTATGCAACATTCAGGAAGATTGATAAAGCCTTTGACCTTGTTTGTATAGATGAGTATATGCTTACTTTCTACTTTAAATTTTTTTTTTAATTGGAGTTCAGTTGCTTTGTAATGTCTGTTAGTTTCTGCTCTGTAGTGTGAATCGGCTCTAAGCATACATATGTCCCCTTCCTTTTGAGCCTCCCTCCCATCCCTCTAGGTCATCAAAGAGCATCGAGCTGAGCTCCCTGTGCCATAGNAGTGTGAATCGGCTCTAAGCATACATATGTCCCCTTCCTTTTGAGCCTCCCTCCCATCCCTCTAGGTCATCAAAGAGCATCGAGCTGAGCTCCCTGTGCCATAGAGCAGCTTACCACTAGGTATCTATTTCACACATGGTACTTGTAGTACTTTTTGATCAATCTGAATTTTTGTAGGAGAAAGTATTACATCTGTATAGAGATGGAAATTAAAAGGAAGGTTAATTTGAAGTTTGAAGTTTTTATACTTATGATTCTTCTGTAAAGGCTATTGTTCCTTTTTTTAAATTTTTTCAACAACTCTAGCATTTATTTATCTTTTTCTTAATTGAAACAGAATTCTTTAAATTCTCTATAGTTTTCAAAAGTTTCACATACATGATTTCATATAATTCCATAATAACCTTTTTCCCCTCTGTCCTTATATTGGCCTTCCATTCTTCCTTATCCCCACTGTTAACTAGTTTGTTCTCTATGTCTGTGAGTCTGTTTCCTTTTTTTTTTTTTTTCATTAGTTCCCTGGTGGCTCAGATGGTAAAGAATCTGCCTGCAGTTCGGAAGACCCAGGTTTGATCCCTAGGTTGGGAAGAACCCCTGGAGAAGGGAATGGCAACCCATTTCAGTATTTTTGCCTGGAGAACTCCCTGGACAAAAGAGGCTGGGGAGCCACAGTCCGTGGAGTTGCAGAGTTGGACACGACTGAGTGACTAGCACACTAGTTTGTTGTATTTTTTAGACTCCACATACAGGTGATATCATACACTATTTTTCTCTGACTTATGCCACTTAGCACAATGCCCTGCCGTTCCATCCATGTTGCTGCAAGAGGCAACATTTTGTTGCTTTTTGCAGCTAAGTAGTATTCCATTGTGTGTGTGCATATGTATGTATACACAACACCTTAATCCATTCATCTGTTGATGAACACGTAGGTTCTTCCATATCTTGGCAATTGTGAATCATGCTGCTATGAACAGTAGGGTGCAGGTATCTTTTTAAATTAGTGTGTTTGTCTGCTTGTTTTTTGGATATATACCCAGGAGTAGCATTTTTGAGTCATATGGTAGTTCTAGTTTTATTTTTTTGAGAAACCTTCATACTGCTTTCCAGTCACTGCACTGATTTACATTCTCGCCAATAAATGGTCTAATAAAGGGGAAAACTTTCTTCTTTTAACCTCTGATGCTATTGTATTATTGTTCTTGCTGATGTTGTTGTTACTATCACTGTTATTATTATTATTATTATTATTTTCGACAGCATCCAGAGCTCTTTGTTTTGAAAATCCTAGTGCCTGGAAAATGATCCCTCATGCACTCAAGCCTGTGTATAATTAGTGTTTGCAGCCTAGGAATATAAGGTTATGTTTGAGGCTTTACAGAGAAGGAAATGGCAACTCGCTCCATTGTTCTTGCCTGGAGAATCCCATAGACTGAGGAGTCTGGCAGGGTGCAGTCCAAAGGGTCGCAGAGAGTTGGACATAACTACGCATGAAACAAAACATTGAGGCTTTATGAAAATTTTGAGAGAATTTATGGATATACCAGGAACAACAGCTTTATAAGACCCCTGAAGTTGTACATTAGGAAGTGTGAACAAGAACTGGCAAAATATGGTTTGTCTCTTTTCATGTACAGTCACCTCCAATTTGTTTTATAGATTATTGAAGTCTTTTAGTGCTTAAATAACTTTTCTGATGTCCTACCTTAGGTTGCTATGAATTTGGACGAAACACTTTTTTCCCTCTTCAATGGCATTCTTAGCTAAAACAAAGAGTGATGTCAAGAGATTTTCTACACATACGCCTTTATGGTAGAATCCATTTTGGCTAAGAGATTCATGGAAGGCTCCTGATACTGAGATATACCAATATGAACTGTGAACTAGGCAAATCAAAATGATTGGCCAAAGGAAAACTGGATAAATGCTCCATATAAGCAATTTAACTTCCATGAGGATATCACTCGGAGTCTCTCCCTCTGAGTCTGCCCCTGTGTCTATCTACACATCCTATATTCTTTTTCCTCTTAATAAATACTTTACTCACTTCACTACTTTCTGTCTTTGCAAAAATTATTTCCTGTAAAGCTGAAAGGCCAGGGCCCTTGTCACTGATCACTGGTCTAGTGATCTGCTGCTTTCACCGCTGTGACCCACCCCAGTCTCTGGTTAGGAACCCAGGTCCAACTCCAAGCCGTTTCAGGCAGAGGCCACCCAAGATCAGTAGTAGCAGTAACTTGTAAGCTTGTTATTATAATTCCATACTTAGGCTGATTATTCTCATGCCTGTTACATAGTAAATGGCATTTACGTGTCTGCCCCTAGACAAAATTTGAACGGAAATTAAAGAAAGTGTTAGTCACTCAGTGTCCGAATCTTTGCGAAGCCATGGACTATAGCCTACCAAGCTCCTCTGTCCATGGAAATCTCCAGGCAAGAATACTGGAGTGGGTTGCCATTTCCTTCTCCAAGGGATCGTCCCAACCTAGAGATCCAATCCGGATCTCCAGCATTGTAGGTGGATTGTTCACAGCTGAGCCATCAGGGAATGAATTCTATACAATTTTATGTGTTGCTTAAGCCAGCAAGATGACAGAATTTCTCTTGATGATGTATAGACAAGGGCTCTCTACCTTATCATTTAGGGATAACCCTTCCCTTCTCTATAACTTTAAGGGGACAAGCTGTGCTTAGATTGAACAGTAGTCCTTGTCTTGTTACTTATATCTAGATATCTAAGGCTTCAACAACTAAATTCATGTTCTGATAAAGGCAGTTCAGCAAGCAACAGACTCATGGCAGAAGCCACATAATGTCAGTATCAGCAAGTTATTTTCTAGATGCATATTATTAAACTTTAGTCAGGAGGGCTTTTATTGGAGCCCAGATCAAGGGACTGAGATGTTATAGCTTTATCAGAAAGAGAAGGCAAGCAATAACAATTCTCTAGGGCTTTGAGCGCAAAGCCTTTGTGTCTTCAAACCTAAAGCTCACTGCTACAGAGCAGTCAGACAACTATTTGATGACATGAAGAACAACCAAAAGTAATGTCATATGTTGTCAAGTACACATCAGGAAAAAAAAAAAAAAAAGGATGGACTTTTTTTTCTTTTAGGATAATTAATGGAAGTGCATAAATTGTCAGTATGCAGATCGGTTAGTTAGGAAATGAAACATTAAAACCACAGACATGCTCCCTGTCTACCTTTACAATCACTCTCTGACTGGTAGATAACACTCTTCTGCGATTCTATAATGATCTCAAAATAAAAATTTAAATAAAAGGTACATGGCAAATATTTTTTTGAAACAAAGTTTGCCAAAATTATTATCAGAAAAATCAAACCTAAAGTCAAATATTACTAATAGTGATAAAACAGGTCATGACCTGATATAAAGAGCAATTCATCCGAAATTTAAAATAAAAACTGTCATCCTTGCATGCTTAACCCTGCAGACTCAAAACAAAGGATAAAGAGTGACATAATTATCAATATATTCACAAAACCAAAGCTACATAATTTCCTGCATTTAACTTATTTTGGAAATAGAGATTATTTTTGTTCATTTGCTTCTTTTTATTATCATTATTTTGAGTGGGGAGTGCTGATTTTTCACTGTTATAAATCACTAGTACTAAAATTTCTATAACTTATAAATGAACAATAAAATGTCAAAGTTATTTGAATTTTTCAAGGGCACCTTAAATAAAGTTGATTAATATTTTCTACTCATTATAAGTAGGAAAAATCACCACTGCTCATTCCATGTTAACTATGACCAGTAGTAATGATTTCAGAATATATCATTCTGGAATGTTGCCTAATTTGAAATAGTACTTACATAGACACAATCCAGTAAGAATGTTACTTACCTTTTGACTCTGCAAATGTTGTTTAATCTGTTCAACTCCATTCAATTTTCTTGAAACTATTTGAAGATATTCCTATAATGTGAAACTTTTAAAGAACTACATATGATTTTATAAGTTTAGAATGCATGTTAAGTACTAAATTGTCTTATCGGTCTAGCTATAAACCTATCAATTATCTACCTATTGTCAATCTACTATCTATCTACAATTTATCCATAAATACTCCTATGCCTTGATAAGTATAAATACAGTAATAGCTTTTAAAAAATGGTAGATATATTTATTTCAAAAAGTATCTGGCCAATTATATCTCCTTCGGGAAGAATTTTTTTTATTATTTTGCCCTATTTCCAGCTTTAGTAAATATTGTCAAAATATATGTTTTGTTTTTTTTTTTTACAAATCTAGCTACATGTAAGCTTTTATAAATGAAGTAAAATTTCAGATTAATTCATTACTGGAGGGATTTTGCAAAAATGGAGGCCATATTTTAATTCTTAGATGGTTGAGAGAGGTAACAAATATTTTCATTGGAGTATGAGGACATAATTTGATCTATTTTACATGCAGTTGCTAAATTATGTACAAAAATTGTATGGACCTAACAGAAGCAGAAGATATTAAGAAGTGACAAGGATACACAGAAGAACTATGCAAAAAAGATCTTCATGACCCAGATAACCACGATGGTGTGATCATTCACCTAGAAGCAGACACTCTGGAATACAAAGTCAAGTGGACCTTAGGAAGCATCACTATGAACAAAGCTAGTGGAGGTGATAAAATTCTAGTTAAACTATTTCAAATCCTAAAAGATGATGCTGTCAAAGTGCTGCACTCAATATGCCAACAAATTTGGAAAACTCAGAAGTCACCACAGGGCTGGAAAAGGTCAGTTTTCATTCCAATTGCAAAGGAAAGCAATGCCAAACAATGCTCCAACTACTGCATAATTGGACTCATCTCACACGCTAGAAAAGGAATGCTCAAAATTCTCCAAGCCAGGCTTCAACAGTATGTGAACCATGAACTTCCAGATGTTCAAATTGGATTTGGAAAAGGCAGAGGAACCAGAGATCAAATTGCCAACATCCAATGTTGGATCATATAAAAAGCGAGTTCCAGAAAAATATCTGCTTTGCTTTATGAACTACGCCAAAGCCTTTGACTGTGTGGATCACAACAAACCATGGAAAATTCTGAAAGAGATGGGAATACCAGATCACGTGACCTGCCTCCTGAGAAATCTGTATGCAGGTCAAGAAGCAACAGTTATAACTGGACATAGAACAACAGACTGTTTCCAAACTGGGAAAGGAGTACATCAAGGCTGTATATTGTCACCTCACTTATTTAACTTATATGTAGATTACATCATGAGAAATACTGGCCTCGATGAAGCACAAACTGGAATCAAGATTGCCAGGAGAAATATTAATAGCCTCAGATATGCAAATGACATAAGATTTATGGCAGAAAGTAAAGACGAACTAAAGAGCTTTCACTTTGATGAAAGTGAAAGAGGAAAGTGAAAAAGTTGGCTTAAAACTCAACATTAGAAAACTAAGGTCATGGCATCTGGTCCCATCACTTCATGGCAAATAGATGGGGAAACAGTGGAAACAGCCTCAGATATGCAAATGACATAAGATTTATGGCAGAAAGTAAAGACGAACTAAAGAGCTTTCACTTTGATGAAAGTGAAAGAGGAAAGTGAAAAAGTTGGCTTAAAACTCAACATTAGAAAACTAAGGTCATGGCATCTGGTCCCATCACTTCATGGCAAATAGATGGGGAAACAGTGGAAACAGTGACAGACTTTATTTTGGGGGCTCCAAAATCACTGCAGGTGGTGACTGTAGCCATGAAATTAAAAGAAAATTCCTCCTTGGAGGAAAAGCTATGACCAACCTAGACAGCATATTAAAAAGCAGAGACATTACTTTGCCAACAAAGGTCTGTCTAGTCAAAGCTATGGTTTTTCCAGTAGTCATAAATAGATGTGAGAATTGGACCCTAACGAAAGCTGAGTGCCAAAGAAATGATGCTTTTGAACTGTGGTGTTGAAGGAGAGTCTTGAGAGTCCCATGGACAGGAAGGAGATACAACCAGTCCATCTTAGAAGAAATCAGTCCTGTCTACTCATGGAAAGGACTAATGCTGAAGCTGAAACTCCTATACTTTGGCCACCTGATTCAAAGAACTGACTCATTTGAAAAGATCCTGATGCTGGGAAAGATTGAAGGCTGGAGGAGATGGGAATGACAGAGGATGAGATGATTGG
The DNA here is from genome assembly GCA_006410675.1 of Oreotragus oreotragus. Taxonomy (NCBI): domain Eukaryota; kingdom Metazoa; phylum Chordata; class Mammalia; order Artiodactyla; family Bovidae; genus Oreotragus; species Oreotragus oreotragus. The sequence goes on from SJYX01015639.1 coordinate 514,526, forward strand.
ATGGCATAACTAACTCAATGGACATGAGTTTGAGTAAGCTCTGGGAGTTGGTGATGGACAAGGAAGCCTGGCTTGCTGCAGTTCATGGGGTCACAAATAGTTAGACACAACTGAGCAACTGAACTGAACTGATGAGGACATATTTTTATCTATTTTACATACAGTTGCTAAATTATGAAGCAGTTATAAGTAAAAATTAATAAAACTTAATAAAACAAAAATATTATATACTAACACATATATATGGACTCTAGAAAGATGGTGCTGATGAATTTATTTGCAGGGCAGCAATGGAGAAACAGACATAAAGAACAGACTTAGGGACATGGGGAGAGAGGAGGAGAGGGTGAGATATGGACAGAGTAAGATGGAAACTTACATTATCATATGTAAAATAGATAGCCAATGCGAATTTGTTCTTTGTCTCAGGGAACTCAAACAGGGGCTCTGTATCAACCTAGAGGGGTGGAGTGGAGAGGGAGTTTGGAGGGAGGTTCAAGACAGACGGGACATATTTATATCTATGGCTGATTCATGTGATGCTTGACAGAAAACAATAAAATTCTATAAAATTGTCCTTCAATTAAAAAAATAAATTTTAAAAATAGCAAGATATAGGATGAGATGGCTGGATGGCATCACGGACTCGATGGACGTGAGTCTGAGTGAACTCTGGGAGATGGTGATGGACAGGGAGGCCTGGCGTGCTGCGATTCATGGGGTCGCAAAGAGTCGGACACGACTGAGTGACTGAACTGAACTGAACTGAACTGAAGATATGCAATAAGAATGTAATGAATAGAATTCAGAATGGTAATTTAAAATAGTGACAGAATACAGTACCAAACTTTTGACAAAACATGTCAAAGTTTATTCTAAAGTTTCGAAAAGAATAAACAACCCCAGGGTCATAAAAGGGCAAACAGTATGCAAGTAAGAGTAAGCATAATATTCTTAGTGAAATAAGTCAGAGAAAGATAAATACTTAGTATATGATATCACAAATATAATTTTAAAATAATATGAAAGAATGTATATGCAAAACAGAAACAGATGCACAGATAAAGAAAACAAACTTGTGGTTACCAAAAGGGGTAGGGAAGAGGGGAGGAACAAATTAGGAGTATGGGATTAATAAATAAAAGTTACTGTATATACAATAGATAAGCAACAGAATGTATAGCACTGGGAATTATAACCATTGTCTTGTGATAAATTTTAATGGGCATTATCTGCAAAAATACTGAATCACTGTTCTGTACACATGAAACTAATATAATATTATAAATCGACTATGCTTCAGTTAAAGAAGTAAATCAAATGACAATAAGAATTTTACTCAATATATCTAAAAATATATAAAATAAAACTGATAAACTGTTGTAAACATCTTTATACAATTTAAGATGATCATTTAGAGTAGAAGAATGTAGTTCTTCTTACACACAGAAGAGTTCAGTTCACTGTTTGTTATTACCATAGTCAAGAGTTTTGTTTAAACATGTGTGGAGGTGCTCAGCTGCTTCAGTCATTTCCGACTCTTTGCAACTCTATTGACTGTAGCCCGCTAGGCTCCTCTGTCCATGAGATTGTCCAGGCAAGAATACTAGAATGCTTTAAGCACAGTCATGACTTATCATACACATGTAATCCACTTATAAAAGCAAGAAAAACATTTAAGACCCCTGAGGTGTTAGTCGCTCAGTCATGTCCGACTTTTCAGGACCCCATGGACTGTGGCCCACTAGGCTCCTTTGTCTGTGGAATTCTCCAGACAAGAATACTGGGATGGGTTGCCTACAAGTTCCTTAATTTCCCCTAGAAGTTAACAATATGCATAAAGGATATTTAATACTTTTTACACCAAAATAATTGGTACTATAAATTGATTTCAAAACTTCATAGGCATATATTTTAAATTATCCCTATTATCATCTTACTTGAAATTGTGAAAAATCCAATTCAATTTCAATAAACCGTAATTTATAAGAAACTACACCAAACTATAATGTAAAATATGTAATGATAAGCAGAAAAAAGAAAAAAGTTAATGCAAAGTGAAAACACAAAGGATATACAAAAACAACAAACATATATATACATATACATATGTCTGTGTATGTATATATATATATGCTGCTGCTAAGTCACGTCAGTCGTGTCCAACTCTGTGAGACCCCATAGACGGCAGCCCACCAGGCTCCGCCATCCCTGGGATTCTCCAGGCAAGAACACTGGAGGGGTTGCCATTTCCTTCTCCAATGCATGAAAGTGGAAAGTGAAAGGAAAGTCGCTCAGTCGTGTCCGAGTCCTAGCGACCAGGTGGACTGCAGCCTACCAGGCTCCTCTTTCCATGAGGATTTTCCAGGCAAGAGTACTGGAGTGGGGTGCCATTGCCTTCTTTGGTATATATATATGGCAATTAAAAAAATATATATATATTTGTTTTATATGTTTCTTATATATATTATATATATATATGTTTAGGTGTATGTGGGAAAATGAGTGAATACTATTTTGTAGGTTTATGAGTATAGACATTTAATATTAAATTATATGCCACCCAAATAAAAGGCAAAGAAACATACTAATATATCAACATACTTGTCTTAATGAGATCAATTTATATTAATACATATTTTCAATTTTCTTCATACATTCTTGACAAAACATTTTATCTACAAAAATGATAATTGCTTATGTAATTAAAATATATAAAGTTAATGCATATACAGAATCATGGGCATAAAAAAATTCCATGCTAAAATATGTTTCATTCTTACTGAATATTATTCTTCCACATGGCTCTAACTTCTATAATAATCTGAATAAGTAGTAATAACCAATTTTTAATAACCACATTTATAGTGTTTTATTCAGGACAAATATATCTATTAGTGATATTGAAATTAGAAGAATATTTCCCTAAGGAACCTCATAGGAAGCCCCCTCTCTAATTTCATTAATTGGATCCTTTAAAATCTGCATAAAAAGTGATAATTTTCTTATAATTTTTTAAGTACTGTTCAAAATAGTGCACTGTCATCTTCCAATTTAATTCAGCAAAAGCAATTACAAGCTTGGCCAGTCTAGCAAAGTCCAAATACTTAGATAACTGATAGTTAGAGTTAATCCACCGGTAGATGTATAAAAAGTATAATTGGTATATAAAAACTATTTTATTGTAAATATGCCAGTAATACAAAATGAGATAAATAGGAAATTAGAATTTTTGCTCTAAACTGATCTAACCTTTCCCTGAATACCATTCTCTTTCCCAGTGGTTACCTTTCTTCATGGTTTGCTGGGTATATCATTCTTGAAGTTTTCCATGCATTGATCTAGTTTAAACACTAAATACATATAGTAAGTGATTGTATTTAGCCTGAGGACTAAATTGTATTTTAAAATAAGCAGAAGTTACACTTTTATCACTTAGATTGATTGCTTGTCCAGATCTGCCCTATCTGTTCTTCAGCAATCATTACCTGACAGGTTCATGTTGACCCAGAGTCTATATATAAATATGTATTTATTATGCATAAGTAAGTGAGGATAAAAATTGGGCATGACTTTTTTCTCAGGAATGCATTCTTGTTTAATGAAAAATTAAACAAGAATACTCACGTTTAAGTACTCATGAATCTGAAGGACATTTTGGTCAAACCACCCAAACTTCATTAAAATCAGGTAGAACATCTGCTTAATTATTTCCTTTCCATAAAATACACTATTTGCAAATGTAAAGAAACCACACTGTTGCAACATTATGAACAATTAGTAAAGGCTTCTTTCGTAAATTTCACAAAATGTCATCTACCTATTCTGACAATAGAGAAATTCCAACAAAGCTTCACATTTTCATTGTTGCCAATACTATAATTAAAGAGATAATGGAGCCTTTTTTAGAAATGAATTCCTTAGTCAAGGACCAAACTGATAGTTTATTAGCTGATTATAGTAACCTTTATATCTTATAGATGATCAAAGCATTGTCATTTTCTCTGTTGGTTTTATGAATATTTTATGAAGATAATTTTAAGCGAGTATATATTTTATTCAGTACATGCCTACAGATGCTGTGAGAGGGACAATGCAATTGCTTCAGTCTTCTAAAACTGATACTATATTTGAATCTCTGTCAAAAATATACATTGTCGATGATAAATATCATTGTAACATAACAATGCTTGAGTGACAATTTTTTCCTCAGCATTTTGTATTAAAAAAAAAAAATCAAAACAGTGTTTCTCAGTTGATTTCAGCACATTTACCATGTTGATTGCTAACAGAAAATATACTTGGGCAAATTTTGAATTGAAGAATATACTCACTTTTTAAAAAATACATGGAAAATAAGATATTTCTTTGAAATAAGCAAAAAAGTATGAATTCAGTATTATATGACTAATTTGGCAGCTATGTAGAAAGCACTGGGTTTAGTGTATTTGAAACTTAAAGAAAAATACACAAAATGTATTTCACATTGTAATATGCTACGAGCATATATAGCCCCAAACCCATGATAGAACTGTGGAAATGATGCAATGGCACTAAACTTTATTTTAGAGATTATAAAAATAAGAAAAATCACTAATTTTCATATTCTTAACAGATAAAGTTATGTATTCATCTCATCTGAACATGTTATCAAGCAATTAAGAGGAACAGCAAATGTAACCATTTTATTCAATAGAAAATTGTATTCTAAATCATCTAAACATTATTCTAAATAACCCCTGTGTTAATGTAGTGGCAAATATTATCAAATAGTACTGCACAATATTCTATTTTATGATAGTGAATTAAAGGTTTTTTTATAAAATAATGAAAGCAGAATTCAGGGAGGTGGATAGTTAATTTAAGACTTCCAAATAAATTAAAAATAACTTTAAAAACCTTGCAAAAATTAACATAGAACATGTTGTAGTTCAGGCATGGGTTGGAAAAGAATTTCCAGATATGAAACAGAATAAGAGGAAAATAAGTTTATTAGCATAGGAGACGCTGTCAAAACAGTGGGCCAGCTCAAGGGAGAACCAGTGTTTAACAGAGGTCCTTAGTCCACTTTTACCCAAGGTACAAGGAGTGGGATAGGGGTCTTGAGGGTCATTTGCTGATTGGATGAGGCATGTGTACTGTGTGGGGGAAAAGTAAGGCAAATACCTTCTCCCTGTGTAGTGTAAGAGGAGAGACAGTTTATACTTCTCAGGAGGACCTGAAATCTGTTAATAGTTACAACATGGGGGAGGGAAGGACAATAAGAATCTGATTTTTCCGTTCTTGCATTCCAAGACCCCCCTTGGTTTTATCAGCTCTGTAGTCCATGGGCCACCATAGAACAGTGCTGAAGGGCCTGAATCTTACTTAAATTGAGTAGTGTTGCTGTCAGTATGAAACCAGTAATAATTGGTTATTAACCTCAAAGATCAAACCAGTCAATCCTAAAGGAAATGAGTCCTGAATATTTATTGGAAGGACTGATGCTGGAGCTGAAATTCCAATACTTTGGTCACCTGATATGAAGAACTGACTCATTTGAAAAGAGCCTAATGCTAGGAAAGATTGAAGGCAGGAGGAGAAGGGGACAAGAGAGGATGAGATGGTTGGATGTTTGGATGGCATCACCAACTCGATGGACATGAGTTTGAGTAAGCTCCTGGAGTTGGTGATGGACAGGGAAGTCTGGTGTGCTGCAGTCCATAGGGTCACAAAGAATCAGACACCTCTTAGAGACTGGACTGGACTGAATTGAACTGAACCTTGAAGACTGTGAACAGAGAGTNTTGGATGGCATCACCAACTCGATGGACATGAGTTTGAGTAAGCTCCTGGAGTTGGTGATGGACAGGGAAGTCTGGTGTGCTGCAGTCCATAGGGTCACAAAGAATCAGACACCTCTTAGAGACTGGACTGGACTGAATTGAACTGAACCTTGAAGACTGTGAACAGAGAGTTGACTACACAGAGCGTATTGCTACTGAGCTGTGAAGTGTTACCAATGACCCTCTGCTTCTTAGTGAAATTCGAAGTATAGATTTCATTTCCAAATTCTGATATGGTTTCAGATTTAGTTACCTTAGAGACTGCTTTTCTACCCTTGCCAGAAAGTTGATCGTTTGAGAATATCCATTGTTTCCAGCTCAGAACAATTTAGACAATAACAGCATTTCTTTTGCCATATATTCATAGTTCAAAATTTCCACTGCAAAATGCATTAGGGATATAAACTCTACATCATCAGTAGCTATGTACCACTGTTAATATAAAAGCCTACCTTTACTGAATGCATATTTGTGACTAGCACTGTCTTAAAGCTCTATGTAGATAATGTCATTCAATCCTCATAAGAAAAAGAAGACTATAAAGCTGAACTTCAGGCTTCTCTTTTAAATATGAGAACATTGAAGTTTTTTGAATATATATTTTCAGAGATGAAATTCCAGTCTATTTCAGAGCATCTGTTCTCATCACTCTCTTTCATGATGCTTAAGTCTGTGTGCCTCAGAGAGAATTTACCTTGATTTCATAAAATATGCTATGATTAAATAGTTGTGGAACAGGGATATTATTTCTACAATCACCTGAACTCACTGGGGAATTTACAAATGACTCAGTCTCATCTTGGTCAGGAGTGAAGTTTTCTATCCTGTTACCCTACAAACATGGGCTTCCGAGGGGGCTTTAGTGGTAAAGAACTTGCCTGTCAGTGCAGGAGATGAAAGAGACCTGAGTTTGATCCCTGGGTCAGAAGATCCCCTGGAGAAAGGCCCAGCAACCAACTCCAGTATTCTTGCCTGGAGAATCCCATGGACAGAGGAGCTTGGCTACAGTCCATAAAGTTGCAAAGAGTCGGACACCGCTAAAGCGATTTAGCATGCAGCATGTACCCTATAAACACATACTTACTAACCCTATAAACACATACCTACTAGATTTTCAAATGTTTTGCTCACAGTTCTGAGTCTTGGGAATATCTAGGTCTGTTAAGCAAGTTCTGCATAGGCAGCTGTGAAGCGGGAGTTGAGATTGATTAGATTTCAAGAATACTAAACTTTCAACAAATTGATGACTGTTGTTTTATCAACTGTATGATAACAGCGCTCATGGAAACAAATGCTCTGTACCGTTTATATGTTCCAGTTTTTTATTACATTTAACTCCTACATTTCTTTGCATGTTTTTAATTCTTCAGGATAAAAACATTTAAGCAGAGTAGTTCCACTTTTCTCAGTTTTCAGTTCAGTTCAGTTCAGTCGCTCAGTCGTGTCCGACTCTTTGCGACCCCATGAATCTCAGCACGCCAGGCCTCCCTATCCATCACCATCTCCCGGAGTTCACTCAGACACGTCCATCGAGTCCTTGATGCCATCCAGCCATCTCATCCTCTGTCATCCCCTTCTCCTCCTGCCCACAATCCCTGCCAGCATCAGAGTCTTTTCCAATGAGTCAACTCTTCGCATGAGGTGGCCAAAGTACTGGAGTTTCAGCTTTAGCATCATTCCTTCCAGAGAAATCCCAGGGTTGATCTCCTTCAGAATGGACTGGTTGGATCTTCTTGCAGTCCAAGGGACTCTCAGGAGTCTTCTCCAACACCACAGTTCAAAAGCATCGAATCTTCGGCGCTCAGCTTTCTTCACAGTCCAACTTTCACATCCATACATGACCACAGGAAAAACCATAGCCTTGACTAGGCAACCTTAGTCGGCAAAGTAATGTCTCTGCTTTTGAATATACTATCTAGGTTGGTCATAACTTTTCTTCCAAGGAGTAAGCGTCTTCTAATTTCATGGCTGCAGTCACCATCTGCAGTGATTTTGAAGCCCCCAAAAAACTCAGCTTTCTTCACAGTCCAACTTTCACATCCATACATGACCACAGGAAAAACCATAGCCTTGACTAGGCGGACCTTAGTCGGCAAAGTAATGTCTCTGCTTTTGAATATACTATCCAGGTTGGTCATAACTTTTCTTCCAAGGAGTAAGCGTCTTCTAATTTCATGGCTGCAGTCACCATCTGCAGTGATTTTGGAGCCCCAAAAAAATAAAGTCTGACACTGTTTCCACTGTTTCCCCATCTATTTCCCATGAAGTGATGGGACCGGATGCCATGATCTTCGTTTTCTGAATGTTGAGCTTTAAGCCAACTTTTTCGCTCTCCACCTTCACTTTCATCAAGAGGCTTTTTAGCTCCTCCTCACTTTCTGCCATAAGGGTGGTGTCATCAGCATATCTGAGGTTATTGATATTTCTCCCGGCAATCTTGATTCCAGCTTGTGTTTCTTCCATTTCAGCGTTTCTCATGATGTACTCTGCATATAAGTTAAATAAGCAGGGAGACAATATACACCCTTGACGTACTCCTTTTCCTATTTGGAACCAGTCTGTTGTTCCATGTGCAGTTCTAACTGTTGCTTCCTGACCTGCATACAGAGTTCTCAAGAGGCAGGTCAGTAGGTCAGCAAAATTTGGCCTTCCCAGGTGGCCCAGTGGTAAAGAATCCAGGAGATGTGAGCTCGATCCCTGGGTCGGGAAGATCCTCTGGAGGAGGAAATGGCAGCCCACTCCAGTATTCTTGCCTGGTGAATCCCATGGACAGAGGAGCCTGGCGGGCTTAGAGTCCATAGGGTCGCAAGAGAGTCAGACGCAACTCAGTGACTAACCAACAGAAAAGTTTAGTGCTTCCATGAAGAAGTTCTCTTCATGCCTTTGTACAAACAGGAGTTGTTCAAGGAGCACAGTACTGCCCCTCCTTCTTCCTCTGAGCTCCCTTCCACAGAAAGCTGGGCCAGTGTCTCTTGCAGTCTCCATGTTCCTGGCAATGTCACGTTCACCTCCCCGTTTTCCACCCTTTTCATTTTGCTGTACAGCTCAGACTTCTCCCTCTGGCGTCATTTCCCGTGCATCAGGAGAGGAGTGGGCAGTGTTTATTACCAGAGCGGAATTAGTCTTCATGGGTGGATGGCTGGAGGAGCCTCAGAGAAAAAGAGGAACCTACACGATATCTCAGCCTCCTTCCGTGAAAATCATATAACTGTTCATCTCTCCTTCCCCGGGACATCCTGTTCATCACATGCCCCTCCTGCCTCACACGCTATAGATGTGCAGTACCTCTGCTCAGCACTGCGGCCTGGACAGCAGGCCCCTTCATTGCCTCTTTACATGAAGCAAAATGTTTCCCACCTTCCCACTGTTAGGGTCCCTTGATAACATGGTAAACCCCTCCCCTGGCGCTCTCCCACTGCCGAGCAGCACGCTTCACTTCCCATCTCACCCAGCTTGGAAGTGCCCCGCTCGTATTGCAAATGACCAAAAAAACATGCTTACATTATGTTTCTTTCTTTGATGGTTGTCAAGAATATAAATATGTGTCCTGGGGCTGTTTTCTGGCTTCAGAGATCGCAATATGGTGCTTGGTACAATCTGGGGAGTTTTTCATTTTTTTTTTTAAGATGTACAAATCCATTTCAGCATATGTTGTGATCTCAGTGTTCTGTGGCTCCACCAGGCTGTTACGTATGTCACCTGCATTCATACCTGGAGGCTGTTTTTATATGATGGAATCAACTTTGAAGGATAAGGGCCCTGGCTTTATCCCCGAGTGCCTTCCTTGTGTTGGTGTGGGATCCACAGCAGGCTGGCTGTGGCCTCAGCCCCTTTATTACAGGAGTGTAAATGGGAATGTATTCATGTCTGAGTGTTCTCTCTCTGAATTATTTTTGCTGTCTTTGAATAACCTTTTCAATATTCTTGCAGTTATATTCCCTGCTCAGAGAGGATACATGTAGCTGTTACAGAAATGGCAGCATTATTCCCTAAAGTAAGTCACTCCCTGCTAACTTGGTTTGGATCCTTTTCAATGAGCTCCAAGAAATTTCTTGATGACCTTTACGTTATATTCATCTTTTTGTAGACCAGAGTTTTAAATATGCATACAGCCATATAGGGCTATTGGTTTGGGTTTAATAAGACAAGAATGTATGAGCCAAATGCTGCAAGGCAAAGCCTTAATAGAAAAAAAATTTTATCTGGAATATTTCACCCGTGTAAATGCTTTCTCAAATACTGCTTCAGAATAGCACTAGTAGATGCATACTGCTAAATATACTGTGTGCACTCTGAACTTTGAGTCAGAGCCCCCAGAATCTCCTACACTGCAGGTTGCCAAACTGGTCTTTCACACATCCCCAGTAAAAGCATGCAGGACACAACTGCCATTCACTGCAGAATAGTTCGAGTTGTCTTCTGAGGAATGCTTGTCCTCGGAGGTATCCGCCCTGCAGCCCATGGTGAACAGCTGTTTTTTTGTTTAGAAACCCAAGTCCGACATGGTGAGGACCTCCCTCCGCTTACTGACATCCAGTGCCTACCGACTGCAGTCAGAATGCAAGAAGACCCTCCCGGGGGACCCGGGCCCGCCCACGGACATCCAGCTGGTCACACAGCAGGTCATCCAGTGTGCCTACGACATCGCCAAGGCCGCCAAGCAGCTGGTCACCATCACCACCAAAGAGAACAGTAACTGAACGGCAGGGCTGGCCCTTCTGTTTCCTTTTCCAAGTCCAGTTTCCACTTTAGACATGGAACTCTTGCAATTTTTGCAGACACAAACATTTAATGAAAGTTTAAAACTTTTTAAAAAGAAAACTCAGTATTATTTTTGCATGTTTTCTAACAAATTTTCAACTATTAATTTAACCCACTTGCCTTATTTTGTGCCTGTTTGCCAGTTTACCTTCTGACGTTCTGTTGTGCTGTCCGTGACCGTCGAGTTAACGATCATAGACACCCGAAAGCAGAGCTTCGTTGTTTAAAGTTTGTTAGACCTTCTCCATCCCTTCAGACTCCTTGCCTGTGGCTAAAACGATAAGTGAGGTTCTTAGTGAAACATTCTCTGGAGAGAGTTGTCTAATCCCTGTCAAGCATTGTGCAATAGGCAAGTTTTCCAAGCTCTACTGCAGAACCTCTTTAAGTTCGGGGTATCTCCAAGAAGGCGTGTAGAGAAAGGACTTTGCCACTTTCTGAAACTAGCGTAACAGTCTTTCTTGGGGGGAAACAATGAAGCGTTCCGTTTACCATCCCGCCACACTCGGTGTTCTCTCAGCTGATTTTTCTATCTTGTCTTCTGTCCGTTTCTGTTTTATGGTCACCCTGAAGTCTCCATAGCGATAGCAGTCATCCCCCATGTCCTGTGTGCCTTGGCCCCGTTGTCACGCACAGACGGAGGACCCCCGTCCCACGAGCCATAGCTAATTTCGTCCACCCCATTCAGACAGCACTGCCGCAAACTGTGACGAGAGAAACGGTCTACTCCCCTCACTCCTTTAGCCGCTTAAAGCCTTCTCTCACGACCAGCCCCGCACGTCTCACCACCTTTCAGGACTTTGGATAAGGTAAGATGCGTACAGCCACCGGGATTCGCTTCTCCTCTGGCGCCTCCTCACTGGTACTTCAGCATCAGACATCACATTTCAGGAAGTCCCTGCAGAGCGCTCTAGACTGTGTGCTATCCCAAGGCTACAAAAGCCTGCGGGTGTAAGGTCTGGGATGCCCTGAGGTTGCCTTCTAAGAAGAGCTGGGTCGTTCTGGAAGTTAAAAGTGTATTCCTTCCTGCTCGTGGCTGCTGTTCTGTGTGGGCATGGCTCATACCCTGACCTCAACCAGCAGGGCCAGGCAGTAGTGACAATGAATGAAGTGAACCAGGTGCCAGGGACAGCGGGGAGCCCACGGCATGTCAGTGGGGACAGCAGCTGCCCAGCTCCACTCAGGCTGCCTTGTAAATAAAACGGGCCTGGAGTTGCCGAAGCTTTTGACTTGTCAGAAGACATCAGATATTTCTGTGCCGTCTCTCCATCTGTAAACATCAGTGACTCGTCTAAACGTATTCACAGCACGTGTGGGCACACTGCGGATTTGAGGCTGCTGGCTCCCGGCTCTGCTGTGGATCGCGAGGCCTGGCTTCCCTGGCCTCCCTGGGTTTGGCCTCTGAGCCTTATTACCTTTTGCAGGGCTGCCATACCCTGTGTTAAAGTTGATGTTGGTCCTTGTTTCACCCATCTGTTCTGTCCCGTAGCGCTTGTTCACACACATGGAAAAGTCAAAATCATCACAGTTGCCCCAAAACGTGCTCGGTAAGCCTGTGTTTTCACAGGACTGTTTGATTCACAAACAACTCTGTAGCCTGACTGAATGCTGTCGGGAGGAGGACGGTGATTGGTTACTCAGTCACTGTGCTGGGTTCTTTGGCCGGCTTTGTGCTCTGCTGAGAAGCATGGGGAAAGGGTCCATGTCTCCAAGACTTGTCTGCACAACCGAAGTGCCACGCTCTTGTCAGATGCTGAGGGGCATCTTCTCAAAGGAGGCCTTCTACCTCCGGTTCAGGCACCGCCTGAGAACCATCTCTGCACGCTGCGCGGAGGGGCTGTCCCTCCTCTTCCTGGCGAGCACCTGCTCTTCTTCCCGGCCGATACGGGCTCCTTGGGCAAGGCCCGGCGCAGTCTTGGGTCGGCACCCTCGGCCTCCTCCATCAGGAGGACGGCTTCTGGATGATGAGTTGCTGCAGTGGGTGAAGCGGCGTCTTCACAGGCACACTCAGAACCTAGAGTGGGGGATGTCATTTCGTGCCCCTGGAGAAAGTCAAGGAACATGAGGGCCAGCAAAGCATGCCCAGCCGTGAGCACACCACAGGAGTTCGCCCTGCTGACCCCAGTGCCAGCACTCGGGGAGGGGAGCACCCAGGTGGAGTGACACCCAGCAACAGGGCTGAGGGGGGCCCTTCTCCTCCAGCCCCCTGTGCGTTTCCTCGAGGCCAGGGTCAGAGAGACCTGCGGGGCCTGTGGACGTTTGCACCTTGTCTCAGCAGCCGTTCACCATCTTTTGCACATGGGTTCCCAGGCCTTACACTGACATCTGGGCTCTGTGATGTCATCCTCTTCCCCTTGATTCTCAAATCCCCGCCCCCTCAGATGCCCTGAGGAGCTGGGAGGACACAGGTAGGAAAGCTACTGGGAGGCAGCTCCACCTGAGCACCTCCCACTGAAGTCCTCCTCTGCCTTGGAACACAAATAGTTCTTATTTGCCAAAGAACAACAACTTGGACCCAAAGACTAAACACAGCATTTCACTGATGGGAACTGAAAACGCACAACTCAGGAGCTGTCCTCCGACTCCCCCAGCAATTTCAGCTGCAGAACCCGGGCGAGCCCAGCTCAAGTCTGTCCCCCGCAGCCACCCTGAGCTCCCCACGCAGAGGGTCTTCCTTCTTTCCTTGTCCCGGTTGAAGGTCACCTTGATTTTCCGAAAGAAAATGCTGCATAGGAAAAATGAAATGCCTTTTATCCCAGTGTCTTCTATCCATGTCACCCATGATTCTGTACTTATTTTTCCTGTTTGTTGTACATTCGTATCCCTGTAATTATTGTTCAACCCTGTAAGAGTTGTAAAATCGTTTTGGAATTTGTGCCTGCTAGTTATGCAATAAACAGGCTCTGTAAGTGTCCTTGGGGTACTGTGTCTGCCATCAATTAGCTGATGTTTCCAGATACTCGGTCAAAGTTCTGAGGAAGTTGTCCCCATGGAAACCCGTCTTCCGTGAGAGGCAGTACCGCAGGTGCCTCCACCCTGGGAGCTGTCGATGGCCTTGTCGTCCTCTGTGCTCAGCAGACAGCTTTCTTAAGAAGAGGTCCTGCATCCTGCGGTCACGTCCAGGTATCTGATCGTGAGGCCTTTACTCCTCACGTTAAATTTTTAAAACTCAGCGAAAGCCAGCCAAGCATAGGTACCGTCACCCCTCCTGAATGAGTAACCGGGGCATGGTCTTCTTTTGGCCAGAAGTTACCTTGAGCCCCAGGTGCCAGGACCCCCGCAGCGTCTGTGGAATAACCGACTGAAAGGACTGTCCACTGGCTCCCAAGCACCATGGGCAGCGCTTTGCCAGCTGTGGGGCTACACAGAGGCCATTGGCCTCACCACAGGGACAGGTTGGGGGCCATCTGAGGGTGACGTGCCGAGACGCTGTCCAGGAGCTGTCCCCGTGGCCAGAGCCATCGAGATGGCACGGACTCCACAGCTTTCTGGGGTCACGCGGCAGCTCACCACACAGCAGCTCCCTGGCGGAGGGGGCGGTGCGGACAAGAGGGTCTGGGGAAGCTGGGCTTCATCCTCCTGCCCCCGCTCCCAGGCCCTTACACGCACAGTTTCCCTGACCACACTCCCCAGAATTCTCAGCGCATCTCCCACCCCAGTGCAGCTGCTCCCCGAAACTCCTCTCCCCCGCTCCCCCCGTCCCACATCTTCCCTTCTTGGGACTTGTCTTCCCCCTTCTGTCTGTCCCCTCAGGCCTCTCCCTTCCTCCCTGGTCCTTGTAGCATTGCCTGGGTCCTGCCACCCACCAGCTCTCCACCTCTGCCTTTCAGAACCCCAGGTGATTAACTCCCTCCCACCTGGCCTAGCCTCCTCTCACCTTTATCCTGTAAGGACCAACTGGAAGGACCGTCTCTCTCCCAGGCCCTGCTTTCCTCAGGAGCCCACAATGCCTTACAGACAGGATAGTTTTGAAATCTAACTTAGTCTTGCAATTTGCACACACACACACACACCCTGCCCCCGCTATGGCCTAAGAGTAGCTGTTAGCCCCCTCTTGCCCCACACCTTGCTATCTGCTTCCCTCTCCTCGCCCTCCCCTCCCAGGACCTCTTTTGATATTTCCCTACCCCACCCAGCCCCCTTCCTTTCTGAGGGGCTGAATTACCTACATAATTACCTATATATAGGCACTTACTGTGGGCAGTCCCTGGCTAAGTACAATTTCCTACAGCACAACTGAGATGAAGAAACAGCCCAGTTGGTGGTGCCGGTGGTGCAGGTCAGCGCACAGGGCCTTTGCTCAGCCACAGGGTTCTCGCTGTCCAGGGGAGCCTCCAGGGTGTGGGCTGCAGAATACAGTGGACGGCAGACCTTCTAGAAGCAGGAGAGGTGAGGGATGGCTGCACCCTGGACAGAGGTGGGGGGCAGACCTGGAGGAACTCCTCTGGTCTGGGAGCATCAGGACGGGAAGGCAGGGACGGTGGTCTCTGCCTACCATGGTGCTGGGGGCTTGAAAGGAATGTTGAACACCTGGGTGGCAGAGCTTGTGTTTGGTTTCCAATTCCTTGTTTTTTTGCCATAACTATTTCTCTTCTCTTCCGTCGGTTTCAAATGGAGACGTGTGGAAACTGCTGCTCGAGTCAGACTCTGATCTCTTGAGTGGAGGACACTGCCCAACTCAGCTGTCTCAATGTTCAGGGCAGTGTTCTCTACACAGTGTGTACAGAAACGGAGGACTGGGTATTTAGGGGCAAAAAAATGAACAAAAGGGAACTGCAGCCTTTTAAATCAGCTAATAACCAAAATAAAGTGAGGGAGAGAAAGAGACCACTACCGCACTGCACGGAGAGCGTCGCAGCATGACTTTCACGGCATCGTCACGGAAGGCTGTCTAGCCAGAGGTGATCCTAAATGCACCCAACTGAAATCACATGTCAGGATGTTCACAGAACCCCAGTTTTTAGAAGAAAACTGGAAGCCAAATTAGAATGAATAAATAATACTATTTACATTAGCACCCCAAAATGAAATACTTAAGGTATAAAGCCTTAATAAAAAATTTTAATTACATGCTTATATCGGAGAAGGCGATGGCACCCCACTCCAGTACTCTTGCCTGGAAAATCCCATGGATGGAGGAGCCTGGTGGGCTGCAGTCCATGGGGTCGCAAAGAGTCGGACACGACTGAGCGACTTCACTTTCACTTTTCACTTTCATGTACTGGAGAAGGAAATGGCAGCCCACTCCAGTGTTCTTGCCTGGAGAATCCCAGGGACGGTGGATTACGGGACTTCCCTGGTGGCCCAGTGGTGAAGAATCGTCTGGCAGTGCAGGGGACACAGGTCCAATCCCTGGTCTGGGAAGATCACACATGGGGGCAGCTGAGACCGCAGGCCACGGCTGCTGAGCCTACACCCTCTCAGAGCCCGTGAGGCGCAACTGTGGAGCCCACGCGCCACAGCTGGAGAGTGGACCCTGCTGGCCGCGATTAGACAAAACCTGGACGCAGCAACGGAGACCCAGTGCAGCCAAAGACAGGCTGTTAAAAACGTAAATACTAATCCACCCGTAAGGAGACAGGGAGGCACTGAGTATGAGTATTGCACAAGTGGCTCCCTCTGTCCCACAAGTCAGCTGGCTCTGCCTGCCAGGGACATCTGCTCACCCGTGTGCTTGTTTGATTCCTGTCCCTGTTCTTGTTCAGCTTTGTAACTTCCCCAGGCCTAGCAACACATCCTGCCTAGAGAGGATATATGTGCTGAGTGAGCAAAAAGAGTGAAAATCATTCACATACAGAACATGTGAGTAGTGGCTTCAGCACCATCTGTAACAACTTGAACCGTGCAGGAAAATCTGCTGTAGAATGATTTACAAATCATTAATTTTACAGTAAGTAGGAAAAGTTGCTTAAAATAAGAAAACCAATATACGCAATCAATAATTACGAGCTAAGAAGAGTACGTGCTACACCAGAAATAGTTAAGACAGTGGATGCTGTAAATCTGGAAACAGATTGAGAGCCAGTTCAGAGAGGAAACATTTAAATATATTAGGGTAGAGAGCTAGTGTAACAGAGACTGCGGAGTCCCAACCACTGGACTGCCAGGGAATTCTCTACAATAAACTTTAATGCTAGTAAGACTGCCGCCACGCTTCACGAACAAAAAACTCAGGGAAATAAAAAATATTCAGTAAATACACGAGTGCCTATCTACCAGACATTCTGTCCATTTGAGTTCTGTCCTGGAGCTCGGACAATGTATGACTGCTAGCAATTCCCTGTAGTTTTACTTAGAAGAGGTTCCAGGGGAAATGAGAACGGAGTCAATACCGCTGACATGAGAAAGTGACAATATCCAAACCTGTTAGAGATGTGGATTGAATCAGTAAAAGTCATCATTCTATACAACCCACTTTGCAGCAGTTATTAAAAGCAACAGTGACAAAATCTTGGAAGCAGTGCCATCAAACCAGAACTTTATTTCACAATTAACGAACATCTGAGAGGAGGAAAGTAAATATGAACATGCATAATGAAAGCGGTGCCCAGGGGATCACAGTCAAAAGAAATTTAAAGCAAGAGAATGAAAACCAGGCTAAGGATGTAGTTCTCAGTTCAATTTGTTTTCATGGCACAATAGAAATGAAAGGCAGTGCCGCCCTGAGACTCGGAATTTTTTAATAAACTCTGGTTTTTAATAACCTGGAACAGAGCCCTGTAATTAGTTGTAATTTACTGAGATATGGAATCTTGAGCACAATATAATGAAAATGGAAATCTCAGAGGAAAAATATGAAAAAAAAGTCATAAAAATATGATTATTGCTGCAAGGAACTTATAGCTATTTATAGAGATTAATCTAGGACTATGTCACATTGATAGAACAGTGAGAAGAGACATTTTTGGCTGATCTGCAGTTGAGTCTGATCTAGTTTCTTCAGGTTCAGTGCCCCTTCCTCTGGGGACATAAATCTCAAAAGGCTGCACATGGCTGAGCCCTATCCAAGACACTAGAGGCCCAAGGTGTCCTGCCAAAAGGTTAGCCAGCCAGGTGTCCTTTTGAGGCTCAGTTACATACATGTTGGGGTCATCTATCACCCCCAACAATGCTCTATGCAAATTCTACCAAAATGCTTCTAAAACGAGGAAAGACTCATTTCTCACCACCTTTTCAGAAAGCATCCACAGACGCCACCAAACTGTCTCAGGATTCATAGTTCTTTTCTTCCAGAAAACAAGGCGTAATCGTTTGGGGACCTAAATTAATAAACCCTGAAAATAATAAACTAGACCAAGATCCACAAGTTTGTTTTAAATAGAACAAATTTAAATGGCAATTTTAAAAACTGAAAAACTTGTCTCCTATCTGTAATTAAGAGTCCTCACTGGAGGTAGACAATTAGGGGTGAGACAACAGGAAACCCGTAGCCTGTCATGGGATACAACTTAAAACTCCCAGCACCGATTTAGAATCTAACATTTATCAACATATCACAAGACTGTGACAGCACTGTCAACGTGTGACTATGAAGTCCCTTCTGGGATAAAAAAGACAGAAAAGGGCCTCCTGTATAGCCATCACAGCTTAAAGTCCAGCCAGACTCTCACGCCATTTAATCATGGACCTGAACATTCACTCAACTGTTTTACAGTGACCCGAACACTGGAACAAAGCCTGTACAACGGTCTGGCGGCAGCACACCAGAGACCTCACCATCCTCACTCTTTGTTCTTTCAGTACCAACGAAGTCAGTTCCAAGCGATTCTGGGATGTCCACAAGGCTGAGAAGAAAGAAAACATAAGACTGATTAAGTCAGTAGTCACTGAAGCATTAGAAATTAACCTCATCTCAAGAAACAGCTAAAAGTACCGTTTTATAAATGGCTGTTTTCATGTACAGCTGAAAAGTCTTTGACCTTAAGCCATAAATGAGGCCCTCTGATTTTTTAAGTACCAGCTCTAAGTAACACTTCACGTGGCTCTGTGAGTCCCGATCTGAGACACGCACTGATCCACGGTGGAGGGAGTTTAGAAAATGCTGTTCCCTGCACTCGAGAGCACCGGCTGGCTCGGACACTGACGTTCTGCAGCAGGTGTGCGGTCTGCTCTGCTCCATCAGCTTCCCAGAGTCACTGACCAGAGGAGCCGGCCTCTGTCTGGCAGCACGTGAGTGCCAGGGTGGCCCTGGTCAAGGAGGGACAGCGGCGACATGCCTGCTGAGCCCTCGGTCACTTCCCTGGTGCTTTACTCATCAGCTTCCCCAAAGCACGGGTGATGGCCTTCGCTCCTCTGTGCTCCCCTGAGGTCCTGCACCAGGGGTCACTCAGGTACTTGGGGAGACAGAGAAAGAAGGAAGGAGAGGGCCAGATGACAGGGAGCGGGGAACCACAGTGCCGAGGGCAGGAGAGGAAGGGACCCAGGTCCCGGTCACCCGCTCAGCTGGGCACTGCTATCCCAACAGCTAGGACCCAGCCCCACTGCACCTTCCCCCTCACCAGCCCCACTGCACCTTCCCCCCCTCACCAGCCCCAAACCTCTTCCCAGATTGCTCTTTGTCCCAGACAGGGTCGCCAGGCACCAGCAGAGCAGTCGGGACCTCAGTCATCAGGCTGCAGCAGCAGGAGCCAGAGCAAAGTTGCTGCAAGGTCTGTTTGAGGCCCAACGAAGGATCGAACAGACCCTGTGTCCAGGCTCCCTACCAGTCAGGAAAGGAAGAAACACACGAGAAGAGGAGCAAGGAAGAGTCCAAGGTGCTGGGAAGCAGCCCTGTGCCCGGGGCTGTGAACGGAGGACCGGGAGAGCAGAGCCGGCTGAGCGGCTCCGTACCTTGGGCTGGTAGCCCTGCTTGGCCATCATCTTCGCCTCCTGCTGCAGCAGGGTGGCCGTAAGCTGCTCTTCCCGCCTCGCCTCTTCTTCCTCCTCCTTCTCCTGCTGGTCTGCCTCCCAAGCCTGCAGCTGCCGCTCTGCCACCTGGGCACCAAGAGGAAAGTCACCCTGGACGGACCACGGGCAGGACCCTGCCTCCGATCTTGAGGGACAGCCTGGGGTCCCCTCACTGGAGCACTGACCACCAGTGCCCTTGTGGGAAGGATGCTCATGGATCCGGAGAAGTTACGTGTGTGGTCATATGTACCTTGTGAAACACTTTGGATGTGGCCACGTGTTTGGAAGATTCTTTTGTGTTAACTATTAGGTACTGAATTGAATAAGAGACTTGGGGCCAGAGAGCCAAGTGCTTGCAGAGGCAACCAGGAAAGAGGTGAGGGGCAGGAACAGTAAGCATTGCTTTCCTAGGAGATGGAGGACCCGGAGCGGGGCTGGACCTACAACCAGAAGGGTCAAGGTTCCAGTGGGAAACAAAAATGGATGCCCTGAGCTCCTGATTGTGGGCTTCCTAGACAAAGTCCAGGTCAGGCTGTGGAAGTAAGTCAAGGGCCCCTGAGCCCCGTGCCTTGACGGCGCAGTAACCCCAGCAGGGCCTGCTGCCTGTGCGCTCGTCCCAGGGCTCAGCCCCACCTGGGCTTCCAGCTCCTGCTTCCTGGCCGATTTCAGTTCCTCACTCTCCTCTTTCTCACGACGAGCTGACTCTCTTGCCGCCTCAAGGTCTTGAATAAGTTGCTCTCTGTGTCTCAGGGATTCCTCCTGCGCCCGTCGGTTTTGTTCAATCTTTTCCTGGATCTGTTGTTGTCTTCCTGTCAGAACCTATCCTCAGCAGAAAGGAAGAGGGGAGGTTTTAGTTAGACTTTAACAGATGGCTCTTCCACCAGCCGTGGACCACTCTGCAGCTACACAGACACCAGCCTAATCCTCAGCCTCAGGCCCAAATGCACCAGGCAAGCCTACAACAGGGTCAGCCCAGACAATTGGCTGTACTTCCCACACGTCCCCATCACACACAAGGTGCACGTGGACTGTGCGTGTGGAGACAGCCAAGCACCAGAGAGACGGAAGCAGGCAGGGATGGAGCCCCGTCCCCACAGACACACAGCCGCAAGGCGACTCTCACTCCCTATCAGCGAGTGCCAGAAAAAGCAAGAACCATGAGCCACGCAAGCAGCCAGAGGTAGAGTCGGGGTCATCCTGCCAACCTCGTGGCTGTGAATTCACTGCTCAGGGCAGCAGAAACCTGCTGTGCTTGATTCTGGAGGATTCGTCCAGAACACAGTCCAGTTTCAGGAACCACCTGCCATTCCAGACAGCCAGGCTCTCTGGACAGGACAAGTGGCCACAACAAGGAGAGATGTTTTAAATGAGAGGGGAAAAAGTCAAAAGATGCTGGAGAATATCTGGTATTCCTAAAAGAGCACCAGCTGGGACCCACACTCCCACAGGTTCTAAAATGTAGCTACTTTAAGATAACTTTGAATACATGGATAATA
Organism: Oreotragus oreotragus; assembly: GCA_006410675.1. Lineage (NCBI taxonomy): Eukaryota > Metazoa > Chordata > Mammalia > Artiodactyla > Bovidae > Oreotragus > Oreotragus oreotragus. Next base: position 535,491 of record SJYX01015639.1, read on the forward strand.
AAGGCTTTCTTCCCCAAAAAGACTTCCTTTGAATTGGGGTGTGTCTTATAACGGACTACTTCTAAATGGCAAACGAAACAGTCACGTTCTTTAGTCCATTTCTGGTGTTGCACCCCAAGAAAAAATTCCTAAATATGGAAAAGGTTTCTGCACCAGCTGTTCATCGCAGTGTTTCTTAAAAGGCTCCAATTTTTAAAAATGGACCCATAAAAGGAATAGAAAAACAAACTATTGTCTACCCACGTGATATGTCATCAAAATATTTACAAAGAAAATATAATAATATATTAAAATGACAGAAATCAAATAGCTCAGTATAATAAGTAATATGTAGGAAAAATGTTATGCATAGAAACAGAAGCATAGAAGGAAATAATGGCTGTGGAGATGATAGGGGTCTAGGTGACTTTTTGGTTTTACTTTTCTGTATTGAATTTTTTTTCTAGTAAACATATTACTTTTATGGTGATATAAAAGATGACAAAATAACCTGAGGGGACTCTGTTCCCTGAGCATCTGGCAGGGTCAACACGTGGTCACCAACCCCAGACACCTGCCCGGGCGAGCTGCAGCCCCTCCCGGGATTACCTCGCTCATCAGCCGGTCTCGAGCGCTCCTCTCGCGGGCCCACTCTGCCTCCCTCTTTTCCCACACTTCCTTGGCCTCTTCCCTAGGGAGACACAGAGCGGATGACAGCGGGCTCCTTACCACCGCCAGTGGCAGAAGAGAACCAAAGAACAATCAAGGCTCCAGGGCACCCGGGAACCTACACTTTCTGCGGGGTCAACCTCCAAGTAAGCTTTCAGTGGGTTACAGGTAAGGATAACTTCATAGAAAATACTACTGTCATAAGTACTTTTAAGTTCTCTTTTTTAATACTCCCTCTCCTTACAAAAAGCACTGGTGATGACACGCACCCAGGACATTTAAACACAGAAGTGAATGACGCCACTGGGACTGGAGAGGGAGTCCCCTCCGGGCACGCCAGTGCCTGAGCTCTGCTACCATGTTCCTGCGGTCACTCTAGCTCACCCTGTGGTCTGGGCAGGTGAGTGGCCTTGACTCTCTGTGGCCCAAGTACTCTGCAAGCCCAGCACCAGCCTGGACGTCAGGATTAAACAGGAGGAGGACCGTGACGCACTCAGCACTGCATCTGGCACACAGTAAGTGCTCAATAAGTGTTACCTGTTATTCCATTACTTCACTCTACCAGATGAAATTTAGGATCCAGACTCAGGCAGATGGTGACTGCAGTCATGAAATTAGAAGACGCTTATTCCTTGGAAGAAAAGTTATGACCAACCTAGATAGTATATTCAAAAGCAGAGACATTACTTTGTCGACTAAGGTCCATCTAGTCCAGGCTATGGTTTTTCCTGTGGTCATGTATGGATGTGAGAGTTGGACTGTGAAGAAGGCTGAGCGCTGAAGAGTTGATGCTTTTGAACTGTGGTGTTGGAGAAGACTCTTGAGAGTTCCTTGGACTGCAAGGAGATCCAACCAGTCCATTCTGAAGGAGATCAACCCTGGGATTTCTTTGGAAGGAATGATGCTAAAGCTGAAACTCCAGTACTTTGGCCACCTCATGAGAAGAGTTGACTCATTGAAAAAGACTCTGATGCTGGGAGGGATTGGGGGCAGGAGGAGAAGGGGACGACCGAGGATGAGATGGCTGGATGGCATCATGGACTCGATGGACGTGAGTCTGAGTGAACTCCGGGAGATGGTGATGAACAGGGAGGCCTGGCGTGCTGCGATTCATGGGGTCACAAAGAGTCGGACACGACTGAGCAACTGAACTGAACTGAAGATGCATTCAACGTCTCCATAATTTATAACAATTTCCTTTCAAATTTCTAAGATTTCAGATGAACAGATCCTTACTTAAACCCCAGTGGTTTCCACCTTACATAACCCAAGGGAAACACTCACAAGCTAGGTCCCTTAGCAAAGGTGTGCTCCTCACAAACGATGGCCAGAGGAACAAGGACGGGCATTTCAACAGCAGCAGACACCCCTCGTGGTGACCTGCGGGGACCGCGGCACGAGGGGACATCAGGATGCCACCTCTCACCTCAGCAGCATCTGCAGCTCCGCCTCCCGCGCCCTCTCCAGCTCCAGCTGCTCCTCAATGACTCGCTTCATCCAGGCCACATCGGCCAGGGCCTGCTCCCGCCGGGCCTGGTGCACACGCTGGTTCTCCTCCTCCTCCTCCAACAGCGCCTGCAGGATGCGCTTGTCCGCCTCCTAGAGGACAGACGCGGAAGCCCAGGTAACAGCCTTCCTCCCTGACCTCAGGTCTTCTGGGAAGTCGTGGGCCATTTCCAGGGAAGGCAGGGTGTGATCGCTCAGGGCCACTTTAGAGGCTACAGACACCCAGGAGCTTTTCTCTGCCCACCACCGGGAGAGACCCTCTGCGCCACACACACATCCTGCCCTCGGACACACCTGGCAGCCCAGCTTTCTAGAACGCAGTTTGCAAGCAGTTCCACTGCAGCGGACATAAGCTACAGAAATGCTCAAAATGCTTCCTGCAGCTGTTCCGTGAGAGGCCAGCCAGCCAGGATAAGAGATCTCTCCTGTCCCATCTCAGCGAGGGAGCCCGTCTAAATACTTGCCAGAAACACTGAGCAGCTAGCCAGAAAGGGCAAGCTCAGTTTAAGAACACTGGTCTTGAGGTCCGAGGTGTACTGTTAGGTACTGTGTTGAGCAATGCCACACCAAGTACATTCAAAAACAAAACCAAGAAGCCCCAAACCCACCACTTCCCTGAATGTGTACGGCTCACCCCTGAACATCATGGGTTTGAACTGGGCGAGTCCACTAACCACAGTTTTTTGTCAATAAGGATAGTACTTACATTTTTATTTTATAGATCTTTAATATTTTAATTTTTATTTTATCTTGGAATATAGTTGATTTACCATATTTAGTTTCACGTATACAGCCAGGTGATTCAGTTATAATGGAATATACCCATTCCTTTTTAAAATCTTCTCCCATATAGGTAATTACAGAGTACAGAGCGGAATTCCCTTTACAGATCTTTATATTAACTAAGTGGGGGAGAAGTGTCTGACTAGAGATATGCAGACTCAAAAGAACTGGGGTTTGAGTCCTGATTCTATCCACACTGTCTTAGCTTCCTGCCCTTCAGTGAGTCATTTATCAGTTTCTATCAGTTCCTTTGTTTTTGAGGCAGAAATAACAGTACACAGGTTTTCAATTCCATGGGGGTCAGTGCCCCTAACCCCCATGTGGTTCAGGGGTCAACTGTATTTCCAGAAAGATGTATACCCAGACACCTCTGGGGAGGGGCAGGGATTGTGAGGGCTGCTGGTCAAGAGGGGATGACCCTTGGTGGTTTCTAATAAGAACGCACCCGTTACTAAGCAACAAAAAACATGTTTTTCAAAAGAAAGTACAAGCAACACCAGGCTGTCACTTCAGACTTACCAGTTCCTCTTGGATCTGCTGTGTGCGTCTATTGAGCTTCACATTATACTGATGTCTCAGGAAGCGTCTAGAAATGAGAAGATGGGGGTTGCCTTTAGCGTTTATGACCATAAAGAGTTCTGCAGAGGTTAGACTGTTACTTTCTACAGACTGTATCCCTTCTGCTTTCAGGGTTACCAGGGCAAGCCTGAGAAAGTGAGAGGCTCGCTGGCCTGGGATGGGCAGGCGAGGGGTGGGGGCCTTCCCGCACGTACCCCAGTTCCGCCTTCTGCCGCAGGGCTGCCATCTGCCTCCTCTTCTCCTCCAGCCTCTCCAGCTCCCAGCGCTGCTTCAGCAGATTCTCCTGCTCCTTCTTCAGTTTGGTGGCCTGTGGTTACCGGACAGTAAACCCGGTTAGGCTCGTCATCCCTCATCTCCCTTTCTAGCAGACACGATGCAACAAGGGCGGCCTGGCCACCTGGTACCCGGGATCCCCTCCCACTTCCAAGGCACTAAGCCCTTTGGCCCAGCTCACTCAGTCATCCCAGCTGGGTCTTTCCCAACCCCACCACCAAGAATGAAACCCTGCCCCACATGACCCTGCAACTGCCCACGCTTACTGCAACTGAACCTCTGTCTCCCCGACCTGACACAGCCCCCAGCTGTATTCACAGCAGCCAGTCTGGTGCTCGGGCACAAAGGACCCAGTTCTCGAATCACTGAGGCCTGGGGGAGGGGGGCTGCTCCCTTCAGAGTTGCTGGGCACAGGATTCTTGGAACAGCCTCCTGGACCAAAGATCCTCATGGTTTGTCCCGAGACCCCAAAACTACTAGCTGGGGAGAGCTGTGGGCTGGCTCATCAAACTAAGTCAAGTCGACCAAGCACACTCGAACTCCAGGTTCTGAGAGGCCCTCAGACAGCAGGCCTCTACCCACATCTGCGGGGACAGGTGTGATCTCCTGAGGGTGAGTGTTCAAGAATCCAGCACACAGCATGAGTGTGCAAGAACCACCGGTGAGTCCGCAGGTCAGGAGAACCCAGCATGGTCCTCCTTCTTAGAACCACCTCCCGGATGCCATCTCCGTGTGGAGCAGCTTCTTAGATGCCCGTTTCCTCACAATGAGCGGCTGCGGGCGAGGAGGCCTGGTGGCAGGGGCACGCCCTCACCTCCATCTCCTTCGCCTTCAGCTCCTCCATCTGCTGGCGCAGCGCCTCCGCCTGCAGCTTACTCTCCAGCTGCCTCCTCTCCTCTTCCGCTTTCATCCGTTCCAGCGCTTCCCGGCGGGCCGTTTCATACTCATTTTCAAATCGTTTTTCCTTTTCCTCTTCAGCGGCTTCTTGCTGCATGGAGCCAAAGGAACGTAGGGGTCAGCTTCTGTAACACGGAGCCAGCGAAGACCTCACCGCTGGTCAGCAGGCCGCAGGGCCCGTTCTTCACTCCGACACACCTACACCTGAGCAGGCTGTGCGCTTATCGGCCGTGAACCCCAGGCTCAGCTCTCACGGTGGGAACCATAGGCGTGGTGCTGCCCTCAAGAGACAAGGCTGGGGGCCCAGTGCCCGGCACGGAGCAGGGGATCAGGGACGCCCTGCTCCTTCCCTTCCACAAGCCGACAAAGCGCTTTCCAAAACGAACCCAGAGGCAAAACGATGGGTCCACCAAGTGTGGACTTCCATCACCAGAGGTGCTGCTGTCAACCCAGGTTGAGAGTTTATGATGTGAATTATATCCAGAGGGTACTGGCAACAGGACAACCTTTAAGGATGCATACTGCATCTACCATCAACTGGCCCTGGACACCTGGTCTTATTATGTCCCGAGAGTGATCACGTGGGATTCTTGTCTGTGCGAGAGCAACAAACATTCCACTTTAACAGGTGTTAAGTAAACCAGCAAAGGTCTATTTCTGGACTGGAGTCACTGAGATGGAAAACAAGAAACAAATTCAAAGACTTGGAGAGAGTCTCCCAACACATACCACACCTGTTTTTTTTCCTCTTTCTGCGTTTCCCAAGCGTTTATCACATGCCTCTTGTGAAGGTCCGATTCGATCTGAGGATGAGAAGGCAGAAAGTATAAACTTCCTCAGTGGCTCACAGGATGGATGTTCACTGCTGAGCACCACACCATGGCCTGGAATGTGACCAGGTATCTTACAAGGAAGTGCATGGTGACCACAACATACATAGTCTAAATGTAAGTCAGTAAGAAAACCAAAGGACCAGGCGATTCAAGCCATCTCAAGAACTGGAACAAAGTATCAAAAACTTTTCTCCCACCCAGGCCCCTTGGAGCTGAGTGGACACTGAAATGGAAATCCAGCCTCAAAGGCTACTATGGTGGGTCTAACGCCTGTCAGGCCCCAGGCAGCAGGACCTGGGTGAGGAACAGACTCAGCTTTTTGCCTGGCTCCCCAAAGCCCCCTCCCCAAAGGAGCAGCTGTGAAAACACACACCACCTGTATCGATGGATGCAGCAAATTTGGGATTATTAATAAGAGATCTGGGTGTAAAGAATCTTTTGGATCAGAAAATGAATCGTAACAATGTCCAAAGGCTTTTGTTTGGAAAATTGTTTATACAAGTTTTAAATTTTTCTCAACTTACAAACATAAACATTTGCAACTAACTTGAATGTTCTGAATAAACAACTGAGTCCCTGACTTCGGAGGAGCCCCTGAAATCTACGAGTGGCCAAGGAGAGGTTTAGTGCTAACCACGTGGCATACCAGAGCAGCCTGATACTCTATTATGCCTGGCAACTTCTAAATGTAGTTATGTGCACATATATTAACACCAAATAAGTTGCTCAGACGATAAAGAATCTGCCGGCCAATGCAGGACACCCAGGTACGATCCTTGGGTCAGGAAGACCCTCCTGGAGAAGGGAACGGCAACCCACTTCAGTATTCTTGCTGGGAAACTCCACAGAGCGGAACCTGGTGGGCTACAGTCCACGGGGTCGCAAAGAGTCGGATAACAACTTAGAGACTAAATACAAATGTAGACACAAATTGTAAACTGAACTAAATTAATGATTTCTGTCACGGGATTCTCTCCCTGTAGCCCAATCTCTGCTGAATGATGTCACCCCAGCCACAGTGCCCCCTTCTCTCCTTGCCCCAAAGTCACTGCACCTCTGCTGAGAATCTCGCAGGTGCTCCCGGGTGCCTCCAGGGGAAGGCCACCCAAGGCTGTCCCAGGTGGCCCCACCTGCCTACCCAGCCTCCACTGTTGGGTTTCCCCCTTCCTATCAGATGTCCCAACCTCTTGCAGCCTCTTGTAGATGTTAAACAACCAAATAAACCAGATCTTCTATGTGGAGCCTCTTTCCAAAGCGGCTGGAGTGATCTCTTTTTCATCCCAGCACAAGATGCAAATTTAGAAACAAGGCGAGCAACGTGATTTCATCTACTTAGGCAAACCAATAGGAGGATCTCTTTGGTTTTCACCTCTCGAAGTTTGGGGTTGTTCTTTTTCCAGTGTTCGTACAAAAGTCGTTCAGCAATCTGCCAAGAAAACACAAAGAGGGGAGACTGACGTTGCTTTTCCAATCCATCCACGTTTCAGGTAACTCACAGTGAAGTCAGCTGAGCATAAGAGCTCCTCCACTGGCAGCCAGCACCGCACCTGCCCTTCAGACCTCCCTCGGGCCTCAGGAGGTGTCTGGCTCTCGACAGACACCAGTCAGGTGCTGACAAATGACTCATTTCTTGGCTACACCAAGGGACTTATGGGATCTTAGTTCCGTGATCCAGGATTGAACCTGGGCACTCAGCAGTGAGTGTGGAGTCTTAACCACTGGACCACCAGGGAGTTCCCACAAGTGACTCTCATAATGGTGATAAAAGGGGGCCAAAATCTGATGCTACAAATGGGTCCTAGATGCTAAAGATCTACTTCAAAATATACAGCAGGCTTAAAAACAGAGCTTAGAGACCACCACTACACAGGACTACTTTGGAAGTTAAGTTAAAATACACCAGTCCCAGCCTTTCACGGGACCAGAGAACTAGAATAAAGGAAAAGGACTCAGATATAATGATTTAAGGGGCCCAAGAGAATAAAGGTGCCTCCTGGGAAATACGCATGAAGAACAGCCCAGAGTCAGCACTTTCCCCAGCTGGCTCTGCAGTGAACTGCCATCAGCCTGAGGGGGACGCCTCGTGGCCTCAGCGACAGGCCGGGGACTCGGCTTCACAGCCTGCTGAAGAGCTACGCAGGGTTACCAGCTTCCTTTGCTCCTCTCGGGCCGCCTTCAGGTTCCCGTGCTGCTCCCGGATTCTCCCTTCCCTCAGGTTCATGCTCAGCCTCAGCTCCTCCAGTTGCTTGGCCAGCAAGTCCTGCTCCTCCACCAGAAGCTGCCTGAGTCTCTGCCGTCGGGCCTCCAGACGCTTCCTGCCCTCCTCCTTCATCTTCTCCCGCTGGTAGGCATGTATGCTGGGCGAGAGGGGCCACCATCAGCCTGGGTGCTTCCAGCTGCACGGGGGCTGCATGGCTGGCTGTGTGACAGGCTGAGGCACACGGAACATGGTGACCTGGGAAGGCATCCTCCAGCCAGAGTGAACAGGCCAGGTAATAGAACCACTATGCGTAACAGAATCTTCTTCTTGCAAGGAAATGTACAAGAGGTGTATATATGCACATGCTAATATTATCTGAGTAGTCACCATGTACTACATAACCTGGATGGTTTTTATAGTAGTCATGACATAAATCCTATAAATTAGGTTCTGTTTTAGCCCCACTTCACTGATGAGGAAACTGAGGCTCATTCATACAGCAAGTGACACAGTCAGAATTGCTATCTAGGTCTGTCCGACTCCAAAGCCCATAGTCAGAATTGCTATCTAGGTCTGTCCGACTCCAAAGCCCATGCTTTTAACTTCCGTGTTTTTGTATGTATCTCTCTCTATAAAAATGGGTGTATGCTTGTATCTCTATTTATACACAAACACAATGAAGAAGTGTACGGGAGGATACGGGCCAGACAGTTCACAGTGGTTCTCTCCTGGGGAAAGGGGGCTACCAGGGGACTTCCAGATTCTACATACATGTCTCATCATCTTATCTTTTTCAGTCAAATGTGTTATTTCACTGACGACCGTTTTTCAGTTTCCAGTTGGAAAGACATCACCATGAGAGTATCCATGGAAACCATCACATTTCTATGCGAGTATCCATGCCGGCCAGCCACCCTCCCCCAGGTCCTTTAGTCAGTCACATCTCCCGGCAGCAGGCGGCCCTCCAGCCCTAAGGGAAGGTGCTCACCGCACAGTTACCTCCGCTGGTAGGAGGCCCTGGAGCTCCACTCTGCCTGTTTGGAGCTACAGATGTCGGACATCTGGAAGTAGCGGCTGTTCTGGTCCCACTGCTGCCGAAGATGTGCCTCCTGCTCCCGGCGGCGCTGTCGGGCGGCCTGCTGATCTGGGAGCCGCCGGCTGCACCAGGAGGAGGGCAGCGTGGGGAGTGCCATCTGAGGAGAACAGCGGCGCTAAGAACAGGAGCCTGCTGCAGCCCCTCATCCCTTTGAGGCCCGGTCCTCACCCCTGGGCTGCACATTGGAATCGCCTGGTAGAGCCTGGGCCCCAAGGCAGACCAATTAAGTAAAAAAAAATCTCAGTGCAGGCTCCCAGGCATCAGCATTTAAAAAATGATTTGCTACCAGGACCCCAAATCATCTAGCTGAAGAAGCCTGGACTGCACCCAGCTGTGAGCCTGACATCAGTAAGGGCAGTGCAGAGACAGGGAACCAGTCCTGACGACACTGGGCTAGCACACGGGGGGTTTCTGTGCTCTGCCTAAGGTAACAGAGAGGATAACTGCAGGCATACCGATGTGGGCCAAGCCCGTGACTTATATGACCTTTTCATTGTTACTATCGCCCTGTTTTTTTTTGGCAGCTGAGGAAACTGAAGTTCAAAGAGGTAAAATGACTTGCTGAAGATCACAAAGCCAGGAAGCAGAGGAAATTTAAACAAGAGCTGGGAGCCTAATTCATGTTAGGCTGGGATGAGGGCCCAAGCTCTGTAGACTGCAAGACGGTACCTGTTGGGACCAACATGCCCTGGCTGTGAAGTGAAATGAAAGTTGCTTGCTGAAATGAAAGTCATGTTCCACTCTGCAACCCCATGGGCTGTAGCCCACGAGGCTCCTCTGTCCACGGTATTCTCCAGGCAAGGATACTGGAGTGGGTTGCTGTCTACAGGTGTCACACCTGGTAATGTTCTGGATGAGCATGGAGGGAGATCCCTCCTCTTACAGATGGAGAAACTACCACCCAGAGGGAAAAAAGGGGGCGATCTGGGGACACAGCCGGAGACTCGAAAGCAGAACCAGTCTCTCCGGACACCTCCCCTCAACCACTCCCGGTCCAAAAGCTGCCCCAGGTGCAGGGTCGACACAGTGCCTGGCTGTGACAGTGCTCAAGGAGCTTCTGGCAAATAAACTCAGTCCTCCGAACTGGGAGGAAAATGATCTGCGTCTATGAGTCAAGCTTAGCCTGAGGCTGCCAGGTCAGGATCTGTCTTCAGACTGTGGCAGGCCTAACAAACATTTTTCTTTGCCCCACAGGCCGCCTGCGGATAAATCTTTGCACGAAGATTGAGGAAAGTGAAGATTCCGGCCCCAGCTGAACCATCAACAACAAGCTGAGAGGCTCTCTGAACAAGTCGCATCCCTCTCTCAGCCACATACAACAAAAGCGGTTATAGAGGAAAGGGTCGGACCCAGGCCGCGCGGGGAGCCGAGTGAGGACTGGAAGCCGAAGCCCCGGGGGCCCCGCGATCGCGTCCCGGGACGGCGGGCGCGCTTCCCGCCAGCGCGGAGCCGACTGCGGCAGAGCTCTGAGGGTCCCCACCCCACGCCCGCCCCCGACCGAGCCCAAACCCCGGACTCACGTTTCTCTGCGCGCCGGAGTTTCCCAAGACTGCGGCCCAAGGTCCTGCAAGCCCCAACTAATCCCTGCCCGGCCCACGGCGACCCTCTCGGACAGCGCTGCACTTACGCCAGCCGTTTCCCCGCTCGTTGCCGAGGCAACGGGTCGGCGATGGAGCGCCGCGAGGGCCAAGCCTCCTGCAGCGCGATTCCTTGGCGTCCGGAGAGAAAAGGTCTGTGTTTTTCTGCGGTGCCCCCTCGTGGTGGGCGGGAGCTCAATCGCAGACATCGCTCGTCTAAGGAAAAGAATCCATTCACTACACCAAATCAGGATGGTGGCTCCCTGAGGGAGGCAGGTGAGCGTCGGGGAAAATCAGAGGGAAGGGAATTATAAGCCAGTCACCCTCAAACCTGCCTGCACAAGAGAATCATCTGGAGAGCTCTGAAAAATCCAGATGTCCAAACCGGACTCCAGACAAACGCTGTCGAACACTCTCTGGTTGTCTAAGCCCCCCCAGGTGTGTTCAACGTGCAGCCAGCTCGAAGAACCGCTGGTGGTTAAGTAGGTTCAAGCTATTGGCAACTTTCTATTGTCTTTGGATGGTGGTGGGTTTAAGGGTGTTCCTTCTGTTAGTATGTTTTATAACTCACATGCTACGTGTATCATTCTATGTACCAACTATTCTCTTTAAAAATAAAAGATTGGAAATTCCCCTGCAGTCCAGTGGTTAAGACTCCCCACTGTCACTGCCAAGAGCCTGGGTTCAATCCCTGGTTGGGGAGCTAAGATCCCAAAAGCTCTGCAGTGTGACAAAAATAAATTGAAAACAAAAGTATTAACTTTTCTTCATGCTCTTTTCATTTTCCCATTTTTGTCTTCATTTATTCTTCCCTTCACCCTTTCCTCCTTTGTTTAATTTTATGTGTTTGGCTGCCTGGGGTCTTAGTCGCCAGCACTCCCATTTTCTAGTTGTAGCTTGTAGGCTTAGTTAGTTCCCCAACCAGGGATCAAACTTGGATCCTCTGCATTGCAAGCTGGACTCTTAACCACCAGACCACTAGGGAAGTCCCCTCCCTTCCTTCTTTTATTCACTACTCTGTTTTTCCTGGATGCAGTATAATGTCTGGTTGAACAGAGTGACTTCTGTTGCAGCCTCCACCGCAACAGTCGTGTGGTCCTGGACAAGTCACTTCATCACTCTGAGCCTCTGTGTCCTCATCCATGAAATAAGAATGTTCAAGTAATTGAAAAAGGAGCCCGTTGGACTGCGAAGGCTGTGACACCTCCGTAGCCCATGCAGGTCAACCTAAACCTAGGCCAGAGCCAATGCACCCAAACTGGAGAAAGTGAAACTTAGCAATCACAAACAGCCAATTGGGCTTTCCTAAACAAAGCAACCTCTTAAGTTACAGCCAATCAAAGGATTTCCTTGCTTTCACATCTTCTTTCTAAAAACCTCTCTCCTAGATCCTGCCAGTAGAGTGTTCTGACCACCTTTCCTTTGCCTGATTCCGATCAGCAAGTCTTGAAAGTTTTATTGTGCCTCAGTTCAGTTCAGTCGCTTAGTCGTGTCCGACTCTTTGCGACCCCATGAATCGCAGCACGCCAGGCCTCCCTGTTCATTACCATCTCTCGGAGTTCACTCAGACTCACGTCCATCGAGTCCGTGATGCCATCCACCCATCTCATCCTCGGTCTTCCCCTTCTCCTCCTGCCCCCAATCCCTCCCAGCATCAGAGTCTTTTCCAATGAGTCAACTCTTCGCATGAGGTGGCCAAAGTACTGGAGTTTCAGCTTTAGCATCATTCCTTCCAAAGAAATCCCAGGGTTGATCTCCTTCAGAATGGACTGGTTGGATCTCCTTGCAGTCCAAGGGACTCTCTAGAGTCTTCTCCAACACCACAGTTCAAAAGCATCAATTCTTCGGCGCTCAGCTTTCTTCACAGTCCAACTCTCACATCCATACATGACCACAGGAAAAACCATAGCCTTGACTAGGCGGACCTTAGTCGGCAAAGTAATGTCTCTGCTTTTGAATATACTATCCAGGTTGGTCATAACTTTTCTTCCAAGGAGTAAGCGTCTTTTAATTTCATGGCTGCAGTCACCATCTGCAGTGATTTTGGAGCCCCAAAAAATAAAGTCTGACACTGTTTCCACTGTTTCCCCATCTATTTCCCATGAAGTGATGGGACCGGATGCCATGATCTTCGTTTTCTGAATGTTGAGCTTTAAGCCAACTTTTTCGCTCTCCTCCTTCACTTTCATCAAGAGGCTTTTTAGCTCCTCCTCACTTTCTGCCATAAGGGTGGTGTCATCAGCATATCTGAGGTTATTGATATTTCTCCCGGCAATCTTGATTCCAGCTTGTGTTTCTTCCAGTCCAGCGTTTCTCATGATGTACTCTGCATATAAGTTAAATAAGCAGGGAGACAATATACAGCCTTGACGTACTCCTTTTCCTATTTGGAACCAGTCTGTTGTTCCATGTCCAGTTCTAACTGTTGCTTCCTGACCTGCATACAGATTTCTCAAGAGGCAGGTTAGGTGGTCTGGTATTCCCATCTCTTTCAGAATTTTCCACAGTTTATTGTGATCCACACAGTCAAAGGCTTTGGCATAGTCAATAAAGCAGAAATAGATGTTTTTCTGGAACTCTCTTGCTTTTTCCATGATCCAGCGGATGTTGGCAATTTGATCTCTGGTTCCTCTGCCTGTTCTAAAACCAGCTTGAACATCAGGGAGTTCACGGTTCACATATTGCTGAAGCCTGGCTTGGAGAATTTTGAGCATTACTTTACTAGCGTGTGAGATGAGTGCAATTGTGCGGTAGTTTGAGCATTCTTTGGCATTGCCTTTCTTTGGAATTGGAATGAAAACTGACCTTTTCCAGTCCTGTGGCCACTGCTGAGTTTTCCAAATTTGCTGGCATATTGAGTGCAGCACTTTCACAGCATCATCTTCCAGGATTTGAAACAGCTCAACTGGAATTCCATCACCTCCACTAGCTTTGTTCTTAGTGATGCTTTCTAAGGCCCACTTGACTTCACATTCCAAGATGTCTGGCTCTAGATTAGTGATCACATCATCATGATTATCTGGGTCGTGAAGATCTTTTTTGTACAATTCTTCCGTGTATTCTTGCCACCTCTTCTTAATATCTTCTGCTTCTGTTAGGTCCATACCATTTCTGTCCTTTATCGACCCCATCTTTGCATGAAATGTTCCCTTGGTATCTCTAATTTTCTTGAAGAGATCTCTAGTCTTTCCCATTCTGTTGTTTTCCTCTATTTCTTTGCACTGATCACTGAAGAAGGCTTGCTTATCTCTTCTTGCTATTCTTTGGAACTCTGCATTCAGATGCTTATATCTTTCCTTTTCTCCTTTGCTTTTCGCCTCTCTTCTTTTCACAGCTATTTGTAAGGCCTCCCCAGACAGCCATTTTGCTTTTTTTGCATTTCTTTTCCATGGGGATGGTCTTGATCCCTGTTTCCCGTACAATGTCACGAACCTCATTCCACAGTTCATCAGTCATTCTGTCTATCAGATCTAGTCCCTTAAATCTATTTCTCACTTCCACTGTATAATCATAAGGGATTTGATTTAAGTCATACCTGAATGGTCTAGCGGTTTTCCCTACTTTCTTCAATTTAAGTCTGAATTTGCCAATAAGGAGTTCATGATCTGAGCCACAGTCAGCTCCTGGTCTTGTTTTTGCTGACTGTATAGAGCTTCTCCATCTTTGACTGCAAAGAATATAATCAGTCTGATTTCGGTGTTGACCATCTGGTGATATCCATGTGTAGAGTCTTCTCTTGTGTTGTTGGAAGAGGGTGTTTGCTATGACCAGTGCATTTTCTTGGCAAAACTCTATTGGTCTTTGCCCTGCTTCATTCTGCATTCCAAGGCCAAATTTGCCTGTTACTCCAGGTGTTTCTTGACTTCCTACTTTAGCATTCCAGTCCCCTATAATGAAAAGGACATCTTTTTTGGGTGTTAGTTCTAAAAGGTCTTATAGGTCTTCATAAAACGGTTCAACTTCAGCTTCTTCAGCATCACTGGTTGGGGCATAGACTTGGATAACTGTGATATTGAATGGTTTGCCTTGGAAACGAACAGAGATCATTCTGTCGTTTTTGAGATTGCATCCAAGTACTGCATTTCAGACTCTTTTGTTGACCATGTTGTGCCTCAGATTAGCTTTAAACAAGAATACCGACAGGGCTGCTTTCTACAGTTGCCCTTATGAGAGGAAATGAAAGTTTAAATGGAGCGGACTCAGGAGCAGAGCACCTGGTGCATCTCAGGTGAGCATGTGCTCGCATGCCTCCCTTTTTTTTTTTTTTTCTAGTTTTTTGGCAGCATGCAGGACATGTAGGATCTGATTTCCCCGACAAGGGATTGAACCGCGCCCCTCTGTAGTGGAAGCACAGAGTCTTTACCACTGGACCACCTGGGAAGTCCCTCTCACATCTCCCTTTACTTGACACACGTTTACTCAGAACCTGCCCTGCCCTGTGCATGAGATCCCCCGGAGTTAGCCTCTGACTGGTCCCAACCCCTTGGGCCAGGTTCACGGCCAGTCACCCATACTGTGTCCACAGCGGAGAAGGGAAGCAGCCGCCCACTCTGCTCAGCCCAGCCAGGGCCCCCCACGTAGCAAAAGAGCCTGATTAATAAATAGTTGTTGGTGGGCCTCCTTGAGGGTGATAGGAACTTCAGAAATGCGTGAATTGTGCTGTGGGAGACGAGATTTCAGGTCCTGATTTTGCATCTCTTGGCAAGGGCCTTCCACTCTCTGGGCCTTAGTTGCCTCATCTGTATAATGGCCTTAAAGGACCAAACACGCTCAGCTACTGGGATCAAGGGCCTAGGGCTTGACTGACCTTGTCCTGGAAGCCTGAGGCCCCAGGCCATAGCCTCTGGCCTTTCTTCTGGGACAGGAATGCAGCTTGTCGGTTGTGGAATTTGCCCGAGGAACCACAGCTTGTAGGTGGTAAGCCCAGCCTTGAACCCAGCTCTGTCTGATTCCAGGGCCTGGACTTGCTCTGCTGCTCCACAAGGTTAGGGATCGTTACCTTCCCTGCTGTGGTTCTAGCGCCCAGCACAGCGTAGTCACTTAATAAATATTCATCCAGAATGAATGAGTAGATTCCCCCCAACTTTAAGCCCCTAATTTTTCTCCAAGAGAAAAGGGGAAAGATGATGTTGAAAGAAAGCAAAAAGCAAAAAAAAAAAAAAAGGAACTAACATTGTTTGAATACCTACCACGTGCCAGATGCTTTTAGATGTATTTTCTTGTGTAAGCTTCCCTCCAGCAGGTGAGGTTCCTGCCCTCGTTCTGAGACTCTGAGAGGTCAAGCAAATCTCTTGCCAGCACCGTGAGAGCCAGGATTTACATCCAACTTCCAGAGCTTGTGAACCTCTTTTCAGTCTGCTTTTCCAGAAGTGTGTGGTTTACAGATATAGCTCTTAAAAGAGGCCAGTAGATGTGGACCAGCTGAGCCATATAAAGTGCTCAGGAATATTAAATATTTTGTGACAGGTTGATGACTACGGCCCACAGAACGGTAGCCATCGAGAGGGACACTACATGCACAGGCCCTAGGCCGGTGCACTGTTTCTTGGGGCTGTTCTTGGGCTTGTTTGGAGGTTTTCTGGCGAGAGCAGAAAACAGGAATGGGAGTGGCATGTTAACACTGGAGCGGCTTCCCTATTAGCTGAACGGGGACCGTGCTGGAGGCCATGCAATGCCCCTACATAAGCAGCAGGTGGCGCCGCCGAGGCACATTTGTATAGGCTGGGTTTCCACCCCAGGTTCTTTCTCTCTTCATACCTAAGCTGGCCTCCCCGCCCTCCCTGAAGACTAGGATGTCTTGGCGACAGGGAAGCTCAAAGACTCTGGGGCTACAAGGCTGCCTCTCAGAAGTCCAGTTTTGTGTTTTAATAACAATAACAACAGGAATAATAATAGAGGTCGCTATTATCCATGAGAAAAAGGTGTAAAAGGACTTTTTCATCCGAAACAGTGGTTGTCACGAGGGGCCAGGATTAGGGGTGATTTTAATTTTTCTCTCTGGGTTTTTAATTTTACCTCAGTCACTGTTACTTGTGTAATTTTATTAAAAATAAAGCATTGGGTAACTTGCCTGGCAGTCCGGTGGTGAAGACTTCGCCTTCCAGTGCAGAGGGTACTAGTTTGATCCCTGGTAGGGAAGCTAAGATTTCACATGCCTCTCAGCCAAAAATCCAGAACATAAACAATACAAGCAATCTTGTAACACACTCAATAAAGACTTTAAAAATGGTCCACCTCAGGAAAAAAAAAATCTTAAAAAATCAAAACGTTGGTTGGTTGACCATAACCTATTGCACTTCCCCCATGCTTTATACTTAAGAGGTGCTTGCCATGCATGAGTCGTCCAACCCTGGGAGTTCTGAATTGCTAGGAGAGCTTTCTGATAAATCCTGATGCTTGATCCCCGAGACAGAGATTCTGATTGCATTGGTCAGGACCAGGGCCTGGACATCTGATTTTTTTTAAACTTTTAATTTCAGAATAGATTTAGATTTCCAGAAAGTTTCCAAAGGAAGCACAGAGAGTTTCCTTATATTTCCCACCAATTTCCTCGGTAATTACTAATAACATGAACATTTCATACACCCATAGCACAGACATATGACATGGGTTTGGGGGTAAAATACACATAAGAGACAAAGATGACCACTTTAACCATTTTTAAGTGTCCTATTCAGTGACATTAAGCATATTCACAATGTACAACCATCTCAAAGTAGGATTTTTTAATTTACTTTGAGTTTCTTTTTTTGATTTTTTTTTTTTTCTGTTTCAACTATTTAATGTAAAAAAATCAGGTCATGGAAATACAAATCATTATTATCATTATCTCTCTGCAGCTCAGACATCACACTGTGGGTATGTTTCCATAGCCGGGGTGTTACTGGCAAGAGAAAGCACGAGAAAACAAAATAACTATTCAAGCACTCCTTTCCCCAGGCAGGTTGGCAGTCAGCTGCAGTCCACGTGCACAGAGAGAATTCTGAAAGAATGCCGCTCAGTGGTAGTGAGGCAGGGGCCTGGATTAGTGTGGTTGCTTCCCACGGCAGAATTTCTAAAGACAGGCGTCACTGCATGCACACAGCACACTTTCTGGAAAGCAGGTGATGTGTGCATCTCTCGCTTTTAGAATCAAAGTGTAATTCTTGGACCATGCGAACCACTGGGGAAGGAATGTCAGGGGTTCTCCTCCTGCTCCCTTGGGGGAGGTGAAGCCCAAGAATACTTGTCTCTTGACAAGTCCCCCTGCTGGATCTGACGTCACCACAGCTGGAGAACCACCTGGCCCTATCTAAATCCCTTCCTCTCTTGGGGAACCGAGGCCCAGAGATGGGGAGATCGTACCCAGATGAGATCAGTGGCAGAGCCAGTGTCTCTAGTGAGAGCCGCTGGTGGCCTAGTGCATGGAGGCAGCAGATAAGAGGAGACTTGGTTGGCACCTGCTTAACACTTAGTGTCTCCAGGAATTATGGGTTATCACAGCTTCATTTTTCAGATGGGGAAACAGGCTTAGTGTGGCTGGCCGTATGATGTGTGCCAGGCCCCCACCCCGAAGCCTACACTGGTTCCATCCTGCTGGGCCATCATCAGATCTGGGCACAGTCCACAGAGGTGGGGCATGGAGTCAGCCCTGTGTTTTCCATGCCTTTGCCAGACATGGGCACCCACTAGCCATCCCTGTATGGCAGAGAGCCTCCCATTCCTAACTACAAGGTGACTGGTGGCTGGTGTCGGGGCAACTCCCTTTCCTGCTTGACCTTGAGCCCTCCCTGGCTCCCCATCTCCCTCCAACGTGAAGCCACACTGTGAGCAAGCCACTGAGCCTGGCACGGTCTGGGCCCTGGCCGACTTTGCCCTGCATGCTAGCCATCCTTTTGCTTGAGTCTCACGGCACTATTTCTGCTGTGCTGCTCTCCCTGCCTAGAAGGCTCTTTCCCCTTCTGACTCTTTCTCATCCTTCAGGTCTTGGTGTAAACGCCCTTCCTCTGAGAGGCCCTCCCCCCAACCCCTCTAACCCGGTCAGGTCACCTAGCCTCAGAACACACTGGATTTTTCCTCCATACCGTCCACTGCAGTGCTCAATAAATGATTTTAAGGAGTAACATCCTGCCCGCAGTGGACTGAAAGCGTCATGAGAGCCAGGGACCTGGCTGTCTGGATTCTGGTGTGTGTCCCAGCCTCTGCTGTGTTGCTTGGTATAGACAATGGGTACTTAATAAATACCTTGAGAGTGGGTGAATGAAACTGTGGCCTGTGGCGTGCTACATCCTCATAGTCAGGGGTGTGGGGACATGGACTGGAGGTCACACCTCTGCCAGAGAGGTTTGCCACACAGCCTGGGCAGTGTGCAGGACCGGTTTCTAAAAATTCAGTGCGATCTCTGTTGAGCAAGCACCTGGGATGTTCCCAGACTCTTCTGAAGAGTTTCAGGAGCCTTCTTCCTGTCCCCTGAGCTGCACCTCCACTCCACCCTTTTTGGCACAGTAAAGTACTCACATTACTGGCCTGGGTCCTGCAGCCAAGCCAGCTACCTGGGGCAGCAAGAGTGAGGGACACACCCCCGGGAGCCACTAGTGGAACCAGACAGCAGAAGGGGCTTTTTTTTTTTTAATGGCTTCAGCTTAGTTCATTTATTTTTTTTAATTTTATTGGAGTGTTGTTGATTTACAGTGTTGTGTTAGTTTCAAGTGTAGAGCAGAGCAAACCAGTTATATGTACACATATACTCACTCTTCTTTTGGGTTCTATTCCCACATAGGCCATTACAGAGTATGGAAGAGAGTTCCCTGTGCTACACAGTAGGTTTTTGTTTAATTTATGTATTTATTTGGCAGCATCGGGCCTCAGTCACACCTTCGTTGCCTCACGTGGGACCTTTCATTGCAGCACACGAGATCTAAGTTGCGGCTCATGGGCTCTGAAGTTGTGGCGTATGGGCTTAGTTGTTTCGAGGCACGTGGGATCTTAGCTCCCCAACCAGGGACTGAACTCACATCCCCTGCATTGCAAGGCAGGTTCCCAACCACGGGACCACCAGGGAAGTCTCAATAGGTTCTTAATAGTTATCTGTTTTTTGTGTGTAGGAGTGTGCACATGTCAATCCCAGCCTTCTGACTGATCCCTTTCCCCCTAGAAAGGGCTTTTGAAATACTTGTTCCAGACCCATCTGCTCTGTGGGGGAAACTGAGACACACAGAGGGAAATAGAGTCTAGAAACCGATCAACAACAGGGTCAGGACCGGATCCAGGGGGCCCCTGAGGGGTGGACCTGGCTGCTTTCACTCTGCTCCCACCCAGAAGTACTGAGAGCTGGGCAGGGCATTTCTAGAATCATCAACAGTCTCACCTGCAGCACCTCCAAGTGACTTAAGCCAACCTATGTCCCAGGTGGTTCCTTAAATCCTTAGGTGCCGTCTCCTTGAATATTCTCACTATGTTGAAGGAGGGGCTATTAAGATACCCATGTTACAGATGTGGAAACTGAGACTCAGAGAGGTTCTTTGCCCAGGGTCGCACAGCTAGAAGTGGTAGAGCTACCAATAGCAAAAGTAGTTTGTTTTGACACTGTTTTGGGTCAGTGACCTGATTGGGTTCCCTTACGGCACTTTTTGCCCAAGGCTGCCCTATGGGTTGAAAATGAACCAGAATTTCTCACTTTACTCTGTGCTGTTTAAATGCCCAAAATACTATTTTCATGCAGCAACTGAAACAAAAAATGTTCAAATATTTAGCTATCGTCTGTGGCACTGTTTTCCTGGGATGGCAGCAAGCGGGCCTGCTGGCAAGTGTCACCTTCGCGTTAATTAGGGAGAAGCGGCAGACGGGCTCCGCAAAACTGCCAGGCGGGTTGGCATGGCGGCTCTGCACACCCAGAGGAGTTGGCTCAACAAAGCCAATCTGGCACGTTTAATCCTGCTGAAAACCTGGCAGTTGGGGAAGTGACATCACTGGAATCAATTACCCCCACAATTGCCAGTCCTGGGTAGAAATAACTCAAGAAATCGATTCGTAATAACCACACCATTCATCGAGGGCTGCCTGCCTGCCAATGCCCTCCCACCCCTAGCCAGGTTTCCATTAACCTGTTAAACCCCACATCAGCCCTGAGTGGCCATTACCGTGATTGCTATCCTCATTTTACAGGTGGGATAAACTGAGGCTTAGAGAGGGGAAGTGTGGCCAGCTGAGGAACGGCCCTCAGAAAGATCAGGTGCTATCCCCTGAGCCTGTCAGTGTGACCTGATTTGGAAAAGGGGTCTTTGCGGATGTGATTAAGGGTTGAGATGGAGAAATCATCTTGGACTATCTGATGGGCCCTAAATGCCATCACAAGTGCCCTCCTTATAAGAGAGAAACAGGGGACTTCCCTAGGGGTCCAGTGGTTAGGACTCTTGTGTTTCCACTGCAGGGGGCACAGGTTCGATCCCTGATCTGGGAAGATCCCACCAATCGAATGGTGTGGCCAAAAAAAAAGGGAAAGGAAAAAGAGATGGAGGGAGACTTCACATACACAGAGGAGAAGACAGAGGCAGAGGCCAGAGTTATGCAGGCACAAGTCAGGGACATCTGGAGCCACCAGAAGCCAGAGGAGCTAAGGGACAAGTTCTCCTGTAGGGCCCTCCCAGCGTGTGCAGCGCTGCTGACACCTTGACTTTGCCCCCGAGATACAGATTTTGGACTTCAGGCCTCCAGACTATGGGAGAATAAATTTCAGTTGTTTGAAACCGGCAAGTTCATGGTCGTTTGTTACAGCAGCCACTGGAAACATATACAGAAGTAGGGCCCACGGCCATGCAGCTATGAAGGGGCTCAAACCAGAGTGAGCGCTCGATAAGCCTTGGTGCGGTTGCTCAGCCACTGTGTCGTGTCTGACTCTTTTGCGACCTCATGGACTGTAAACTGCCAGGCTCCTCCTTCCGTGGGATCTCCCAGGCAAGAACACTGGGGTGGGTTACCACTCCCTTCTCCAGGGGAGCTTCCTGACCCAAGGATCCAAGCCAGGTCTCCTGCGTTGACAAGCAGATTCTTTACTGCTGAGCCACCAGGGAAGCCCTGTTACTATACTATGGCCAAATCAGCCTTGGGAAGCTGATTTCCAGGGCGAAATGTCCAAGGGAACATGAACTTGGTCTTCTTTATCCATCCCAGCAAACACTGTTGGGAAGGGACCGTCTGAGTCACCCAGATTTGCTTTGGAAAGAAGCTATTAACACAGGTGGAGTCGGTTCAGGACAACGATGAAACTTGGTAGGATGAACACCTCACTCCCACTGAGTCAATGCCTAGCACTAGAATTAACTCCACTGGCCCAGCTGGTCCTGCAAATCAATTTGACAGCAGGTTCGGAGCTGATGGAGCAAGTGTGATGGCCCAACAATTCAAAAAGATGAGGTGGCTCCTGTGTGTCTGGAAGTGTCTCCCACACAAAACCTTATTTACTGTTGACTCCATCCTCTGTCCTCTCTGTTTCAGAGTAATACCCAATACATACATACTGACTGTGTGAGGTTTGCCCCACTACAGTAAGCTAGAGGTGGGGGTTGATGGTCCATAGCTGATGGCCCCAGCTGCTAATGTTCATGTGGCTCCTCCCCATGCTTCTCATCCCCTCTTCTCCCTCCCCTTCCAGCCCATTCCCTTCCCTTCCATTATGCTAAGTTGTGTCAGACTCATTGTGACCCCATGGACTGTAGCCTGCCAGGCTCCTCTGGCCATGGCAGGTGGATTCCTTACCACTGAAGCCCCTGGGAAGCCCCTTCCTCCCACTTCCATTATATTTGATAACAGCTTGATCCAGGAACTTCCCTGCTGGACCCGTGGTTAAGAATCCACTTTGTAATGCAGGGGAGATGGGTTTGATCCCTGGTCTGGGAACGGGTGGCCCCATCATAGGGGCCAGAGCTTGTGTGAGTGAGGAGGGCATCCTAATGGAAAAGCACCTTGGCACGGGGGGTCAGGTGGCCTCCCAGGTGACACTAGTGGTAAGGAACCCAGCCGTCAATGCAGGAGATGTAAAAAATGTAGATTTGATCCCTGGACCAGGAAGATCTCCCGGAGGAGGGCATGGCAACCCACTGCAGTATTCTCGCCTGGAAAATCTCATGGTCAGAGGGGTCTGGAAGGCTATGGTCCACAGAGTCACAAAGAATTGGACACGACTGAAGCTACTTAGTATGCACGCACGGGGTGTCAGAGATTGAGTAAGGTGTAGAGGGTATCCTTGTTGGGCAGAGGGCTGCATCAATAATAAGAAATCATGATATATGGGGTGGGGTTGGTCAATTAAGTGAACACACTGAAAATACTAGGTTTCTCACTGTTGGAGAGGAGATTACCAACATGAAAAGACTAGCATTAACCCTGTGGAGTTAGGGTGGAATTGGATCTATTAGGGTGAACTCATGATTTCAACATCAATAGAAGACCATGGAAAGAAATATAGATGTGAATATGTGTGTGTGTGTGGACATCCCTGTGGTCCAATGGCTAAGAATCCACCTTGCAATGCAGGGGACTCGGGTTCGACCCCTGATCGGGGAACTAAGATCCTACGTGCTGCAGGGAGTCTCAGCCCACACACCCCAACTAGAGAGAAACCCAGATGCTGCAACACAGATATCACATGCGCAATTAAGACTCGACGCAGTCAAAAAGTACAAGAAGAGCCTGGAATATCTTGTGCCAAAAAGTAAGGAAATGTTTAAAGAATGATAGGGAGACAGAAGCCAGCTGAAAAGGACCATCATGGGCTGATACACTAGGATATACTGGGCGCCCAAATGAATAATAACAGCAATGGATTGTAACCCATGGAATCAGAAGTCTGTACTGATGAAAATAAATAAATGGAAAATCTGATGAGAGATGGGATAGTAGTCTCAAAGTACCTCCCAATGGACTATGTATTATTTTCAAAGCGGAAAGAGGAGATTCAGAGGCTCTCTGAGAGTGATGGGGACTGTGGAGAGCTGGGGATTCCATCCCACAGCAGGCACTCAAAAATTTTGTTGTATGGATAGGTAGGCATCAAGACATCGCATTCACTCAGAACAATGACCCATTTCACCACATCAAACCCATATTTCGTGGCAAGACAGTTTTTCTAGACTCGAATTTTTGATATCAGCCATAGTCTCCGGCGGTTTGGCTGAGATGGAGTAAGTTGAGAAATCGGGGTGTCATCTGAGGCTGGCGGTCCCCATGTAGGCTGTGATCTCTCTGTTGAATTAATGGCAAGGCTGTGTCTGAAATATGGGTGGGGGTTCTGGGTCCAAGTTCTGGGCGGGCTGGTGAAGGAGGCTTCAAGGAGATGGTATCTTAGGATGCCTGAGGGGGTGAGGTTGGGTGGGGTGGGAACAAGCCAAAGTTGACAGCTTGGGCTTCTATTCGTGGGTGAGCTGACTTGATGGAACATGTCAGGGTTTGGGTCATGAGTAAGGCATGATGGTAGTTTTTTTCCCCCCAGATCCTTTCATTTCCTGACTATACATGGGTTTGGAACAGCCTCTTCTCTCATTTGCCCCTTGCAAGATTACATTGAAAATATTGAATAAAGTTTGGCAATTATTTTTACTGACACTGGGGAGTTCTCATTGCCCTTAGCTTAAAATCTGAACTTGATACCACACTCTACCTAACCCAGCAATCCCCTGCTCTCCTCCCTGAGTGCAGTTCCCAACAGCATGTCTCTGCCTCATCCTCTCACTCACTCCACTCCCATCCCCTGCCCTGGTTGCTTGCACACACCAAGGTTTTTGTCACCTTAAGGCTTTCGCATGTGTCCCAGCCACTCTGGCTGTCTCCTACTTCTTCAGGTCCTGGATCAAACGTCACCACTTCATAGGTACTTACTGCCCCTCACTCCCTACATCCTCTCACAAGCATATCCTCAGTCATCCCTGTCACTCCACCTTATTTTATTTTCTTCATTACACTTAGCATTCGAATTTGTCTTATTTACTTATGTATGGTGTTGTAATATAATGTATTATCTTGTCTCCTCCACTAGAATGTGAGCCCCACATGAGCCAGGATTTTGCTGTACTGTTCATCACTTTACCCTCAGTGCCTAGCACAGTGCATGGTGGATGGTGCATGGTGGGAGCATAGTGAACTGCTTATTCTGAGAACGAATGAGAAGCTCTCAACAGCTATGTGCTAGATTTTAGGATACAAGCATCAAGGTGGGTTGTGACTGAGACGAACTGTGCTCTAGATTGTGGCAAGCATGTACCCTGGGCTATTGGGGTGAAGTCAGGCTTGAGGAAACATGCACCAGTCAGGTGGTGATTGAGTTGAATTGTACACTGGGCTGAGTCCATCAGGTAACATCAGACAGTACAGGTCTGACTGGACCCCAGATTTCAGGTGACAAGAGTCCTAGTTAGGCATGGCTGAGTTAACTTGTGATTGGCCAGTGTCCAACAGGCAGAAGATCACTAAAAAAGAATCAAGGATCCCCACTGTTGTAGCCAAAGAGAACTTTGATCACAGCAGTGTCCAAAAAGTCTCTTGGGACTGTTAAAGATTAGTTCCTGTTTGTGGGGTAGCAAATGTCCTAAAGGATGCTGGCAGGATTGGGCGGTAACCTGGGCTGGTGGATGGGTTGTGAGTTGTGACCTTGCCCATCAGGCGAGGACGCGGCCCGAGCCAGCGCGCCTGGTTGCGGGGTGCCACGCCGGGGGTGGCAGGAAACACGTGGGGACGGGTCACCTGGGAGCGGCTCACCTGGGCGTACCTGGATGTTGGAGTCGGCGCGCTTCCGCGCCGGGCGGGCTGGCCCCGCCCCCTGACCAATGGCGGCGCGGAGGTCCACGGCCGTGGGCGAGGATTGGGCTGGCGGGCGCGGCGGCGGACGCGGATTGGGAGCGGGCGGGCGGGGGCGGGGGCGGGGGCGGGGCGGCGCGGCAAGCAGTTTAGGCGCTCGGCCTGCGGGCGGCGCTGAGCGCTCGGCTACGCGGGCGCAGCACGGGCGGAAGTGGCGACGCTGGCGTCCCCGGAGGCTGCGGAGGGCGGCAGTGACGGCCCCGGCGCTGACGGCGGCGGCCCGGGGGGCGGCGTGGACGCCCGCGGCGCCGGCTGGGGCATCACCGCGGGCCTCGACCCCGAAATGGCGCTGCTGGCGGAGCACCTGCTGAGGCCCCTGCCTGCGGACAAGCAGATCGAGACGGGGCCTTTCCTGGAGGCGGTGTCCCACCTGCCGCCCTTCTTCGGTGAGCCGGGGTGAAAGGGGGAACTGGCCGGGAGCCCTGCCCCAGGGCGCTCCCAGATGCACCCGCTTCCTTCTTCTCTCAAACATCCCCAAACCGGACCTTCCGTGGACACCCCAAATCCCACTTCCCCAGGCACCAAAGATCCCCTTTTTCTGCAGGCACCCCAGATTTCCCTTATCCCAGACTGCTCCCAGATCCTCTCTGCCCAGAACGTGTCACATCCTCATTTTTTTTCCCTCGGACATCCCCAAATCCTACGTCTCCTCAGACACTTCATCCGTCAGATGCCCGCAGATCTCCACCCGCTTGTGCGCCCCAAACGTCCATCTCCCCACGAAGACCCCTACTCTACCAGATCCCCAGCTCTGCAGTCCTCCGTCTCCCCCAAAGCGTCCCACTGTCCCCCACCGCCCAGGTCTTTTATCCTTCACCCATCCTCCCGTTCTTCCCCTTCTGAATGGCTCCCAGCTCTCTCCCTTTAAAGTGAACCCCTCATTTGATAAACCCCCTCTTTTCTGTAAATTCTCCCATCCTGTCCCTCGTGGGATGGTGTGAACCCTTCTTTTCCTCATAATTCCAAATTCAAGACCCCCACCCTCCACCCCCACTCCAGGGGCGGAAACCCTGGCAAAGTGAGGAGAGGGTTTTTGGAGATGGAGGCGCAAAACTCTTGGGCCCCCTTCCTGTGGAGAACCACCTAAACTTTCCCCTCCGTTTGGAGCAGGGGTCAGGACCAGGGGACCTGCTTTGTGGGGTGACATCAGACACTGGGTGCTTGCGGGGGTCCAAAAGAAAAAGTCCCCTGCCCCATTTGTCATGCCCTGGGAGGTCGCAGGAACACTGGGAGCCGGCCCTAAACCAGCCGCAGACCCTCATTTCTCCCGTCCTCCAACCCAGCCCACACCCTGGATGGAATATGGGAAACAGAAGACAGTGGGGCCCTGCCCTTTGCCTTGCTGGTCTCCAGTAAAGAATGCAACCTGAGCTCCGCTTTCTCCTCTTCCATGTGGGCTTTCCCCGAAACCCTGCCCTGCTGGTTTACTTGGTGGCCTGGCTGGAAGAGACCAGTCCCCAGGGCAGAGTCCAGCAGAAACCTGCAGACTGACAGAACCTGACACTAACTTGGACTAAAGGGACGGTGGCACCCAGGGCAGTCTCTCCCTTTCCCCCGGAGGGTGATCAGGGCTCCCAGTGGGTGATAGTTGCTACAGCACCATGGGCTCTGGGGTGGTTGTGGTTACATGAAGTCACATCCCTGTTCTCTTCCTCCACCCTTTGAGCCTCAGCGTCCCTGTCTGTGAAATGCACATGCTGATCTCTGAGGCTAGCGGCAAGGACTAAATGGGGTGGAGTGTGTAAGATTCTGAGGCCTTGAAATGCCAAACACATCTTAGCTGTTGGGGGCGTGGTTGTTATACAGGTTCCTGAGTTCAGTTTTGGTTCCTTCACAGCGTAGATGGTTGATTAATGAGTGTTTGAGTGAGCGCTTTTGCCTGGTTTGTGATTTTCAGACCTGGGTCTTTTACTGTTGCTTCCCTGATACTCAGACAGTGTCTGGTGCACAGTAGGTGCTCAGTCAGCACGTAAATGTACAGAATATTCTTAATGTCGGTATCTCCATGTTGAGACAATGCTAAATCTCCAGGTAGGAGCTTGGGAACTGTCTGATTTTAGCACTGAGGAACTTTTGGGTTTTGTGACGGGTTTTTCCCTCCTCTTTTAGTTCTACAAACATTTGCTCTGAATGAGGATTCAGAATCTGTTTAAGCTAGTCCTTCTCAACTCAGTTTTGCCCCCTCAGGGGACAACGGGCAGTATCTGGAGACATTTTTGGTTGTCACACCCTGGGGCGCTGGCGGGGTGAGAGGCACAGGGAGATGGTACTGGCAGCTGGAAGTAAGGGATGCTGGTAAACACCCTCCAGGGCACAGCACAGTCCCCAACCACAAAGAATTGAGCCAGCCCCAAATGTTAGCTGTCTCTCAAGGTGGAGAAACCCCCGAGGTAAGTTCTGTGGCCTTTTCCTCTTGCATCTTCGGCAAGGTTGTCCATCAGTTCTGCGTTCGGGGCCGCCTTCACATGATGCAAGTATCGAGCCAGTTTTACGGGGAAAAGGGGCAGTGGTGGCTGGAGCCGGTGGTGAGCTGGTGCCTGGGTAGGAGAACGTCCCCTCCCCCTTCCCTGATCTCAAAAGACCCTTGTCTTTGCTGCGAACTGGGTGCTGTGGGCCGTCACATCTGTTGACAGAGCCGCCATTTATACAGAAGCCTCAGTGGGTCTGCCCACAGAGGAGAATTCTTAGCGCTGTTTGAAAAACGTGATGATCCGTTCTGAAGCATTAAGGCTTATCTCGGGCGAGGGTTCCTCCCGAGGGTTAAAGTTTGGGGAGGATGCTCCCACCAGTGGCTCTTCCCTGGCACATGGGGGTTGATGGAGATCAGCCCATCTGCTCTGAAACATAGGCATTGTCCAGGTCTTGGGAATGTCTGGTCCCTTGGGTGATCTGAGATCTGGGTGCTGTGTGTGTCTCTGGCATGGAACAGGTCTGAAGTTTGAACTCCAGATGTCTGAATGGCATTGTGGCAGTTCCTTCCAAAGCAGGGTTTCTCCACCATGACACTGCTGACATTCAGGCCTGGGCCATTCTTTGGAGTGGAGGGGGGGTGCTCTCCTGTGCTTTGTAAGATGTTCAGTGGCATCCCTGGCCTCTGTCTGCCAGATGCCAGCAGCATCCCATTTCTCCAAGTTGTAACAACCAAAAATACCTGCAAAGAAACAGAGTCACCCCCGGTTGAGAGCTTCTGCTCTTGATACGAATAGAGCAGAAGGCTAAGAGCAGTGTTTTTAAAAAGTGTTTATTTCTTCAAGGAAGATCTGTTTCTCAGAGGAAAAATTGATCAAGAAGAAATGATAAATTAAAAATCCCTGCCATTTTTTATTGAGCATTTACTCCGTGCTAAGTAGACTATGTAGAGGAGTTCACTTAATCCTTTCATGGCTTTTTGAGGCAGAATTTTTTAAGGCTAAGAGCAGTGTTTTTAAAAAGTGTTTATTTCTTCAAGGAAGATCTGTTTCTCAGAGGAAAAATTGATCAAGAAGAAATGATAAATTAAAAATCCCTGCCATTTTTTATTGAGCATTTACTCCGTGCTAAGTAGACTATGTAGAGGAGTTCACTTAATCCTTTCATGGCTTTTTGAGGCAGAATTTTTTATTTTTTTAAAAACTTAATTTATTTGGCTGCATTGGGCATGTGTGCTTAGTTGCCTCTCGGCCTAGGGGACTTTAGTTCCAGGACCGGGGATTGAATCTGCGTCTTCTACATTCAATATATAGTCAAAGTCACTCAGTTGTGTTGACTCTTTGCAACCCCATGGACTATATGGTCCATGGAATTCTCCAGGCTAGAACACTGGAGTGGGTTGCCATGCCCTTCTCCAGGGGGTCTTCCCAACCCAGGGATCAAACCCAGGTCTCCCACATTGCAGGCGGATTCTTTACCAGCTGAGCCATAGGATTCTTATCCACTGGACCACCAGGAAACCACCGGACCACCAGGAAAGTCCCGTTGTTGGTTTTTTTTTTTTTTAAGAGAAATCAGTGGTGACATTTCAGACTATTTTCCTTTGAGACCCATTTGTCTCTTTATCTTTAAGGGAAAAAGGATAAACTGCTTTTTTTTTTTTTAACCCAACCATATAGCATAACCAGCTTTCCATGTCAACCATAATTTTCCAGAGCTACTTAGAATTTTGTTGTTTGAATGTTGCAATAAACTATTTAACCAAGCCCCTGGTGTTGGATATTGACATTGTTTCTTTTTTTTCTCTAGTAAACCATGCTACAGTGAACATTCTTATGTATATTTCTTTGCATACTTCTTTGGTTATTTCTAATTTTTTGAAGGGAAATTGCTGGGTCGAAGCAGGTGAAGCCTTTACATATGTTTAGCACAATCACATTTCTTAATGCTTCATTGGGTGTGGTTTGGGACAGAATTGGTTAGGCTTGATGAATGCCGATTCTTTTGGGCTGCAGGTCATGTGTGGTTCAGAGCACCTGTATCCTGGCCTCGTTCTTCTGTCTCTGGTCTGAGTCTCCCAAGCCGGATAGGTTTTGTCCACCTAGAGGTCAACAACCCTTTGTCCCTCTTCTTTCTCCACCTTGACCCAGTAATTGGATCGCACCTCTGATCAGTTTGCAGTTGATTTCTGTGAGGCCCTCCTCTCTCAGCTTTTACAGTCGATTACACAACTGTTCCAGAGCATTTGCAATTGAAGGGTGGCAATGGAGGGAGAGAGAGAGGCCAAGGGAGAGACCTAGTTATCATTTAGTTTTGTCACTCTGTCTGGAAGCTGCAGTGGCTCCCTATTACCCCACCTTGAAATCCATGCTGTAGCCTTTCTGAATGGCTTGCAGCCCCAGAGATGGTACCATGACATCACTTGCTTCTGGCTGTATAGCTGCATCCGAGTCTCACTGCCTGGGGTACCAGTGCTCTCTAGCCCATCACCTTCCTTTCACCTGGATGGGTTCCACTTATGCTAAAGCCACTTAAGGCAATGGGTTTTGCAATTAAAAAAATTTTTTTTTCTTTGAGGTATAGTTGCTTCCCAGGTGGTTCAGTGGTAAGGAATCTGCTTGTAATACAGGAGACACAGGTTCCATCCCTGGATCGGGAAGACCCCAGAAAAGGAAATGGCAACCCACTCCACTCCAGTATTTCTTGCCTGAGAAACGCCATGGACAGAGGAGCCGGGCAGGGTCCACAGGGTTGCAAAAGTCGGCCATAACTGAGCCACTAACTACAACATAGTTGCTTTACGATATTGTCTTAGTTTCTGCTGTGTAACGAAGTGAATCAGCTATGTGTGTAGACATATCCTCTCTTTCTTGGACCTCCCTCTCACTCCCCCACTTCCCCCACTCACCCCAACCCCAGTTTTGCAACTTTGAACTGAACCAGCCTGCCGACTCCTCTCATCCATTGGAGGTTTATTTGCAAGCAGGGAGTGAGGTCTTGTTAACCTTGAGAAGCGTCTCCTGTGTGTTGGTGAGACCCACTCGTGCGTTCACCTGGCCCAGATTAGAGCCAAGCAACACCTAAACAGAGGGCTGCCTCTGGCCCCGCTGTGTTAAACTGTTCATCTGTTGGCTGCTTGGGAGGCTTAGAGAGAAGTTGCTTTGAACCCGGGTTTATTGTTGGCTGAAGTCCCTGAACTGGAGTCTCCAGATCGCGAAGAGTCAGACACGACTGAGCGACTTCACTTTGACTTTTCCCTTTCATGCATTGGAGAAGGAAATGGCAACCCACTCCAGTATTCTTGCCTAGAGAATCCCAGGGATGGGGGACCCTGGTGGGCTGCCTCTATGGGGTCGCACAGAGTCGGACATGACTGAAACGATTTAGCAGCAGCAGCAGATAGATGGAAATTGGTTTCAGCAGAGCCAGCCTGAGCTTGAATGCCGGTTCCACGGTGTCCCAGCTGTGTGTCCTCACCCAGGAGCTTCCCCTCTCTGAGCCTGCAGCCCCTACTGTAAGAGGGGGAAGCTAGGCCTCCCAGGGGGGCCGGTGGAGGCTAACTCCCCCAGATGATGTTGACGTCCAATGTGTGAATCTCCACCTATTTGCACAGGTGGGGCAGACAGCCTCCAAAAGCCTGAGAATCTGTACCTCCTGCCACACTGCCCTTGGGCAACAAAGTTCTTGCAAAAAGAAGCTGCCTTGGGCTCTTGGTGACCAGTTGCCAAGGCTAGGGGCCAGTTGAGCGGCCTGGCTGCTAAAGCAACTCTCATTTATAACATCCAAAGGCCAGCGCAGAGCGCGGACCAGTGGTGTCCACCACCCTTGTTCCTCTAGTGAGAAGGAGATCTTGATCTTCTGGGTTCAGAAAAGTCCGGCCCTGAGGTCAAGGATGGAGGTCTGGCCTCTGCTCCTGGAGGGAAGAAGATGGAGAAGCCGGAGGGAAAAGACCCAGACATCCGCTCTGTCCCTGCGAGCTTGTCCAGCCCCCACCTCGTTCCTCATCTGTGGGGTGTCCGCTGTGTAGGGCTGGTTGCAGGAACAGTGCCCCATTGTGAATTGTGTGCCAGGCCCCAGCAATGTGCCTGGCAGAGCATCGGTGCCCAGCCAATGGGTAACTTGAAAGGGAATGGAAAGAATGCGTGACCGCGGCTTTGTAAGGTATAATGCCTGACCCCATAGCTAGCGTAACCCATGTTTTGAGTGACTTCTGTGTGCTTCAGCATTGAACAAGCTGATCTCTCATTTCCAATTCTCCTCCTCACGACCTTATGTGTTAGGAGGAATGGGCACCACTTTACAGAAGAGGAGACTGAGGCTCAGAGTGGTGAAGGCATGTGACCGAGTCACGCAACGCAACGCTTTGTAGGGGGCCAGCCCTGTGAGTCTCTCAGAGCAGAAAGGACCTTTTAGAGCTGTTGTGGGGGAGGGGAAATGCTGGAAGTTCCCATCTGGCATTGACAATGTGCTTATTTCAATGAGCTTGTTAGAATAGCAATGTTGAGTTCTAGCCTTAGGTTGCATTGTTTCAGTTTTAAAAGGGCCTGGATGGATGTTAACTGCTTGTGTTACATTCTTACCGAGTTACTTGTATCAGGGTTCCCCCCCCCATTGTTATCGTGTTAACTGTATCTGAGCCTTTACAAGTCCTTACAATGGACCAGCGCTCCCCAGGGTCCTATAAAACCTCTCCTCTCTGCAGTTCTGTGGCCAGCTCACTTCCTCTGGCTCAGAAATGATTCATTTTCTGCACTGCTCTTACGCCACCTTCCTCTCACCACTCCCTGCTGAGATCTCAGACTGTAATGGCCAGGAGTGCGCTGGTCCTCAGTCTATAACTGGAGTTCCTGCTGATTTTACCGACATCCACACCTTTCTCTACCTCTCTTTCCTCCCTGTCTTCATCTCTCTCTCTTTTTTTTTTTTTGGTCATGCCTGTGGGATCTTAGTTCCCCAGCTAAGGATCAAACCGAGGCTCTTAGCAGTGAAAGCACAGAATCCCAACCACTGGACCACGAGGGAATTCCCTTTTTGACATCTTAATCATTGGCATCATTCTTTCCTGGATTTCTTTCCTAAAGAATGATGCTATAGTGTATGATAATAATTATTATAATCATAAAGAATAACTTAAAAAAAATTGAGCCAGAAATTATGCTAACCCCTTTATTTTTACAACTTCATTTAAGTCTTGCAACAGCTCTATAGGGTGGGGTCTATTATTAACCTCATTTTACAAATGTGGAAACTGCGCTCATAGAGGTTAACTGATTTCTCCCAGGCCACACAGCAAGTAAGAGAACTCATTTTCCCATTTGCATTCCCAATTGCTGGCTGGTTTTTGCCAAAGGGGACAATTGTGGATAAAAAGAGTTGGCATGTCACGGGGCTGATTTTTATTTTTTTTTTAATTTTTTTAATTTTAAAAAATTATTCTAAAATTTCTTTTATTTATTTGGCTGCACTCGGTCTTAGTTGCAGCATGCAGGATCTAGTTCCCAGACAAGGGATCAAACCTGGGCCCCCTGTATTGGGAGCACAGAGTCTTAGCCATTGGACCACCAGGGAAGTCCCAGGGGTGATTTTTTAAAGTACCATTTGGTAAACATTCTTTCTGCTTAGATAGAATTTAGAGTGGGAACTGGTTTTTGAAAGGAGGTCATTCTCAGGCTCTTATGCTTCAAAATAGGCCTAACTGAAGACTGAGCCGTCACACATGCACACCCCACATACCGTCGGGTTAATAAATGATTCATCTCCATCAACTGTAATCTGAGTGCCTCCCATTATGATCTTTGTAACCTAGGATCTGTAAAGTTAATCTGTCCCATGTGATTAACAGCGAAACCTTACTATCCAGCTATTGAAAAAAAAAAAAAAATTTGATTTGAAATAGAACCTCCCCAAACCAGGCCCCTAGCGTCCTGGCACAGGCACCCTGTTCTTCCTTTTTCAAATGAATATTTACAGGTTGGGCCCGGATTTCCCACACTGAACCACGCAGGCTGAAAGTGAAGGTGTGCATCTGAAAAGCAGAATGTTTTTGTTCTTGAGTGAAACTTATTCCTGAGATGAAGTGAGGGGGCAGGGGTGATTCGGTCACCTTGTGGCCCAGCGTTGGGAGCATTGCCTAGTGGAAGAGAGGCTTGCCTGGAGAGGCAGGCGTAGGGGGGCAGCCTGGATGGAAATTTCCAAATATGTGCTGAGGGCTTGCTCAGAGCATAACGGCAGGTGCTTTCCAACCACATGGAGGGCGGAAAAACAGGGAACGAATGTGATTCCGTGCGACACGTAGGGACTGCTGGCTCATGGGGGTCCTGCTCTCCGAACAACCTCAACCACCTGAACTCTGGCAGAGACCTGGGCAGAACTGTCACAGAGGGCACAGAATGCTGCTGGGTGTCTGCTTCCTCTTATTTTGTTGGTGATGCTGACAGAGTTGGCTGTTTGTTCTCCCAGTATCTCGCAGAATCAAAGCACTGCCGAGAAAGCGAGAGGAATTTTTTAAAAACTACACAAAGCTGGGCACTTCCCCGGCAGCCCTATGGCTAGGACGTGCCACTGCCACTGCAGCGGCCACAGGTTCCATCCCTGGCTAGGGAAGTAGGATCTCACATGCCACAGGGCACAGCCAAAAAAAAAAGGCAGCCCACCAGGCTCCCCCGTCCCTGGGATTCTCCAGGCAAGAACACTGGAGTGGGGTGCCATGGCCTTCTCCGAGTGGCATGCTTAGGAAAAGTCTAAAAGAGAAGGGGCCATTTGCCACATGTTCCGGGTGACCAAGGCTTGACTGTGTTTAGAATCCGTGACCCTTTATGACGTAAGATGGTGGGATTGTACTTTTTTCTCTTGTTTTTGAGACAACTTCTTTTTACTCTGGATGTGAGACGATAAACTAGAAAGCCACCCAAGTCCCCTCCCTCCCTTCTGGCAGGTTCCGGGTGCCATTCTAAAGAGCCCACTGGCTGACAATAATGAAAAACAAGTTTGGGATAACTGCAAAACAGGTATAACTAGAAAGGTAATTTTGAGGCAGGACTGTATTCTGTATGAAAGGTAAAACTGGGCAGCCTGACCAGAAATGCATCGTGTCCAGAGCAGGGGCCGGCGTGACTTTCAGCTCTTAGGCCACTGAGTGCTCAGGGGTCAAAATCATTTTCGGTTTTCCGGTCAGAGTCCTCTCACTTTTGCCGAGCTCACACACACACACAGATGGAAACGTTCTAGAAAGAAAGGCTAGAGGGGATGGTGATACCAGCCTTGGGTCTGGAATTGTGTGTGAGTGCCTGACTCTCACTGCACCAGTCATGAGGCTTTTCAGAGCCTGGTGGCGTCAGGCTAAGCCAAAGCAAACAGAAGCCCAGAGCCTTCCACAAGGCCTGTGGAGGCCGGCTTCAGGTCACCTGGAGTGCCTCCTGTTTGCCCAGCACCTTGGGGCTCTGGAAAGGGAGGGGCCTGAGCCCAGAGCGGTTAAGTCACTTGTCCAGAGTGACGCCAGAGCTGAGATCTGAACTCAGGACCAAGACTGCGTAGCTCTCCCCTGCTCCTCCTCTGATCACAGGTGGTCCAGATGCTGCCAACCTGACTCCTGTGTGTGCTTCTGTAGGTACACACCACCCCCCTCTCCTGGGGGCCATCTCCCAGCCCTGCTTTGCCCCTCTCTCCTGCTCCCTTCCCGGCTCCAGAAGTCCATCCAGGCCCACATCCCACCCCTCGTTGAGCAGAAGCCTGGTCTCTGCTTGGTCCACGACCTGCAAGAACAGCTGCCTTGGGGCCGGCTCCTGGCGACCACGATGACCTTGGGCCCCACATGCCACGGTGTCAGAAGATGAGACAGAAACCTTCTCCCTGCCATCCGAGGGTAGGGGGGACACTCAGAACCACACAGAACCCATTTCCAGAGCCAGGGAAGCCAAATGTTACTCTCTGTGTCTCTAAATGCCTGCTGACTGACCCGAGTCACTGTGAGAAGCTGGTAAGCCACCCACACGTGGCTGATGATCGCCAAACCCTGGTTCCGCAGCTCCATGAGGGATGGCGTTACTCGAAAATCAGCCTGTAGAGGTAATCAAATCACGGCCAGGTTCTGAGTCCTGACTTGGCATGCACACTGCCTCCCCCACCCCCACCCCCCGTCACAGCAGCCGCACAGGGACGGTCCCTTTACAGATGGGGAAACCGAGGCCAAGCCCCTTCCCGGAGCCTCTGCCATCTTAGCCGGGTGGGTCCTCAGACCCGTGCGTTGGGTCAGTCTGCCCTACAAGAATGTGGCTAGAAAAAGAACGAGGGGGTGCCTCCAGATTCGTGTTTCCCACTCTCTGCCCCCTTGTTCATGCCACTTGCTGGGGTCTGGCTTCATGCCAGCTGCGGGGGTGGGGAGCAGAGCAGGGGACAGAGGCCACCCGGTCTCTGCCCTCGCAGAGCTCAGGGGGAGGTGGACGGAAAGCAGACTTGCACGCGGAACCACGGTGACGGTGGCAGCACAGGGAACTTGGAGGGAAAGCGGAAGGAAGAAGCCCGGCTGACATGCTCTTCCAGTATTTTATATGAAAAACTTCAAACATGTAACGAAACTGCAAGAATTTCACAGCAGCTGTTCACGTACCCACCATCTAGATTCTACCATTTATATCTGACTGTACCCGTCTGTCCACCTCTCTGTCCATC
Source organism: Oreotragus oreotragus (assembly GCA_006410675.1). Lineage (NCBI taxonomy): Eukaryota > Metazoa > Chordata > Mammalia > Artiodactyla > Bovidae > Oreotragus > Oreotragus oreotragus. The sequence goes on from SJYX01015639.1 coordinate 571,785, forward strand.
TGTCAGCCCGCCTCATGTCTTTGGACACCATGTAGAGTTTTGCCAGTCCCCAGAAAGCCCGTCCATGGCACCTGCCTGGCCCGTGAGGCTCGGAATTGGTGACCCTTGGCTACACAGTCAAGAGGGAAAGAGTCACTAGTGGTGGAGAGTCTTGACTGTCTTGCATTATTATTTTTTTCTTAAGGAGGTTTCTTTTTATTTTTTGGCCACTCCGCTTGGCATGTGGGATCTTTGTTCCCTGACCAGGGATTGAACCCACGCCCTGGGCAGTGAAAGCGCTGAGCTCTAACCACTGGACCATAGGAGGTTCTCTGCGTTATTATTGTGCATTGTCATGCTTCGGGGGAGTTGTGGAAAGCATCCCAGCGGAGAACACGGTGCAGGACTAGCAAACTGCACAGGCTTCCCAGGCTGACCTCGCAGGATGAGGCCAGCGATACACCAGGGAGGATGAAACGGTGGGTGGAGTCATTACCTCATTAATGCTCTTGGCAGGATCTGGTGGGACGGGATGTCTGCACCCCCGCCTGGCACCTCAGAGCAGCTCCTGCAACCATCTGGGAAGGGAGATGTGACCCCACAGGAGTGGGAGAGAGGCTGGCAAGCTGAGAGGAGGGTTTTTCCATTCAGCCTGAGGATCTTGTACCCGGGAGCCTGCAGTTAGGCCACGCGGCTGATTGGGCCCCAAGGGGGCCTCAGATGGGAGACAGGAGAGTAGAGGTGGCCAGGGGTGCAGGCCGTGTGTTCCCACTCAACGGAGGCCCTGGAGGACCTGGTGACTTCCAAGCCTGGGTGACGTTTGCTGGAGCACGGAGCCTAGTCGTGTCACCAAGTCATAAAGACAGTCAGAGTTCATTTACTGAGGGTTGCTGTGCCGGGCACTCTGCTAAATGTGTTCAGTGTGTGGGTTTCAATCCCCACCACAACCCTGTGAAATAAGTACAGGTTGCACGGGTGGTAAAGAGCCTGCCTGCCAGTGCAGGGGACATAAGAGACACAGGTTCGATCCCTGGGTCAGGAAGATCCCCTGGAGGAGGGCATGGCAACCCACTCCAGGAGAATTCTTGCCTGGAGAACCCCAGGGACAGAGGCGCCTGGTGGGCTACAGNATAAGAGACACAGGTTCGATCCCTGGGTCAGGAAGATCCCCTGGAGGAGGGCATGGCAACCCACTCCAGGAGAATTCTTGCCTGGAGAACCCCAGGGACAGAGGCGCCTGGTGGGCTACAGCCCATGGGGTGGCAAAGAGTCAGACACAACTGAAGCGACTTAGTACGTATGCACGCTGCCCCACTTGCCGTGTGAGGAAACTGAGTTACATGGCGCCCAGGCAGGAGACTTGCTCACCTGGATTCAAACCCAGTCTGTCTGGGTTACTACCTGGCTTCCTTTCTATGGGGTTTGGGGCTTTTTCATATAAAACATCCTCTGCTGTTTCCTCAATGCACCTCTCTTAACAGATGCAGTTAGAATGTTCCAGATGGCTGGCCAGGTGTGCCGGGTCACCTTGGGTGGAATTCAGCCCACAGGTGGCACTCCTCCAGTCCTCCGGCCCTGTGCAGCGCCCGAAGCCCCTGCCTGGCCTGCGGACAAGGGGAAGCTGGCGGGGGGTGTTTCCCGCTTATGGCCTGCTCAGGTGTCTTTGCCCCCTGGGCTCTGTATCGAGGATGCTCAGATGTAGCAGGGAAGCACAGCTGAATTCAGGCTCTGAGGCTAAAGTCCTTGTTGAGTCTGCTCCGGAAAGACCCGGCCCTTCCCTGTCTCTTCCCTCCATGCCCAGCCCTCAGCAGGGAGCTCTGACCGGTGGGCTGTCTCTGGTCCCCGTGATGGCCTGCTGGGGGGGTCACAGAGGCGGGAAAGGAGGAGAAACAGGCCATAGGCTGCTTATATTTCCCCGGGAGCCCTGAGTTCCAGGCACTGCCAGTTTCTTGGTCCACATTCATCACCTCCAAGGCGCCACCTATTTTAAGGTGCTTTGTTGTTTTGGGAACCACCAAGGAAGGAACACTGCCTCCAAGAGAGAGCATTCAGATGTCAGAGACGAACAAAGTATGTGTCTCGGAAGTGGGAGGTTTCAAGTTATCCTCGTAGCAGCTCCCACCACTTCTGTTGGCCCACTTGCTAGATGGGAAAACTGAGGCTCAGGGAGCAGAAGGGACACTCCCAAGCCCCGACTGCCAGTGTCTGCCGAGCAGGTGTGCAGCCCCAGTTCACTTAGCTCTGTTAAGTGATGGGGGTCCCCCTGCTGGTGGGCTCTCCCAGGCTCCTACGCAGTCTCAGGCCTGGGGGGCCTCTGGGTCGCCAGCTCACCTCTGCCTTAAAAGCTGGTGAATGAGAAGGTTATCTTTCCTCAATCTGGCCCCTCTTCTCTCACGGACTAAGATTTCTCAAGCTGCTTCCTGGCCAGCTGGTTTGTTAGTGGCCATCCACCTTGTTGGCTGAGATGGTTTCTCAGAGTGTTAGTTTTGCGAGGTGCTCTGCACTGTACTGTCCAATGTGGTAGCCATGGCCACATTTAAATGAATGAAAGTTAATAAAATTACAAATTGAGTGCCTCAATCACACCACATTTGAAGTGCTCAGTAGTCACATGTGGCCCATATTAGATGGTGTAGATATAGAACTTTTTATCCTAGGATGAGGGTGCTGTGGAAAAAAACATTTGCCCCTTAGAGAATCTGGTTGTATATTAAAGACTCTGACAAATCTTGCAGTAAGAAACCGGTCTCACTTGGAGCCCAGGACTCCAAATTTACTTGCCCACGAACCATTTTAACACCTACAAACAGTTTTTTCCTTAAACACATCAAGTGACCTTTCCTCCTGTCCCATGGCAGTCCTGAATATCACCCTTGTTGGGGTTTTAACATCTCTCTTCTTGTTTTGTCCCCAGATTGCCTCGGCTCCCCAGTGTTCACTCCCATCAAGGCGGACATAAGTGGCAACATCACCGTATGTACTTGGCCTGGCAGCCCCAGTACCCAGATCGGGACTCTAATCCCACCCTGGTTACCACTGCCCTGCTACCCACTGCAAGCTCCCCAGGCTAAGGAACAGAAGGAGACATGGAAAACAGGCCTGACCCCCAGTTCCTCTGACTCAAGGCTCCAGGTTCTTGGTTCTCCTTGCAGTCATGCCATCCAGTCACAGCCAAACTATGATTCACAGTCTGGAGGGTTGACCTGAAAAGGAACTGGCTGGTACTTGGATTCACTCCACCAAACAAAAAATAAACTCCACAGTCCACAGTTGCACTGGCCCAGCCCTTTCCTTCCTCAATCCTTAGAGCTCCTGATGGCATCCCCCAACCACTGACCCGCCCCCAGCAAGGACCCACCATGAGGCCAGAGCTGTGTCATTATCCCCATTTTACAGACAGGGAAACTGAGGCCCGGAGCTGTTGAGGGACTCACAGCAAGGAAGTGGCAGAGGTGGGATTCACATCCAAACTTCCTGCCTCTGACTTGGGAACCTTCTTCCTGTTGGACATCTCTGAATCCTAAGGATCTACTTGTGTTTGTCCACAGAAGCGAAACTTCAGATACTTGGGGTTCAAGGTGCTGTCAGTAGTGGTTGGAGAACGTGGACTCTGGGGTCTGGTCAGGGCTGGAACCCATTCTCACCTGCACCAGCTGTGTGACCCTAAGCACATCACTTCACCTCTCTGAGCCTGCTTCCTCATCTGTAAAATGGCACGATGGCAGGCACGTCAGGGTTGCTGTGGGGGTTAGAGAAGGCTGTGGCTATAAAGCGCCGTGTGCATCCAGTGAATGCGAACGGCCCTGGGGATTATTACTGTCACGACCAGCCCCCACTGCTGGTCCTGGCACCTGTGGGCAGGACAGCGAGGCTCTGGTGGGGTGGCATCTGTGGAGGCAGCCTTCCTCAGGGGGAAACCCTGTGTGCTCTGTTCCAGAAAATCAAAGCTGTCTATGACACCAACCCGACCAAGTTCCGGACCCTGCAGAACATCCTGGAGGTGGAGAAGGAGATGTACGGGGCCGAGTGGCCCAAAGTGGGGGCCACACTGGCACTGATGTGGCTGAAGAGGTGATGGGCTTGGGTGGCAGGGTGTTTGTGTGACCGGGGGGCCAGGGGACCTGCCCTGCAGAGGACAGACAGCCAACCCCACCACTGCCCCAGGGCGTCTGCTCTGGCGGGGCGGACGGGCACTTCGTCTTCCACATAGGCGCTCTCCTTGTGCAGTGCTACTTAAGAGACAGAGGACAAGCACCCTGGGGGCCAAGTTCTGCCTGATGGTGACACTTCTTGCTGGTTCCAGTCTCACCAGAGGCATAACAAACCCACGGATACTCCAGCTGCTGGGCTAAGCTCTTTAGACACCTGATCATATTTTATGGGTTGTGAGTTAGGTGTGATCATCCTCATATATCCCCATGTCCTAGAGGAGGATGCTGGTGGCTTCTGGGGGCCAATTCATGGGCTCAGGGCACAGGGCCAGGGCTGGGACAGAGTGGCTGAGCTCTGCAGTTGTACAGGTTGTGCACTGCACAAAGATGTCCTGTCTACAGCCAGCCAGTCACATCACGCACAGGGCAGATTTGTATATTATGACAGCTTATTGACAGAACCACAGCATCTAGAGGAAAAAGAACTCTAATTCACATAAATTTGACCTGTCGGCTGGGGGCAGGGCACCCCGATATGGGATTTGAACTCAGATAGTCTCACCCTAGAGTTAGTTGACAGTGCTTGTGACCATGTTACGTACCGTCCTCATGGCACATACTTGGAACCGCATATAGTCATTCCATCTTAAAGATGAAGCCACTGAGGCTCAGAGAGGCCAGGCAGCTCGCTTGCTGAGGTCATGCTGCTCTCTGCCAGCTCCCGGATTCCCTCAGCTATGAAGACTCCAGAATCCCTAGTAGCAGCTACGAAGCCAGGGACCCATTCTCTGCCCCACCGATGTTCCCACAATTGCCCCTTCTCTGGGGCCTGGAGTCAGAAGCCAGGGAAGTCACACTTTCCTGGGGATCCCCATCCCCAGAAGCTAATTCTCACCCACACTCTGTGCACTTCTTCAGTGAAATGGACCAGGAAGAGTCTGCTCCCTGGAGGATGTGGCCAGTGTGGGCATCAGTGGGTAGGTGGGCTGTAACTAACACCCTTATGGCCTGTTTTATGACTTGTCCACACTGAGCTGCCCTACTCTTGTCTGTCAACCTGAGAGTCACACACCTGGAATGAGGAATGCCCCTGGGTCCATTCACTGGCAGGTTCTGTAGGCTTCTCAGGAAGAGCCAGGCAGAGAGCGACGTTCAGGTCAGGAAGTAGGTTGTTTGTGTCCAGAGGAGACATGGGCAGAGCCCGGTGACTAGGAGAGCAGATCCTGGTGGATGTCAACAAGCTGAGCACATAATGAGCACCTGCTGTGTGCTGTGCCTGGTGCCGGATGCGTGGGATGCTGCTTGAAGAGGCAGGGTCCCTCTTAGGGTATGACGTTCCAGCCCAGGCAGGGGGTCAGGCTACAGGGCAGGTCATGACAGCAGCATATCAGAACCTGGAGCGGAGAGAAAC
>SJYX01015639.1:580809-593326 GCA_006410675.1 Oreotragus oreotragus
CCATTTTGACTTTTTATGATAATGTTATTATTTGTAATTTCCTCACCTTCTCAAACTTGTAGCCTAAGCCTTTTTATCCGGTTGCATTGTTTTCCTTCTGGTTCGGAAATTCTATGAATTTCTGGTTCTGTGGGCTTTTCAACTTGTCAGGGAAGCCCTGAAATTTAGGGAAGTGTCGCCCCCTGAAGGTCAAAAGAGGAACAGCACAGATTCGCCATCCTCTCCCCGCCCCGCCCCTCAGTTAGTGGGTCTCAGGAGGAAGCGGTTCACCTTCTCCAGAGCAGGGAACCCACCGAAGGGAAGAGGTCCTTGCTCGCAGAGCACCTACTGTGTGCCTGGTGCTGTGCTCAGCACTTGGCATGACCTCCTTAATCCTGACAAGAGCAACCAAGTTGGGTGAGTGCCATTGTTGTCTCCATTTTACAAATGAGGAAACTGAGGCTCAGAGAGGCTAAGTAACTTGCTCAAGGCTCACCGCTAGTCGGCAGTAGAAGCTGGAATTTGAAGCCAGGTCTGTCTGTCCCCAAAGCTTCCTGCTGTCCCTCACCTGGTAGAAAGGGACATACACACAACCCCCCGCCACCACCACACTTGGCCTTTCCTGTTCAATGCCATGAATAACACAGACCTCCTGCCCAGCGCGGACCTTGGGGGCATTCCCTCCCAGAACCTGACCGGTGGCTGGGCTCCCCCTCCTCTAATGCTGTGCCACCCCCTGTCACCCGTCTCAAGGCAGCACTGTATGCGGCCCCCTATAAGTCCGACTTCCTCAAAGCGCTCTCCAAAGGCCAGAATGTGACAGAGGAGGAATGCCTGGAGAAGATCCGCCTCTTCCTGGTCAATTACACGGCCACCATCGACGTCATCTATGAGATGTACACCAGGATGAACGCCGAGCTCAACTACAAGGTGTAGGCCAGCTCCATGGCGGGTACTCCGGACGGCACACCCGCGGACCACAGACCCCTTGCAGGAACGGGCAAACCCGAATCACTGTGAATCTGGCTGGCCAGCTGCCCCTGCCCGTGGCGCGCCCCCAGAGCACCCTTGAGTCGGGCCAGGGTCCGCAGGGGGCCGGCCCTAGTCTTTTAGAAGTCACGTTTGGGATCTGTCCTCCTGGAGCAATAAATAACCGTCACACTTCCGAATCTCCTTTGAATTTCATGACAGCACAGACTGACTATGCCTTCATTTCAGTGTGGTAAAAATCAATTAATCTTTCTAATAAATCAAGTCCTAGGGTTTTTTGGTCCCCTCCATCCCCCGTTCGGAGCATGACTCCCGGGGAAGTGGTGTTAGATCTGCCGCTTTGAAAACAGGCACATGTCTTTCTGAGGAGCTGGCTGGATGATGTTTTGAGTGTTTTAAGGACCATGAGGGGTTTGATCTGAAATTATACAGGACCCCTCTTGTGGGACTGTTTCTCTTTTTAAAGCAGACTGGTGTGTGTGCTCATGTGCTTTGCACAGCCGAACCTTCAGCACTGTCATTAGGGCCCTCTCTTACTGTCTTGCCAGACAGTGTTTTTTATAGCTGAAACCAACCAGCAAGCCTTTGATGACCAAGAGGAGGCTTATTTTAAAGCTATCAGACACAAATAACCGACCGTAGATGACTGCATTTGCATTCTTCTGCATAATTACCTTCTTCAGGGACAGCCTTTCCAACCTAAGCAACTACCTACCATGTGTGTTCTTTTGAGGGGGAGAGGATGAACCTACGAACACGCCTTACTGCCTTAACTGTCCTTCCTGACTCTAAAAAGAATTGTCTTTTTAAAGTGTCGGGATGACCAAAGCAACCCACAAAGAACTGATGTATGTTTAAAAACCCAATGAGGAACAATTGGTGATTTTTGTGCAGAAACTAAATAATCCTTAATAAATAAATCTCTATTTTGGAATCACATTGGTGTGCTGTTTTGATTCTTGATTTTTTTTTTTTTTCTTGTTCTTTCTGGATCAAAGGATATAACTGGGGACCAGCCAAGGACTTGCTTTTTAGTCTCTGGGTCCTATTTTCTGGTTTTGAAAAATAGAACTGGGGGCTGCCACGTTGAAAAACTGACATGTCCCCAAAAAATCTTTATTTCTAGCTTCTTAGAGAAATCGAACTGCCTGTCCAGAAGTGAGAGATGACTGCCCCCTTGGCTGGATGGGGTGATTGGGTGGATATATTTTCACTTTGCCTCAGTCTCCACCAATCCCTATTGCCTCCCCAACCCTGTAACCATTGGTTATTTGCACTTTATCATGGAGAGGTGCTTTTTCTGGTGCTAGGGTTAAATGTGGAGGAAAATATTTCACTTCGTTCCTGCTCCTGCATAACACACAGTCTAGTGGGCAAGATGGACCAGTAAATCAGCAGAGGTAATATAGAGTGGTCATTGCCCTGAGGGAGCCTGAGTCCACAGATTGGGGCGCACACTGAACCTTGATGGAAAAGTTGAGGTTGTGAGGATCCCAGTAGAGGAGAAAGAGGGGACACTCAAGTTCATAGGCAATGTCCTTTTGGCTTGACCCAGAGCAGGCTGTGTGTATGTGAGGCATCATGCCACTGAGGAATTTGAGCTTGACTCTGAAAACTGTGGAACATCTTCAGAGGTCTTCTACACAATCAGCCAGATATCCAGTTTGGAAGGTTCCCTCTGATGTGGCCAAGGGTTAGAAGTCTGAACTAAGTTTTTTGCTGTCTCTGTTTCATGATGTTTCCTAACATTGCTAATAGGAAGAGTGCCACTGATCTTTCTAAGCTCTACGTGCTTTTTAGGACTTTTCTCTTTGAATTTAAAATTCTGCCAACAAATTTTTAAAATTCTGTGTGTGTGTATATATATATATATATATATTTTAGAAAGAGCTTTTTGGGACCTCCCTCGCAGTCCAGTGGTTAAGATCTCACTTTCTAATGTAGGGAGTGCAGGTTTGATCCCTGGTTGGAGAGTTAAGATCCAGCATACCTCATGGCCAAAACCCCCAAACAAAACAGAAGCAATATTGTAACAGATTTTCAATAAAGGCTTTAAGAATGGTCCACATTAAAAAAAAAAAAGGTTTTTTGCATGTTTCCAACATAATGTAGTGACACCAGGAAGGCAGTTTCTCTGTGGAAGGTCAGAATTTTCCCAGGACAGCCTTCTTTATTCCTGGTACCTGCCTGGCCCCAGGAGCACTTTGGGATTGTGACCCCAGAGATGAAGTCAGCAGTGCATCTATGCCTTCTCATGTCATTCTTGTCAGAGTGGGACTCACTTCTGCCTGGGGCAGGGGGGAAGGAACACACATTAAGCACCAGCTGTATACCAGGCCCTGCACAAGTACTTTGTACACATTATTTCACAAGTGCCCTGACTTGGGCATCAGAAGCTGCATTTATCAGATTAAGAGACTGAACACCCCAGGGATGGGGCAAGAGGACTCAGCCAGGATGATCCTGCGAGGTCTGGGGGCACCTCGGGCTCTCATCTGACTCCATAGCTCCCCCAAGTCTTGCCTGTTTGGATGCCAGCGGATGGAGTGACCCCAAAAGTTTGATAGAGACTGACTCTTGGGACTTCCCTGGTGGTCCAGTGGTTAAGACTCCAAGCTTCCACTGCAGGGGGCACAATTTGCATCCCTGGTTGGGTAAGGTCTGCATGCTGTGTGGTGTGGCCAAATAAGGCTCTAAAAATAAAGTATATTAAAAAAAAAAAAGGACTCTCTACTCGTTGCTGCATTTAGTTAAACCTCACTGAATTGTGATTCAAATTATCTTATTATAGGCAAGGAACTGAAGCTCACTTCTCCATAAAAAGCCTCCGTTTCCTTTTTGGTACCAGGGGGGTCCCGCCAGTAGCCATTCTCACAGGTTGTGAGGCTTACATTCATTACTTGTCGGGAATTCCCAGGTGGCCCAGTGCTTAGGACTCCCAGCACTCGCTGTCCAGGGCCTCTGTTCAGTTTCTGGTCAGGGAACTGAGATTCCACAAGCTGCACAGTGGGACCACACAAAAATAAACGAATGAATAAATACTATTTGTAAAGCAATTATAAACATGAAATAAGCTGTCTTAGTGTTAAATTGCCGGGGAAGGCAATGGCACCCCACCCCAGTACTCTTGCCTGGAAAATCCAATGGACGGAGTAGCCTGGTGGGCTGCAGTCCATGGGGTCGCTAACAGTCGGACAGACTGAGCGACTTCACTTTCACTTTTCTCTTTCATGCACTGGAGAAGGAAATGGCAACCTATTCCAGTATTCTTGCCTGGAGAATCCCAGGGATGGGGGAGCCCGGTGGGCTGCCGTCTATGGGGTCACACAGAGTCGGACACGACTGAAGTGACTTAGCAGCAGCAGCAGTGTTAAATTGCACGAATATTTTGGTGTGTGATGTGTATGGTAACGTGATCGAGTGTTGGAGTCTGGCTCTGTTAATTATCAGCTGAATGACCTTGGGCAAATCGCTGCCCCTCTCTGAGCCTCAGTTTCCTTGTCTGTACAATGGGGATACTAACAGTTCTTAGTTCACTGAGAATCAATGAAACCGCCCAGGCAAGCGCTTGGCTGCTAATTGTTCAGTATTGACCCATTGATCATCCTTTACAGAAGCTTACAGGAAAACGGAGGACGATTCCATTTCCTGGGTTTAGTTGGTTGATCAGTGGGTTCCTTTGGTTCAGCGTCGCGGCCTTGGGCGTCCCACGGCCGCTGCGCCTGCGCGCCGGCCTCCTGCAGGTCCCGCGGGTCCCGGTAGGTGGTGCTGTGAGCAGAGAGCCGCTTCCCCGGGAGCGGCGAGTCCCCGGCGCCTGGGCGCACCTTCTGCNCTATTCCAGTATTCTTGCCTGGAGAATCCCAGGGATGGGGGAGCCTGGTGGGCTGCCGTCTATGGGGTCACACAGAGTCGGACACGACTGAAGTGACTTAGCAGCAGCAGCAGTGTTAAATTGCACGAATATTTTGGTGTGTGATGTGTATGGTAACGTGATCGAGTGTTGGAGTCTGGCTCTGTTAATTATCAGCTGAATGACCTTGGGCAAATCGCTGCCCCTCTCTGAGCCTCAGTTTCCTTGTCTGTACAATGGGGATACTAACAGTTCTTAGTTCACTGAGAATCAATGAAACCGCCCAGGCAAGCGCTTGGCTGCTAATTGTTCAGTATTGACCCATTGATCATCCTTTACAGAAGCTTACAGGAAAACGGAGGACGATTCCATTTCCTGGGTTTAGTTGGTTGATCAGTGGGTTCCTTTGGTTCAGCGTCGCGGCCTTGGGCGTCCCACGGCCGCTGCGCCTGCGCGCCGGCCTCCTGCAGGTCCCGCGGGTCCCGGTAGGTGGTGCTGTGAGCAGAGAGCCGCTTCCCCGGGAGCGGCGAGTCCCCGGCGCCTGGGCGCACCTTCTGCAACTCCAGCCGGCGCCCAGGGCGTGGGCCGCTGACGTGTTGGGGGGGCTTCCCAGGGCTACGTGCCCTATTTGAACACTGTTGGAACAGTCCGAAGCCTCGTCAGTGGGTGCTTTGGGGTTCTGACGGGGTGTCAGCCGCTGGGTAAGGGTATGTCCTCGTACCTGTACTCCTCGGATGAGGGCGACGGCTCTGCGCCTGGCTGAGCTCTTAGCACCCGCGCCGCTGCTGCTAGAACCGCAGCCCCGCCGCCGCGCCTGCTCCGCTCCCCCTGCTTTACCGCGGCCGCTACCGCTCTCACTCCGATTAACGCTGCGGCTAGGAGCATCATCACCGTCATCACCTCACAGTTCAGGCTTCGAGGTCAGCTTCCATAACTGTAGCCCGTGTAATCCTGGGAGGTCCAGTTCACTCCTCGGAGCCTCAGTTTCTGCATCTGTAAAACGGGACAGGAACACCTCTCCCTTGCGCGATTATATCAGGTGATGTGTGTGAAGTGCCTGCCACGGAAAGATGTTCAGTAAATAGCATTTATTGATATTTTTATTTATTATGGCGTTGTCGCCTGCCAGGGGTTCCTGAGGGGCAGCGGGCCCCCTAATGCAGTTAGACCGTAGCGTGTTCACTTACTCCCTGTTTTGAAAGATAACGGCAGGGCACAGAGCGACGCATCAACAGGAACTCCTCAGAAAAAGGCAATGATTCCTTCGATTCATTGCAGCAACGATTCATTCATTCCAGCAATGATTCTGGCTGTGATTCCTTGCTCTGCCCTAATCGGCTGTGTGATCTGGACGAGTGCCTTCTCCCCGCTGGGCCTGTTTCGCCCTCTATAAAGTCAGGAGATTGGACAGTTCCAAGTGCCCTCCTAGCTCTGTCGATCTACAGTGGACTGTCACTGCAACAGTCCCTGGTTTGTATTCATAATTCCAGGGAAATCTTTCCATCCACAAGTGGGCACTTGGGTTTCTCCTTGTGACATCTAATGGGACCGCATGTGCAGAGTACTTAGCACAGAGCCAGGCCCCTAGAAGGTGCTTGATAAAGGGCAGCTGTGATGATGAACTCTTAATCAGCTCTCCACCTAGCCCCAAGAGATGTCTGGAAGGCGAGTCATTCAGCTCCTGTTTGCTGAGCACTTACTGTATGTGAGCCCCGAGTTATATAAGCCTGCACCCTCCAAGGGACTCATAGTCCAAGGCAAGAGATTTAGATGGGGAAGGGGGGGACAGGGAAAGCCTTTCTGAGGAGGTGACATTTGAGCTGAGATCTGAAGGGGGAGAAAGAGTAGACCATGGAAAGAAGCTGGCTACAGCTGGTCTTTTCACTGGAATAGACCCTGATGCTGGGACAGACTGAGGGCAGGAGAAGGAGGTGACAGAGGGTGAGATGGTTGGATGGCATCACAGACTCTGGACATGACTTTTGAGCAAACCCCGGAAGATGGTGAGAGACAGGGAAGCCTGGCGTGCTGCAGTCCATGGGGCTGGAAAGACTTAGACACGACTTAGCGACCAAACAACAGCAGCTGGTGCCAAGGCCCTGCGGCAGAAGAGCGAGCACTGTTCTTAGAGCAGAGAGAGACCAAAGTGTCTGGAGCCCGACAGTCAAGGACAGCGAGGGAGGAAATAGCAATGCTGAGGCCCACGTGACTTTGGTTTAAATCATAAGCCTCTGGGAGTAGAGGGTGACGAAGCCAGTTCTCAGCTTAAAAAGCTGTTAGCTGGGATCCTTCCCTCGTCCCACCCTCTGCCTCTTCCTGGTTGGGAAGGTTGAGCCTTCATCACCTATGTGCCAGGGGTCCAGGTCCCAGACCTCTGCGAAAGTCCCGGGCCTCTCAGGAAAGTGTTCAGGCCCCTTCACAATTTCAGTCACCCATCCCAAGGCCTCCCAGGATCCCCCATGGCCCACCCAAGGACCCCATTTGGGAAGGTTGGAATTATTCAGATCCACTGGCCCCAAGGTCCCCCGATCCGCCCCCTCTCGGCCCCAGCTCCAGATGAAGCTAACTTTGAAATCCCCATGGCCAGCTGTGGCNTCACAATTTCAGTCACCCATCCCAAGGCCTCCCAGGATCCCCCATGGCCCACCCAAGGACCCCATTTGGGAAGGTTGGAATTATTCAGATCCACTGGCCCCAAGGTCCCCCGATCCGCCCCCTCTCGGCCCCAGCTCCAGATGAAGCTAACTTTGAAATCCCCATGGCCAGCTGTGGCCGGGCAACCGCACCCACAGGCCACCAGGCCTGCTGCCCAGCAGACTGGAATCACAGCCATGGGGTGAGGGCGGAGAGTGGCTGTGTCCATGGCAACGGGCATCTGAGGGGAAGGGCTTCCTTGCCACCTGGCCTCAGGTTTCTGCCCCAGGGAGAATTCCAGAAGAGCCCCATTGACCGTCCCAGGCAGGGCGAGGCCTCCGGTCCTTGGCACAAGGCCAGCTCTTTGTAGGCCCTAGATAGACAGGCCAGCTGATTGTCCCCAGTCTCTGGGTATCCTATCTCTGTGGCTTCTGGGTGGGGGATGCAATCTCACAGGGGGCCTGCTCCCCCCCTGGGGCCAGCTCCCAGAGGAAGACCATCAGACCCCACACCCTCTCGGCTGTGTGACCTGGGGCAGGTTCCCTCACCTCTCTGTGTGCCTTCCTCTCTTCTAGCTGGAGGGGGATCAGTGAGGATCAAGCCTTATGAAACGGCTGGCACACAGCAGGTGCTGCATAAATTCACCTTCCCCCCTCCCCCTCCCACCCCGCTGTTTCTCCTCATCACTTGAGCACATCCCTGGCACTCAGAGAAAGAGCTAAAAGGCCAATCAGAATTGTTCATCCACACAACTCCATGCTCCGCAGTCTCACCTCGGTGGATGCGAGCAGGGCTTCCCATGTCAGAGGTGAGGGGACTGAGGTCCAGGGGGCAGTGTGGCTGCTAGAGGGGCTGGAGAGTGGATGTTTGAATTCAGACAGTCCTGTTTCAAATCCTGACTGCATCACCAGCAGGTGCCTCTGACAGAGGGCTTTTCACTGTGTGGAGCCTCAGTTTGTCCATCTGCAAAAAGGGCTGGAAAAGACCCACCCCCTCTGAGGGCTGTAGGGAGGAGGAGATGAGATCGCCCAGGTCTGCAGGTGGTGGTTTTTGGCTGCACCCCTGAGTCTGAGAACCACTTCAAGCCCCCAGGAACCTAAACACCAACTCTGGGCCTAAACTGAGCTCTGGAGCCGTGAGACCACCAGCTGAGCTAAAGAGGTGCCTGAGGGGAGAGAAGGAGGGGAGAAGCAGAGACAGGCCATATGGGGTGTGGGGAGGGAAAGGAAAAATATTTCTGCCTGGGGGTGTCAGAGGGAGCCACTCTCTGCCAGGGAGGCCTGTTGTCTGCTGGCCTCAGTAGTTCTCATCTGTAAAATGGAGATGCCGATGCCAACTCACCAGATTACTGGGAAGGAAGATGCATAAGAGGGAGTGCTGGGTAAACGTGGGAGCGCTCTGAGGGGGATGCTAGTCTTGGTGAGGACCCCACAGTGCCTGCCCCCACAGGACTATTTACTGAACGTTGCTCTGTCCTGGCGTTGCCCGGCTCTCACGAGCATCATCATATTTAACCTTCCCAACAGTGTGAGGTAGGTTTCTGTCCCCACGTAGATGGAGTGAAGCTCAGAGAAGCAGGGGTACCTGCCTGAGGTTATACAGCTTCAAAATACAGTATAGCCCCACCCAGATCCCTCCAGATCCTTTTGACTTCAGAGAGCACGTTCTTTTTTTTTTTTTAATCTCTTGTAACAGATGTATTGAAATACAGTTTGCAAACCATGCAGTGCGCTCATTTGATGTGTATTATTCAGTGGTTTTTATATATTCACAGATAGGTGCAATTCTTACCACAGCAATTTTAGTACATTCTCATCATCCTAAAGAAAAAAAAAACCAAACCCATTCCCTTTAATCATCACCCCTCCAAGCCTCTCCAGCCGCTTGAAAACACTAGTCTAAGTTCTGTCTCAGTGGATTTGCTTCTCCTGGACATTTTGTGTAGCGGGAATCTTATGGCCTTTGATGTCTGGCTTTTTTAACTCAGCATAATGCTTTCAAGGTGTTTTTTTCTACTCAGCATTATGTTCATCCACATTGCAGCATGTATCAATTCTTTGTTCTTTTCTTTTTTTTTTTTTGCCTAGCTGTATGGCATGTGTACGTGCATGCTCAATCACTTTGTGTCCAACTCTTTGCAACCCTATGGACTGTAGCCTACCAGGGACTCTCCAGGCAAGAATACTAGAGTGAATCACCAAGTCCTCCTCCAGGAGATCTCCTTGACCCAGGGATCGAACCCGCGACTCCTGCATCTCCTGCACTGCAGGCAGGTTCTTTACCCACCGAGCCACCTGGGAAGCCCACTGTGTGGATGCAGGATGCTAATTCCCTGACCAGGGATCGAACCCAGACTCCCTGCTGTGGAAGCTCAGAGTCCTAACCACTGGACAACCAGAGAATGCTTCGTTCTTTTTTTTGCATAATATTCAACGGTATAGATAAACCACATTTTGTTTATCTACCCATCATTTGATTGTTTTAATTTTTGGCTGGTATGAGTGATGTTGTGTGAACATTTGTATACACGTTTTTTGTGTTCATCTGTTTTCATTTCTTTTGGCTGTCTCCCACAGAGTGGAATTGCTGGGTCATATGGTAACTCTATATTTAACTTTTTGAGGAACTGCCAGATTTTTCCACAGTGATTGCACCATTTCGTATTGCCACCAGCCATGTATGGGGGTCCCAGCTTTCCTACTTCTTTGCTAAAACATGTTATGATCTGCCTTTTTGAGGCTGTATTCTCATTGACTCTGCTGTACTACAGAGTCTGCCAGGTTTGGGTTCACATGCTACCAGCTGTAGTCTGTCGGGCACATGGGCTCTCTGTGTCCTTTCATGGGAAATGACATAAGAATCTCAATTTTACAACCAACAAGAACCTACTGTATGGAGAAGGAAATGGCAATCCACTCCAGCATTCTTGCCTAGAGAATCCTGTGGACAGAGAAGCTTAGTGGGTTACAGTCCATGGGGTCGCAAAGAGTCGGACACGACTGAGCGACTTAAAAAAAAAAAAAAGAACCTACTGTAGAGCACAGGGAACTCTGCTCAAAGTTACATGGCAGCCTGGACGCGAGGCAAGTTTGGGGGAGAATGGGTACATGTAGGTATATGTCTGAGTCCCTTCATTGTCCACCTGAAACTATCACAACATTGTCAATCAGCTACACCTCAATACAAAATAAAAAGTTAAAGCGAAAAAGAATCCCTCCTTCCTGGCTGTCAGTAGGGGACCTGCAGAGTTGGGGCTATCACACAGTTATGAGGTGCACAGCCTTGTTTTTATAACCCAGGGCAGGTGCAGTCTGTGTAAAGTTCCTGAGATGCACCCACCTGGTTCACGGTCTCTCCCCAGCACTGGCACTGATTCTGGCATACAGCAGGCGCTTGCTAAGTGTGGACCCTCGGTGCTGCCAGGAACCTCCCTTAGTGGAAGTGGCCGAACCCCCCGCCCGCCGGGGACCCTGAGACCTGTGTGGGACGGCGCTGAGCCACCCTGCAGCCTCTACTGGACTCTCCGTCTGCTTTAATGGCTTTGAAATCTTTTCCTTCCCTAAGAGGAAAAGTTCTTTCTGCCGAGAGTCTCTCGTCCTCTCAAAGCAGAGGCTGGACAGTTTTGCCAGCGACGAAAACGGTGAGCGCCCATGCCGTCACATCCTAGCAGTGACTCTTGCTCATATTTAGTCAAACCAGTGAGCATTTGCTGGGTGCCCTGAGCACCCTGCTTTCTCTTCCTACTCTCCTTTTCCCTGCAAGGCAGGCCCTCAGGCTTTCAGTCAGCCAGTGCTTTCCCCCCAATTTTTCTTTTATTGTGGTAAAACACACATAATGGAATTTGCTTTCGTAAGCCATTTGTGTGTACAGTTTGGTGGCGTGAAGATCATTCATACTGTTGTAATAGCATCACTGTTGCAGGAAGGGGGGGCCCTTTCCAGGGCCCAAGGGCGGGCTCTTGTCTAGCACTCAGAAAGGAACTGTCCGAGGAGACACCCGTGCTCACGGAGCAAGAGACTATTGGGGAGGGGCGCCAGGCGGAGAGCAGCAGGTAAGGGAACCCAGGAGGACTGCTCTGCCCGCGGCTGGCAGTCTCAGGCTTTATGCTGACGGGGTTAGCTTCCAGGTTGTCTTGACCGATCATTCCAACTCAGGTGGTCACCTCCCTGGTGGTGCCCACAGAGCTTAGCTAGGATGGATTCCAGTGGGAAGGATTCTGGGAGGTCTGCAGGATAGATGGACTGGAGTCTCCGCTCTCCTTTTGACCTTTCCTGAATTTTTGGTGGCTTGTCAGTTCCGTGTTCCTTACCAGGACCTCCTGTTGTAAGATAACTCACGCAGGTGGTTACTGCAGTGCCTGGCAGTTTCAGACAGTGGTTCCCTTAACATCACCACCATCCATCTCCAGAATTCTTGTCATCTTACAAAACTGAAAGTCTATACCCATTAAACTCCCAACCCCTCCAGCTCAACCAACCAGTATCTTAAAATAACCTACTAAGTACCAGAGGCTGGTCCAGCAAACAGGACAGACACGGTCCTTGCCTCGGGGGAACTGATACCCATTGTTCAGATGAGAACACTGAGGCACTGAGAGGGAGAGGCTCTTGCTCACGCCCCCTGACTCATCAGCGGCAAAGCAGAGTTTGAACTCACAGTGGGCACAGGGGCCAAGATCCAGCCTTCTGGCCCAAGATGAGTCACTTCCTTGTATGAGGCTTCAGTGGGCCAGTCTGTGAAATGGGGGTCAGGAGGGAGTAGGGTTAGCCATTCTGACACTGAGGGCTCCTGCCTCTTCCCCCTCACTCCAGAGAAGAGCAAACATCATCCCTGACCCTATCTCCTCCAGTCCCCTCCAGCACCCTCCTAAGCCCGCCAGGCTCCTCTGTCCATGGGATTCTCCAGGCAAGAACACTGGTGTGGGTAGCCATGCCCTTCTCCAGGGGATCTTCCTGACCCAGGCATTGAACCCAGGTCTCCTGCATTGCAGGCAGATTCTTTACTATCTGAGCCTCCAGGGAAGCCCCCAGCGTCCTCCTACTGAATTATCCTTTTTTTTTTTTT
>SJYX01015639.1:596118-631616 GCA_006410675.1 Oreotragus oreotragus
TGGAAAAGACTCTTGAGAGTCCCTTGGACTGCAGGAGATCCAACCAGTCCATTCTGAAGGAGATCAATCCTGGGATTTCTTTGGAAGGAATGATGCTAAAGCTGAAACTCTTGTACTTTGGCCACCTCATGCGAAGAGTTGACTCATTGGAAAAGACTCTGATGCTGGGAGGGATTGGGGGCAGGAGGAGAAGGGGACGACCGAGGATGAGATGGCTGGATGGCATCACGGACTCAATGGACGTGAGTCTGAGTGAACTCCGGGAGGTGGTGATGGATAGGGAGGCCTGGCATGTTGCGATTCATGGGGTCGCAAAGAGTCGGACACGACTGAGCGACTGAACTGAACTGAAGGCTGTTCTTCGGCCGCTGCATGGACCTGGTGCCCTCAGCCTCTTCACTGTGATATGAGGGGAAACTGAGGCAGAGTAAGGACTGGCTGCTCAGCTGGTGGGTCACAGAGCCAGGGCTTGGGCTCCAGGAGTCTGGCTGGAGGAGCTGAGCCAGTCCTGCCTGTCCATGAAGGTATTCACGTGTCTGCGCTAGAAGGTGGGACTGCGCGGTGGGGCTCACCTTCTCCATAAAAGAACACTGCTTGGTGGCCTACTCAGTGCCAGGCTCTGTGCTAGGCGCTGGGTAAAGAGATGAAGTTCAAAGGCGCTCGCGCTGGTTTGGTCCTGGATGGTACTGTCTGTAACAGGTGCCTCCGCTGCTGGACGTCTGGAGCTTTCCGAAGGCCAGGACCTAGCGCACGCTGTCTCTGAATTGACTGCTGAATGAGCGGAAGCGTGGAGGAATCGGCGACAAGCCCATTACCAGACGGCGAAGCAGTCCCGGGCTGACGAATTCAGGAGCCGGTGATTTCAGGATTCCAGCCAGAAGCCCCCCCACGCCCCCCACGAAGCGCCTGCGCCTGTACCTGGGGTGATGACGCCCGTTTTCCAGGTGAGGAAACCGAGGCCCCGCCTCCGCCCCCGCCGCCAACCCGCGCCGCCCTTCCCGCAGGGGCGCGGGGCCCGGGCGCTGGGTAGGCTCGGTGCCTCGCCTCCGCGGCTGGCGACGTGGGCGGGGTGCAGCCCGGGGGCGGCGCGCGCGGTGGAATCTGAGCCCGGGGAGGAGGGACGCGGCGGCTCCGGGCGGGCGCGGGGCGGGCTGCCGGTATTCAGGAAGCGCCGCGCTCCCGGCCGCTGGCGCCCGCCGAGCCCTCTCGGAGGTGAGTGGGGTCTGGGCCTTCGGGGCGGGAACCCCCGGGCGGGACGGCACAGCCGAGGACCCCGCGCGCCCCCGGGTACGTCTTGGAGGCTGCAGAGTGCCAGCCTGGGGCGCGGGATCTGTGGGGGTCCCTTGGGCCGGGCACCACCTCTCTGGGCTTCCCTTTCCCTACCTGCGAAGTGGGCGCTAACCTGGGCTCCCGGCTCCCGGGAATGCAGGCCGGGGGAGGGAGGTACCCGCTCCCCCGGAGATCCAAGCCCAGGAACCAAACACAGGAGGCCCTGCAGACCACCTCGCGGTCACCTCCTTTTTGGTGGGCTTGGAAGAGGAAGCTGGGTGCCTGAAGGTTTGCCTTCAATCTCTGGGAAGGGTTGGGAGTCTGCAGCTTCCAAAGATCACTTCTTCGTTACTGAGCCCCAGAGAGAGGGCCCTTCTCCCAGGAGGCAGGAAGATCTCTAATCTCCCCTCCAGCTCTGCCGGGACACCCTGGGAGGTCTCTGAGAACTGGGAGAGACCATGTACCCTCCCACATACCTGGTGGTTTCCAACCATGGACACCCCTGCCTGGCCCAGCACCAGCTGGTTTCCTCCATCTGTTCTCCTTATTTTGCAGATGAGGAAACTGAGGCCCAGGTCAGGGATGTAGCCAAGTGGAATTTAAAGCCAGGGCTGTCCAGCTCCAACGTCCTCCCTACATGGAGCTCAGGGGCTGTCGTGGACGTTGCCAAGGAGGGGGTGGACTTACGGCCACCGAGTGTCTAGAACCAAGGACTTCTGCTGTGGGGTGGAGGTGGGGCGTGATCTCGGACACTGAGACCCTCTGGAGGGTTTGAGCTTTGCCCCTTTATCACAGGGGCAAGGATGGGGTCACTGGGTGAGGAGGTGGCCTCTTAAGAGAGGTCAGGTACGAGGGTCAAGCCCAGATCATCTGTGAGGTTAAAAGTGGGGCCTGTGTGGGTCTGAACCCTTCCTTGGCCACCTGCTACTGTGTGATCTTGGGCTGCTTCGTTAGCTGTCTGAGGAACAGACAGCTCATCTATAAAATGGGGGTGGGCTGAGGGCGCCCCTGGGCTGAAGCGAGGACAGCCGAGCTGTGAGGGGCCCCACGCTGCCTGGAGCCCAGCCTAAGGGTATGATGTTTGCGCTGGTGGCTGGTGGCTGTTGCCCCCAACATCTTCTTAACGGAGGGGGTGAAATGTGGAGTGTGAAAGTCATTAAATTGTGTCTGACTCTTTGGGACCCTATAGACTGTAGCTCGCCAGTCTCCTCTGTCCATGGAATTCTCCAGGCCGGAATACTGGAGTGGGTAGCCATTCCCTTCTCTGGAGGATCTTCCCAACCCAGGGATCGAACCCAGGTCTCCCGCATCACAGGCAGATTCTTTACCAGTTGAGCCACCAGGGAAGCCCAGTGGAGGGGTTGAAAAAAAGGTAATTGGCCGTTTCCACGTTTATCTAGATCATTCTGTTTGAACAGTGGTGGGAGCCAGAAAGGTGGGGGACCCCTTTCCCCACTTTTATTGGTAAACTGGAGCGGGGAGGGGCTCCTAAGACAAACGACAATGACAGTCCTGGGCCGGTCAGGTTCACACTTGTATTAATAGAAGCAGGGTGGGGTCATTTCCAAGTGGAGTTTCCCCAGGTTTAGAGAATGGGCGCCTGAGGAAGAAGTGTGTGAGAGACTAGTGAAGATGCCTCGAATCCCCCAAGCAAAATCCAGACCAGACGCCTTCTATCCAGGCCGGGGCTGTGGATTCCCCTCCCACCTCATCAGCTGTGCCGGTGTGAGCTGGGCCTCAGCCACTTCCTCCTCTGTCCATCCAAACCCTCTTGCAAAGCTGCCTGGGCCACTGCCAAAGCTCACTGGGCACTGAGGCATCGGACCCCCGCCTAGCCCCAGCCCGGGTTGGAGCCGGGGGGCCGGTGAACTGGGTGGTCCAAGAGAGCCGGTGGGATGGGAGGGCTGCCTCCTCCCCCGCAGCTGCCTCCCTGACCCTGGCATTGCCCTCAGGCAACACCCACACCAGCCCCAAGAGCACCCAGCCAGGGAGCGTGTGTGCCCCGGATGGCTGGGGCTCAGGGGAGTGTGCTGTGGGTGGGATTGTGACGATCGGGTACCTGGAAGGGCTTGATCACAGTAGCCTTGGAGGCTCACCTGAAGGAGTAAATGCAGATGCTGGGGAAAGGGTACTCAGGTAAAGACTTGACTTCTACTTGTCACCAGGTGGTGGAACTAGCAGAGCTGAGACGTCCCGTTTGTCTGGAGTGTGACACGAACAGGAAGGACAAGGGATCAGACAGGCAGTGGGCTGGGTCAGACCCATAAGCCCTGCAAGTCCAGCCTGGGAGGGCCACGCCAAATGTGTGGTCTGGAAAGGCCTGCGGAGTCGGGGCTGGGTGGGGAGGCCGGTCCCCAGGGGGATAAGTCATCCAGCCAGAGGTGGGAGGCCCCAGGTAGGGGCTGGCACCCCCGGTAGGTGGCTGGAAGATGTGGGAGGGAAGGCACTATGCAAGACTTGATCTCAGGGCGCCCGGCACGTGGTGCGTGATTAACCCCACTTGCACTGGTGAGTGCCCGAACACAGCGTTTTGAGAGGGCCAGAGTCCTTTGAGGTCCTTCGTGTGTCCCTGGGAGGGAGGGGGCCACATGGAGAGCGGCAGCTCTACACCTCCCAGGCCCTCAACCTGCTGTGTGCCTCAGTTTCCCCCATTCGACTCTAGGAAAACCATTCCAGGCCCCTCCCCAGTTCATGGGGGAACCCAAGGACCAGCTCCTCCTGACTCACGCAGGATCTGGGGAGCCAAGGGAACATTTCCTGCCAGGAGGCCCGCTGGAATGCTCCGTGTTGCCAGGTTGAGGCGGAATTCACCTGTTAAAGATTAATTCAGACCTCTCAAGATGCCTGTGGTCCTGGGACCCGCAGCTGCCGCTCTGAACTCTGGGTGCAAGGTTCTGTCTGGCTTCAGCCAAGTATAGGCTGTGTTAGCGGTCATTATGATGATAGTGAGCATTTACTGAGCACTTACTGTGTGCCAGACAGTGAGTCCAAAACCAAGTATATTTGGATGCGAAGGTAGGATGGTGCCCATTTTTGAGAGGGAGGAATTGAGATCAGGATGGTAAAGTTGCTGGCCCACCTGGGAAGGGCAGAACTAAGATCTGAACTCCATTTATCTGACTCTAAATCAGTGCCTAGGAATTTCCGTGGTGGTCTAGTGGCTGAGACTCCACACTCCCAATGCAGGGAGCCCAGGTTCGATTCCTGGTCAGGGAACTAGATCCCGCATGCTGCCACTAAGACACAGTGCAGCCAAATCAGTAAAAGTAGATACATATAAAATCCATGTCCCTTAACTTCCAAGGTGGCCTGTCCCCATTTGTCTAGATCTGGAGTCACAGGAAGACAGTCTGCAGTTTAGAGGTAAGAACCTGAATTGTTTAGACAGGCCCGGACTTAACTCCTTGCCTGCTGCCTTCTCCCCAGGGGAGCTCAGGCATGTCACCGCATCTTTGAGTCTCAGTTTCCTCATCTGTCAAATGGGGCTGTCAGTCCCCTCTCTGCAAGGACAGTCCAAAGCACACAGAGGGGGTTCCGAGCACCGTCTGCTTCCTCATCCTGTTCCCCAGCCTGTTCCAGGGCGTGTTTTCCTCCAGCTCATCCCTCTGAGAGCCCCTCTGTGCCAGGAAGGCGGGAGGAAGGAAGCAGGGGCAAAGCTGGACTTGCACTTGGACAAGAGACGCTGCCTTTGCAGCTCGGAAATACTTCAGGCCTGACTGAGTGCCAGGGGCCGTCAAAGTTTCCTACTTTCCTGACGTATTGCTTACGCAAGGGCTGGTTCACAGCCCAAGTCTCAGGCAGTTCCCTCACTCCTGGGGCCTCAGTTTCCTCACCTGTAAAATGGGGTGATGACTGTGCAGGCTTTGTGGGGGTGGTCGTGGACAGTCTCCAGAGCAGCACAGGCTGTTCAGCGTGTAACCAGTGTCTATTGCCTGATGGTCTGTTGCCTTGATGGGGTTGCAGCATCACCCCCACTGGAGTTGGGCAAGGCAGGAATGCTGAGTCCCATTTTATAGTAGAGGAAACTGAGGCTCAGAGAGAGGTGCAATTTGCCTAGGGATGCCCCGCCGGCTTATGGAAGAGCTGGACCTGAAAGCTAGGTCCCAGTGGCCCCTAGGGTCCCTGAAAAGCCCAGTGGCTGGCCCAGCTTCCTTCCCAGAAAGCCACTGGGACTGTCCACTCTTGGAGTCTGACCCACTTCCGTTCACATCTCAGCTTGGCCGCTTGATGCTGTGTGACTTCAGGAAGTGGCTTAACCTCTCTGTTCCTGGGGCTGCCACCCCCAGGGTTTGCAGGAGGTCACAGCAAACCAGTTGAGGGGGATTTGGCTCCTTCTGGCTGCCCACTCCTGCCCTGGCCTGGGCTCCCCCTGCCTCAGGTGCCCTGGAGTTCCCTTGAGCTGTCACCCTGGCCGAGCAGGAATGAGGAAGGGAGGCCAGACCCTCTCTTTCACTGTGACTCCAATTTCCTTCCCACTTCTGAGCCCCGTCCTGGTCATCAGCTTCCCCCTTCTGCCCTTCTGGCTGTGTGACCTCAGGCTGGTCACGCCATCTCTCTGAGCTTGTTTCCTCATCAGTGACAGTCACAGACAGCACGCCAGGGGCACCGGAGGCCCTCACAGGTCTGCTCCAGATGAGATCAGAGGGCGGGCAAGGCTTGGGGAGGAGGTGGTGGCGTGGGGGCAGACAGGAGGGCCATTGACCAAATGGGAGTGAGCTTATTTTTCTTTGGGTGGTGAGTAACGGCCATCCCTCCTGCCCCTCCCTGCCCACCTGCGGCACAAAGAGCTCCTCAGTCTCACCGGACGCCAGTTTTTCCCCGAGGGTGGAGTGGCCTGGCTTCCACCCGACTGACCAGGAAAGCTGACCACCTTCTGGGAAGGCTCGTCAAGGGTGTGTATGGAGCAGGCACTTCCAGTGCGTGTCCCTGACGGGCCCCCCAGGTTCAGGGGAGACCCCGGCGGCCAAAGGGCCCACAGATCTCGGACGGGGACCAGCTGGCCTGGTTCACTGCTGTCCCTGTGCCCCCTGGCAGAGAGGAGGGACTCAGGAATACCTGTGGACAGAGCAGACGGGTGAAGCAAGGAAGGACTGAGTGACCCAAAGGACAGTCAGCCAGATGGGGGCATCAGGAAGACCCACCTGCTCAGACTCAGACAGGGACTCGGGCAAGAGTCCTGGCCTGCCCGAGCCTCAGTCTCCTCATCTGCAAAATGGACACACGGTAGCTGTTGCCGTCATGGGAGGATGTTGAACGTCGTAGGTCAGAGAGCCCAGCATGCAGCAGGTGCTCAGTACGTTATCTTTTCAAGGATGGGAAGGAGGTGTTGTCCAGCTGATTAGTTTGGCAGAGGTGCAGCTGTGAAGGGCTGTCTGTCCTGTGGAGTAGGACTTGGCTGCGATTCCTTTCATTTATATCTCTGCGTTCATCCATTCGGTCATTCATTCAGCAAGTATGTCTCGGGCAGCTGCGATGTGCCAGGCCCTGTTCTAGGCACTGGAAACTCCAGTGACTGTAACAGAAGAGGCCCCCGCCCTCCTGGAGCTGGCATTCAAGTTCCCAACACCTGGGACAGCGTTTTATGAGCCTCCCTCTTGACACCCACAGTCCCAGGCAACCAGTGGTGGGTGCTGTGATTAGCTCCCTCTTAGAAGTGAGGGGACTTCCCTGCTGGTCCAGTGGATAAGACTCTGCCCTTCTAATGCAGGGGGGTCATGGGTTTGATCCCTATTTGGGAAACTAAGATTCCCACATGCTGTGCCATGCGGCCAAAAAAAATTAATAATAATTAGAAATAAGGAAACTGAGGCTCAGAAAGGTGACATAATCTACTTAGGGTCACACAGTTACTAAGCGGCAAAGGCACAATGGAAACTACAAGTCTGTTCTGGCATGGCATTTAGAAAGGTGACCCCAAGGAGAGGGCTTCATACACTCTAAAGGCGTGAACCCAAATGGGCTTAAAAGCAGGTGGTTGGAATCCCAACCACATTCCCGTCCTGTTGAGTTGTGATCTCAGCTTGGTCTCCTGGTCTGTCCGAGCCTCAGTTTGCTCATCTGTGTAATGGGGCTGAGAGGTCAGTGCAAGCATGCTCAGCACACGGTAGGTGTTAGATAAGTGTCGGCCCCTCCCCTCCATTCTCCCCAGTCATAGTTTATTCCTTTGAGAATGGAAATAATAATAATTTCTAGAGTTATTTTTTGGATTAAAACAGAAGGTGTATGTGATATGTACCAGAGGGGTGTGGGCATTGCTAACGTGGGCATTCAAGCAGTTAGCCAGAGACACAGCCTCCTGTTGGCACAGGCTGCAGGTGAGGCGGGCCAGGGCAGAAAGAGGATCTTGAACTGGTCTTCTGCTGCCTGGGGCACCCTTCCCTGGGTCCTGCCTGGCCCATCCATTCCATATGTCTGCTTTTCTCTGACTTTTGCCCATGGGTGTGAGATGGAGGGGTGGGTGTTGGTCTGTGTGGGTGGGTGTCCTGCCTCCTCGGGGCCTCAGTCTCCCAGCTGGGTAACGGGGCAGTGATGCAGGACAGATGGAGACAAGGAGGGGAGAAAAGACTTTCAGAAGGCGAGGTCTCCGAACAGAATCATGAGTTTTGGCTTTGGACCTGGGATGTCTGGGTCCCAGCGTGGCCTCTGCCCTGCCCTCTCTGAGCTCTGTCTCCCTAGTTCTTAACTGAAGGAATATTAACAATGAAAAGGCAGCTGCCGTTGTTAACACTTCCCATGCACCAGGCACTGGCTTAAACTCTTGAATTATCAATTCAATACATTATCTTCCATGAT
This sequence comes from Oreotragus oreotragus, assembly GCA_006410675.1. NCBI lineage: Eukaryota > Metazoa > Chordata > Mammalia > Artiodactyla > Bovidae > Oreotragus > Oreotragus oreotragus. The sequence goes on from SJYX01015639.1 coordinate 604,180, forward strand.
CATTCAGTCCTCATGGCAGCCTTTTGGTGTAAGAGCTATCATTTTACTTTTTCATTCAAAGCATGAATGTAGAGTCCAACCAGTAACTATAAAGCAAATATGTGAGTTTATCCTTCCCACGTGACAGTGATCATTTCCCCCATTTTACAGATGAGGAAGCTGAGGCCCAGAGAGAAGTGACTTGCTCCTGTCAGGAAGTGGCAGGTGGGGAAGAAAACGGGTGGGGTGGTTTCTAAGTCTGCAGAATCCTCCCTGGGCTGGGGTTGGGGGGTGTAGTCTCTGTGGCTGTGACTGTCCTCTGGCAGAGGGGCTGGGCTAGAGAGAAGGGGCTTCCATCTTCCTGGGCTGGGTAGCATCGCGCTCTGAGCAGGGCTGAGTTAGAGGGATGGGAGGGGGTGAGGCCTCGGGAAAAGGAGCCAGAGCCTCCTGGGACAGGACCTTCATGTCCTCGAGCCCCCCGCTGTGCACCAGTCCCTGTGCTGCCCCCTCTGAACATCTGGGGAGGGGACGTGACTTTTCCGAGGTCATCAAGCTGCAAAGGGTTTCTGAGATGTAACTCACATGCAACTCACCCTTTCAGTGTGTGCAATTTGGTGGTTTTGTAGAATGTTCAGGGTTATAGAGACATCACTGTCTAACCCCAGTACATTTTCATCATCCCCAGAATGAACCCCATCCCCACTAGCAGTCACTGTCCCTCCAACTACCCCCAGCACCTGGCAGCCATCCCTCCGCTTCTTTTCTATGGACGTGCCTGTTCTGGACATTTCATGTACATGGAATCCTATCATACATCACCTTCTGTCTTGCTTGGAGTGTGCTCTTAACCCATTCAGCCGCACCGCCTCCCCGTGCTTCCCACCCTGGGGCCAGAGACCTTGGAAGCGAATGGGCGGCCCTGAGAGCTCGGAGGGATCCTTGTGTGTCCTGTCGGAATCCCTCCGGCCAAGGACTTGCAGAATGACTGAGTGAGGTCATGGTCACATCAGCCTTGCCCTCTGTGGGGCCTGGTGAGTCACCCCAGCCCTGCCCCTTCTGGGTGGGGGGCACCCGACGGGACAGTGGGGCTCTGTCCGCCCTGGACAAGCAACCACTGTGCAGCAGACAGGAAGCAGGCAGGGCCCAGACCTGCTGGGTAAATACAGGCTGGCTGGGGAAGGTGCCCTGCGTGGCGTGATGCCCCCTGCTGCTCCTACCCGCTGGGCCGGGGGAGCCTCAGCAGCCTGGCTAGGGAGCCAGGCTCCCAGTGGCGGCTGCTCTGAGGTGCCTGCCAGCGTCCCAGGCTCTGGGCCCAACTGCTTGGCCCTCCCTGGCTGTCACACCTTCCTCGATCCTCAGTTTGTCTGTTTATCCATCTTCTGATAAAGACACTACAGTGACACTGATGATACAACCATCTGCTGGGTGTGTGCTCCTTGCCTTCCCTGGTAGCTCAGTGGGTGAAGAATCCACCTGTCCTGGGTTGGGAAGATCCTCTGGAGAAGGGATAGGCTACCCACTCCTGTATTCTTGAGCTTCCCTGGTGTCTTAGACGGTTCAAGAATCTGCCTGCAATGCAGGAGACCAGGGTTCGATCCCCGGGTGGGGAAGATCCCCTGGAGGAGGACACGGCAACCCACTCCGATACTCTTGCCTGGAGAATCCCCACGGACAGAGGAGCCTGGCGGGCTGCAGTCTGTGGGGTCACCAGGAGTCGGACGCAGCTGAGCGCAGCACGGCGCTCCTGCCTGGTGCTAGCCTCGGTGCCTTACGCACTGTCTTATTTGGCCCTCTCAACCACCTCAGGGCAGGCACTGCGGCCATCACCATTTACAGGTGGGAAAACAGAGGCACCGGAAGGCCGGGTGACTTGCCCAGGGTCACACAGCTGGTGAGCGGGCAGTGTGCCTCTGGGGCCTGTGGTCCCCACCACCCACCCTGAACCACTCTCCCTCCACCCCCATCACCCATCATCCATCCTTTTCTTCTCAAGTCCCCTGGTCCTGGTAAAGCATTCACTGAGGGGCTTGCCTGCCAGTCCAGTGGTCAGGACTCTACGCTTGTAGTGTGCAGGGCGCGGGTTTGATCCCTGGTCAGGGAACTAAGATCCCACATACCCCACGGTGTGGCTCAGATAAAAAATAATAAAGTATCCACTAAAGGCACAGGTCCCGGGGCCATGTGAGTCCTAGACCTGGTTCCGCATCTAAGGAGCTGGGCAGCCCTGTGAGAGTGACTCTACCTCTCTGAGCCTCCGTTTCCTTACCTGGCGGGTGGGGGGTTGGATAGAGCTGGCATTCCTCTCAGCACCAGCAAGCCTTGGGATCCATCCTCCTAGGCCCTTCCCCACCCACGCCACCCCTCCAGGACTGATCTAGAATGATAGGTTAGCCAGGTTGCTGCAGGAAGTGGGGAACCCCACAGATGGGGCAGAGAGCCACAGGATGGAGGGGAGTCTGTCTGGGGCCCAGAACCTGCGCCTGATCTGCCTGCCTCCCCCACCTCGCCGCCCGCCCACCCGCTCGCCCATCCTTCTCTCTTCGTCCCTGTCTTCTCCCGACGCCTCAGGCCGCCCGCTCCTTAGTGTCCCTGCTGTGCCAGCCCCACAGCCCGGCCCTCGCTGTCCCCCTGCTCTTTCGTCTGTCCCACGTGTCAAGCCCTCCTCCTCCTCGCTGCCTCTTCCGGGGCCCGTCAGGATCAATCAGTGCTGCTTCCTCCAGCCTGTCTCCTTCCAGAACTTCAGCGGACCTTGCCTGACTGTTTAAGCAAGCAGATATTTACTGATGCCTTGTCATAACGCTGAATGCTGGGGAGACAGCCAACACAGATAGTTCTTCCTTCATGGAGCTCACACTCTAGAGGAGAAGAGAGAAAATGAATGAAAGGATGATAAAAGTAAAGGTCAAAGTTCAATCATGAGAAGTGTGTAAAGGGAGGCCCAGTTTGCTCTAAGAGTGAGCACAAGGAGCTGGTTTAGAATGGGGTGGGGTGGGGTGGGGTGGGGNGCTTGCCTGCCAGTCCAGTGGTCAGGACTCTACGCTTGTAGTGTGCAGGGCGCGGGTTTGATCCCTGGTCAGGGAACTAAGATCCCACATACCCCACGGTGTGGCTCAGATAAAAAATAATAAAGTATCCACTAAAGGCACAGGTCCCGGGGCCATGTGAGTCCTAGACCTGGTTCCGCATCTAAGGAGCTGGGCAGCCCTGTGAGAGTGACTCTACCTCTCTGAGCCTCCGTTTCCTTACCTGGCGGGTGGGGGGTTGGATAGAGCTGGCATTCCTCTCAGCACCAGCAAGCCTTGGGATCCATCCTCCTAGGCCCTTCCCCACCCACGCCACCCCTCCAGGACTGATCTAGAATGATAGGTTAGCCAGGTTGCTGCAGGAAGTGGGGAACCCCACAGATGGGGCAGAGAGCCACAGGATGGAGGGGAGTCTGTCTGGGGCCCAGAACCTGCGCCTGATCTGCCTGCCTCCCCCACCTCGCCGCCCGCCCACCCGCTCGCCCATCCTTCTCTCTTCGTCCCTGTCTTCTCCCGACGCCTCAGGCCGCCCGCTCCTTAGTGTCCCTGCTGTGCCAGCCCCACAGCCCGGCCCTCGCTGTCCCCCTGCTCTTTCGTCTGTCCCACGTGTCAAGCCCTCCTCCTCCTCGCTGCCTCTTCCGGGGCCCGTCAGGATCAATCAGTGCTGCTTCCTCCAGCCTGTCTCCTTCCAGAACTTCAGCGGACCTTGCCTGACTGTTTAAGCAAGCAGATATTTACTGATGCCTTGTCATAACGCTGAATGCTGGGGAGACAGCCAACACAGATAGTTCTTCCTTCATGGAGCTCACGCTCTAGAGGAGAAGAGAGAAAATGAATGAAAGGATGATAAAAGTAAAGGTCAAAGTTCAATCATGAGAAGTGTGTAAAGGGAGGCCCAGTTTGCTCTAAGAGTGAGCACAAGGAGCTGGTTTAGAATGGGGTGGGAGGGGGTGGGGTGGGGAGGAAGGCCTCTCAGAGGAAGTGCTGGTTAAGGTGACCCCCAGAGAAAGGGGGCCAGTGGAGGAAGGCCAGCCCAGGCAAAGGCCCGGAGCGGCTCAGCCGTCTGGTCCCCTCCCAGACTGAGTTTCCCGAGTTTCCACTCTTCTCTGCTTCCCCGGGGCCCTGCACACAGTTGGCACTCATTGATGCCTGTTGGCGTGCATCGGCCCCAGCTCCCTGGAATTCCTCCCCCTGGGGTGGAGCAGCCCCTGCACGCCTGAACTTGCCCCCAGATCTAAGCAGCTTTCCTCGCTCACGTAATCAGGAGGATGGGACTTGACAAGGACGTGCCAGGGTTTCCATGAGATCAGGCAAAGCCCCGGGGTAACAGCAAGGGTGGGCCCCTTCTTCTGCCAGAAGAAGGATGTGGGGCGTGGAGCCAGAGACCTCCAGCCCACCCCTGCTGAACCCGGGATTGCCAGGGAGAAGGCACCTGCCGTTCATGTGGTCTTGCGGTTTGCTGTTGTTGAGGGCTTACTCTGTGCCAAGTGCTTGACTCAATTCCTATAATCCTCAGGGTGACCCAGTTAAGTCCCCCAGGGGCAGGTGAGGCCTGCAAGGCTCAGAGAGGCCAAGTGACTTGCTCAGGCTCACCTGGTTAATGAGCAGTAGGGTCTGGGCACCAACCTCGATCGGTCTGACGTCAACATGCACGTTCCTTCCCAGACCCACCAGCTCCCACCAGGTGCCCCCTCCTCAGTCGGGCCAGGGAGCGTGGGTTTAGCTGCCCTGAGTGCCCAGGGCCATCAGAGCCAAATGCGTGAACTTCAGCCATGTTTCTGGAGAGCTTGGGGTCTGACCCGGGCAGAGAGGAAGACCTGGGGGACCCTGGTCTCCTGATCTCCTCGCCTTGCACCCATGAACTCACCGCTCCCTGGCCCTTCCTGTCTAACCAGCTCTCGTCCCCAGACATGCCTCAGCTTCTTGCTCTGTCTGGCTGCTTGCTCTGTTCTCTCACAGGTCAGCCCCAGGAGGGCAGGAGCTCTTTGTCTTGCTCACATCTGTGTCCCCAAGTCCTGGCACACGGTAGATGTCCAGGAAACACTTGCTGAGTAAATGCATGGGCGAATGGCTCTCAGTGCTGTTCTTCGGGCCCTGGGGCTCAGACCTGTCCATCCTGCCAGCGTTACTATCTGTGTGTGGACTGCTGCCTAGTATATGTTACGATGTGTGTGTGTGTGTTAGTGACTTAGCTGTGTTCAGCTCTTTGTGACCCCATGGATGGTAGCCCATCAAGCTCCTCTGTCCATGAGATTTCCCAGGCAAGAATGCTGGAGTGGGTTGCCATTCTCTTCTCCAGGGGATCCTCCCAACCCAGGGATTGAACCCAGCTCTCTTGCCTTGCAGGTGGATTCTTTACCATCTGGGACACCTGGGAAGCCTATATATGTGTGTGTGTGTGTGTGTGTGTGTGTGTGTATAGGGTTTGGATGCTTAAAAACATTTGAAATCTGCCATTTTAAATGAATGCAGTAATCACACAGCCTGTGGGGACGTCCACACTTGGCGTAAATGTCCTTCATTGAGCCCCCGATACGCTCCTGGTGCCAGCTGGGCACTGCCCCCTGCAGAGGCATTCCCAGGGGCTCACAGTGGGCACACACATGTGTATGAGCACAAGGGGAAGAGAGGAGGAAACATACACGATATTTACACGCAGAGGAGAGGCAGGAGGACTCTCACCCTCCCTTCCCGGCCGGCACCCCTCCTTCCCCCTAAGTCTGGCACGGATTTGGAATGTGTAATAACAGCCTACAGGGCACATGAGAACAGGGAGTGATCGCAATCCCCAACCACAGAGAACGGCAGTGTTTGGGGAGGGGATTGCCACAGAGCAGGCTGTGTGTGTCCGCTTGTGAACAGGCATGTACACGCACACTGGTGTCTGTACACACTTGGGTTGTGCGCTGTGGAGGGAGTCCAAGATTGGGAGTCCAAGAGTCCCATTCTTCAAGGTCACTCACTCTGTGTGGCATCATCTCAGAGGCCCCAGTTTTCTCAGCTGTGAAATGGGAGCATTGCAACTTTGCTCACCAGGCCCCGGCGGATTAACTGAGGGAGAGGCTGGGAGGACTTGGTGAATGTTAATAAGGACTGTGAACGCAGGGCTGTAGGACCACCCTGTGCATGTACCTGGGGAGAGTGGGTATGCTATGATTGTATCATAATGGCGATGATGATTCAAGTATTTGTCAAGGGGCCTCCCTGGTTAAGATGCTTAACCGGCTGCTTCCACTGCAGTGGGCAGAAGTTCGATCCCTGGTCAGGGAACTAAGATCCTGCATGCTGCACAGTGTGGCCAGAAAATAGACAAAAAAAAAAAAACAAAAAACATTTGTTAGGTGCTTATTAGGGGCCCAAGAAACACCTGACCTGCCCATTAACAGCCCTATAGGGATAGAAGCTGTTTTGCAACCCTCATTTTGTATGCAGGGAAACTGAGGCTCAGAGAGGTTAGCATGGGCTGATGGTAATAATCATCTCGAGGGGCTGTTGTGCACCTTGAACAAGATACTCTAAGGGTTTGGTGTGGTGCCCGGCCCCCAGGCCATGCTGTCAACTGAGGGGTTAGGGTAGCCCAGCCTCCACAGCCAACTGCCTGGGTGTGAGTCCTGGTTTTATCACTAAGGGCTTCCCTGCTGGCTCAGACGGTAAAGAAGTTGCCTGCAATGCAGGAGTGCTATGCTGTGCTTAGCTGCTCAGCCATGTCCAACTTTTTGCGACCCTGTGGTTTGTAGCCCTCCAGGCTCCTCTATCCATGGGGATTCTCCAGGCAAGAATACTGGAGAATGCTGCAGTGGGTTGCCATGCCCTCCTGTAGGGGATCTTCCCAACCCAGGGATCGAACCCAGGTCTCCCACATTGCAGGCGGATCCTTTACCATCTGAGCCTCTAGTGAAGCCCAAGAGTACTGGAGTAGGTAGCCTCTCCCTTCTCCAGGGGAACTTCCCAACCCAGGAATCGAACTGGGGTCTCCTGCATTGCAGGCGGATTCTTTACCAGCTGAGCCACCAGGGAAGCCCTGCAATGCGGGAGATCCAGGTTCAGTCCTTGAGTTGGGAGGATTCCCTTGGAGAAGTAGATGGCTACCCACTGCAGTGCTCTTGCCTGGAGAGTTCCATGGACAGAGGAGCCTGGCGGGCTACAGTCCATGGGGTCACAAAGAGTCTTTTTCTGTCACTCACCTGCAACGTGCCCTCAGACAAGTCACTTAACCTCTCAGAGCCTCAGTTTTCCTCATCTGTGAAAGGAGAATTACAGCAGTACCTACCTACCTCCAGAGGTAGATCTCTCAGCCTCAGTCCTGTTTTCTGGCTGGGTAGTTCCTTGTGGCGGGCACGGTCCTATGCCTTGTAGGGTGTCTGGCGCTACCCCTGGCCTTGACTCACTAGATGCCATTAGCCCTCTCTCCTCTGCACAGTGTGACAGCCAAGCATGTTTCTGGATATTGCCCAGTGTCCCTGGGGAGCCAAGGTGCCCCTGGCTGAGAACCACTGGTCTGGGGTTCCAGGGAGGAACAGGTGAAAGTGTGTGTGTGACGCACTTGGGCCCCCAAGAGCCCCATGATCATGGTGATGATGGGGGCTTAGTTCATAATTATCGCATCACCGTAATTAATACACTGACATTGATCCCTGTTTGCCTTGTTAAGGCTGCTGGCAGTGAGTGAGTGAGTGACTGAGCGGGAATTTGAACCTGGGATTGGCTGACTCCAGACCCCCTGTTGTGGAGCCCCAGAAACCCTGGTTGCTGTCTGAGCTGAGATTTCTTAGGGGAGGGGGTACAGGCATGGTGGGGGCTAGAGGGGCTGCCTTATCTGGCCCCCACCTTGGGTGGAGGGTGTCTGGAACCCCGTGGGGACCTGGGAGGGAGTGTGGTAATTAAGAAGTATGTGCCTAAACTCCTTCTCTTCCCCGACCCTGGGGTCCCCACTGAGGTGAGCAGGACTGTGCCCGGGGAAGTCTAATCTCCCCCTCAGTGCCTGCACCCCGGTGGACAGCTCTCCCTGCTCCAACATATCCCCATTCCTGCATCACAGAGCCGGAACTTGGGGCAGCCCCGAGGGGGTCTCCACTACCCGCCTGGCAGGTGGATTGGAACTAATGTCTCCTGATTCATACTAGGTGTTGGCACCCAGTGTGTGCTTCAAATCCTTGAAGGCACTTGGAATCCCTCAAGCTTTAGGAGGTGTTGTGGTTACCCTGGTTTTACAGGTGGGGAGCTGAGGGCCAGAGAGAGGAAGCAATTTGCCCAAGATCTCACAGCTGCTGATTAACCAGGGCCCAGAGGGGAACCGGGTAAAACCAATTTCAGCACCTGTACACCAAGCCCTTCCTTCCTTCTCTGATTGTGCTCATCAACAGCCCCCAGGTTAATCCCAGGGTCAACACTGGACATGCCTGATCTCATTTAATTCTTCCTGCAAATGTATGAGAAAGCTACTACTATTGTACCCATTTTATAGATAAGGAGACTGAGGCTTGGGACACTCTCTCAAGGTCATGCTACACGGAAATAGCTTAGCTGGGATTAGAACCCAGGCCTGGAAGAGTCTAAAGTCCAGGCTCTGCCTCCCCATTTGTGCTCAGAGTGGGGCCAGTCTGAGGCAGGAGCTCTGACCTTCTGTGTGCTCTGCTGTGCCTGCCAAGAGAGGCCTCTTTCAGGGGCCCTCGCCTTCTCTCCTGGCAACCAAAAACAAACAAGGTGGGACCAATCTTTATTTGTTCTTCTGCTAATGTGCTTGGAGGGAGAGATGTAGAAAAGAGAGCTTTTCAGACATTTCTCTGCAGCCCGGGCGGGATGTGAGGAGTTCCTGGGAACTCGCCCTTGGTGTCCAGCCCACCCTGTGCGTGCTGCAGAGGGCAGGGGGCTGACAGCCAGCAGGCCCTCGTCCCTCCCTTGCCCTTCTCCTGGCTAAACACGGGGCCTGGGAGCCAGAGAGACCTGGGTTCAAGTCCAGTTCTTCTCCTTACAAGCTGTGTGACTGGCCCTCTTCAAGCTCCATTTTCCTCACCTGACAAATGAGAATAAATAACACCTTTGTCTTCAGGTCGTGTGTCTGTGTGGCACCCCTCAAGGTGCAGGGGTGCAGGCGCGGACAAGGCAGAGGCCTTCCCTGCCCTCTGGTACTCACAGCCCAAGATTAACTAATCCCACGAACAAACGGTCGGGGGGCTTCCCAGAGGAAGCGGCACGAGCTGGGAACACAGGTGGGCAGGAGCTAACCGGGCAAAGAGGAGAGGGAAGGGGTCAGCACTTGGCACTGGGGAGCAGAGTTTGGGCACGGCTAACTAAACCCTCAGAACCTCAGTTTCCTGTTCTGTGAAATGGGGTCATAATGATGGCGCTGGGAAGTTGAGGGTGACTGACTCCCACAATGAGTTCATGTGTATTTGCTGAGCACCTAGTGTGCCTGCAGCATGCATTCAATGGTTATGTTTTAGTAGGTGCTTTCTGTGTGGCAGGCACAGCATAGGCCACTGGATCGCATGCACTCTGCTTCGTCCCCATTTCACAGAAGAGGAAACCGAGGCTGTGAACCATCGGCTTTCCTGTCATATGGTGGCTAAATGCAGAACTTGGATTCAAACCCTGCTCTGGGTGCTCCAAAGCTGGTTTGGTTGGCCAGGAGTAAGCCCCAGGCTCTTGTGTTTGGGGACCTGGTGTGATTCGGAGGCCCTTCCTTCTCCAGCTGATGTCCAGGGTAGCTGGACGCAAGGCGGACTTGTGTTTCCAGATCCCTGAATGGGGCTCCTGTTGCAGCTCCTGCCGGGGGCTGGCAGCCAACCACATCTGGGAGTGGCCACCCTGCACCCCTGTCATTACAAGGCTGGCTTTGAAGCAGCTGGCAGCGGTGCTGTTTGCCCACGTGGGAGGGGGGCTTCCTGGAGCCAGCCTGATGCCCCTCCCGTTCCTTTGCAGGCCAAGCCGTGTGGACTGGTCCCCGGGGCAGCATGGCGGATCCGGCTGAAGGCCCCCGTGGGGTGCCAGGGGAGGCGGCCGAGTCCCCTGGGGATGAGAGTGGGCTCCCCAGCGGGGAGGCCTTCCCCCTTTCGTCGCTGGCCAACCTGTTCGAGGGGGAAGACGGCTCCCCGTCGCCCTCCCCGGCTGATGGTGGTCGCTCCACCGGCCCAGGCGACGGGCGACCAAATCTGCGCATGAAGTTCCAGGGCGCCTTCCGCAAGGGGGTGCCCAACCCCATCGACCTACTGGAGTCCACCCTGTACGAGTCCTCGGTGGTGCCCGGGCCCAAGAAGGCGCCCATGGACTCGCTCTTTGACTATGGCACCTATCGTCACCACCCCAGTGACAACAAGCGGTGGCGGAGGAAGGTCATAGAGTGAGTATTGCTGGCTGCCTGGCCGAGGGTCTGTCTCCTCTGTGCTGAATTCGCCCATCCACCCATCCGTCCACCCACCCACCCACCTGTCTCTTATACACATCTATCCCTCCGCTTCTTTTCTATGGACGTGCCTGTTCTGGACATTTCATGTACATGGAATCCTATCATACATCACCTTCTGTCTTGCTTGGAGTGTGCTCTTAACCCATTCAGCCGCACCGCCTCCCCGTGCTTCCCACCCTGGGGCCAGAGACCTTGGAAGCGAATGGGCGGCCCTGAGAGCTCGGAGGGATCCTTGTGTGTCCTGTCGGAATCCCTCCGGCCAAGGACTTGCAGAATGACTGAGTGAGGTCATGGTCACATCAGCCTTGCCCTCTGTGGGGCCTGGTGAGTCACCCCAGCCCTGCCCCTTCTGGGTGGGGGGCACCCGACGGNCATCATCTACTCATTCATTCATCCAGCCACCTGTCTTTCCACCTAGCCATCCACTCGTCCAGTCCATCCATCTATCCGTCCACCTGTCCATCATCTACTCCCTCAAGTATCTGTCTGCCTTTCTGTCCATCATCTATAGTCATCCTCTCATACGACCAGCTTTCTGTTTACTCCCCAAACAGCCATCCATTCTTCTATCTGCTCACCGTTTCTATTCATCCAGCCAGTCAGCTATCAAACTATTCATCATTCATTCATTTATTCCATTTCCATATCTCTCTCTCGTTATTTCTCTTTCCTTCTCTCTTTCTCTCTTATCAGCTACCCGCCTTTCCACCTGTCCATCCTCTTGTCCAGTTTATCCTCCATCATCACACATTCGGATACCTATCGACCCATTTATTCCTCTGCCATCTCTGTCTAGCCATCTCTGCATGAAAACCCATTAGACCCCTCTCAGGCCTCTGTGTGTGTCTGGAGGAGTCTTGAAGTCTGCGTATGTCCTTCTGTCCCACGATGCTGATCACAGACTCATTTACGCCCTTGGATCAAGCCCAGCCACCTTCTCAGCCCCTGCTTGGTCAGGAGATGCCTGTCTCCTTTGTTTATTTACCGAGTCACCGGTTTGTTCAATGAAGGTTTTTGGGCCACCCACTACATGCCAGGTTAGGGGAGGGGTTGGCCCTGGGGCTCCAGGAATGAGCCAGGCCAGATGCTGCCCCTGCTTAGCTTCGATACTGAGTAGCTGTCACTGGCATTTTCAGTTTGGAGGGCAGAACACTTAATAAGCAGGTGAGTAGACAGTTCACTTTGGACTCATCTAATGGTCCAGTGGTTAAGACTCCATGCTCCCAATGAAGGGAGTATGGGTTCAGTCCCTGCTTGGGGGAGATCACGCATGCTGCTTGGTCAAAAAATAAAGAAAGAAAGAGTTCACTCTGGGAGAAGGAAATAGCAACCCACTCCAGTATTCTTGCCTGGAAAAGTCCATGGACAGAGGAGCCTGGCGGGCTGCAGTCCATGGGGTTACATGACTGAGCTCGCATAAATGAGGAAGGTAGAGGGAGATGGGTTGGTAGCAATAAATTGGTAGAACTGAAAANTCTTGCCTGGAAAAGTCCATGGACAGAGGAGCCTGGCGGGCTGCAGTCCATGGGGTTACATGACTGAGCTCGCATAAATGAGGAAGGTAGAGGGAGATGGGTTGGTAGCAATAAATTGGTAGAACTGAAAAAAAAAAAAAGAAATAGTTCACTCTGGGGGAGGTGCTGAGGTGAGAGAGGGAGCTGATACAGGAAACATAATCCAGGCGGACTTCCTGGAGGAGCTGGCATTTAAGCCCAAAGCTAAGGAGTGAGAAAGGGCAGCCACATAGGAGATTCATTGGAAAAGCTCCTGATTCTGGGAAAGATTGAGGGCAGGAGAAGGGGATTACAGAGAATGAGATGGTTGGATCTCATAGACTCAATGGACATGAGTTTGAGCAAACCCCGGGAGATGGTAAAGGACAGGGAAGGCTGGCGTGCTGCAGTCCATGGGGTCGCAAAGAGTCGGTTATGACTGAGTGACTGAACAATATTCCAGGTGGAGGCTGGAGAAGCTTGAGGTCTGCAAGGAACGCAGTCTGCAAGCTGCAGGATGAACTTTGTAAGGTCCACTCAGAAGTGGAGACAAGCCCAGGACAGTCAGATGTCCCGGCGCCTGATCTCTTTGGAAGGTTACATTGCATGCTGGTGGGCTCTTCGTCTCCCTTCCCCCCTCCTTCAGGCCCTCACCCCCACCACTACCTCAGACAGCTAGGGCTGATGGCTTTGGAGGGGCTGCAGAAGAATTGGAGGGGGATACGGTTGAGCGCTTGAGGTCCTCAGAGACCCCGAAGGCTGCCTCAGTGAGGATGGGGGCGGGGCGAGGGTGTTCTTTTCAATTTGGGCGCAAAGGTCGCAGTTCAGGAGCAGATGAAGTGGGGGCTGCCCTAGCCTATGTGTCCCCCACCCCAATGTCCAGAAGCACCTCTTCTCCCTTCCCTGGCGCCCCGTCGCTGGAGGCCCCGTGCTGCGCGGCAAGGTCTGGGCCTGGGAGCAGCCCGGTGACCCCTCGGCCCTGGGCCCCGCCTCCTGTCTGGCCCCTCTCCCGTTTGCGTGCTCCCCTCCCCTCCTGTCCGTCCTGTCTGTCTTCTGCCCCTGTGTGTGCTGGGCGCTCGGTGGGTGAGGACGCGACACAGAGTGTCCCTGCCCTCGGTGCCCCGGGCCAGCACTGTGCCAGCTCTTTGTCTCTCAAAACCTAGTGCACAATAGGTACCCAGTGAATGCTTATTGAATGGCTGATTGACTGTCTGGTTTTTCCCTTCTTTCCTTCTCCATCACTTCTCCTCCCCCAGCCCTCCCCACCTTATTCTTTCTCCACCCGCCTCTGCGGCTCAGCATTTCTTCCACACATACAGGCTCCGGACACCCACTAGCTCTAAATAATAACAGGAACAGCAGCTAACTTTTACCAGTGTTGACTGTGGTGGGGCCTTGAACTAAGCATCTACGTGCACGGCCTCATTTGTCTCAAATGTTTGTTGAATGAATAAATCAAGCAGTGAATGATTTGAATAAATGATAGAGTTGCTTTATCTTTTAGTCTGGTGTTCCTCCTTTCTGTCCTTAGTATCTTTGTCTCTTCCAGTCTCTGGCTTATTAAGCACTTAATAAATGACAAATAGATGGATGGATGGGTGGATGGGTGGGTGAATGGGCNGGTGGGTGGGTGGGTGGGTGGATGGATGGGTGAATAGATGGGTAGTCGGGTGGGAGTGTGGGTAGTGGATGGATAGGTAGATGGATGGGTGAGTGAATGGGTGGATGGTTGGATGTATGAATGGGTGGATGGATGGATGGATAGGTAGATGGATAGATGGATGGGGACCTTGTAAGCTTCTGTCGTCTCCACCCAGCACACAGTAGGTGCTAGGTAGAGTGTTGGAGTAAACCATTCCTCTGTGTCTCCAGATGTCTCTCCCCTCTCAGCCTGGCCCCTCCTTAGGGCTCCAGCTGCCCTCCCCTACAATCCTCCGCCCTCTAAGGCTGGAGACCATGAGGGTGAGCAGGGAATGAGCCCTCCTATCACCCCGCTTCCTCCCCCTTCAGGAAGCAGCCACAGAGCCCCAAAGCTCCCGCACCCCAGCCGCCTCCTATCCTCAAAGTCTTCAACCGGCCTATCCTCTTTGACATCGTGTCCCGGGGCTCCACCGCTGACCTGGATGGGCTGCTCCCCTTCTTGCTGACCCACAAGAAGCGCCTCACGGATGAGGAGTTCCGGGGTGAGCCACCCAAGAATAGCAGGCGGGCCAGCTGGGGTTTGGGGGATGGCATTGGGGGCCCCCCTTTCCCGTCAGGGTCTTCTCTTGGGTCAGTGGGCTGCACTAGCCAGGAGGAGCACTGGACAGGGAGTCTAGTCCTGTGTGTCCTTTCCCATATTACTTAACCTCTCTGGGCCTTGGCTGCCTTTCTTCATTCAGCCTTTGTTAATGGAAAGTGTCATAAGTAAGCAAGGTCACATTACAGGCTGTTTCTTTACCATCGGAGCCACCAGGGAAGCCCAGAGTCTACACACCTGGGCTCAGATCCCACCTCTACCACTTAAGGGATCCTTCACAGCATAGCCCTGGGCTCTGCGGCCAGAGAATCCCATAGTGCCAAGCACAAGGCAGCCAGGGCCCCAGAAGCCCCTGTCCTGTCTGGGGGAGCTCTGGAGCGGGTCGCAGGTCATTCCTGCTTCTGCTCTCCAGGTCCGAGCCCCGCCCCTGCCCAGTTTTCTGGCTCCCCAGTGTAGACCGGAGCCCAGTCACCACTGCCCTGGGACGTAGCTCAGACAGCTCCCTCCAGCCTTGTCCAGGCTCAAACATCCGCCCCAGGGCACTGGCTCCCTCCGCTGCCCCGGCCTCTCTGCACATCGGGGAGGGGAGCCTGTGAACCCCTCCACCCAAGTCGGCCACATACTGTGTGCCAGGTACCAGGTAAGCTGTCATTAACTGGCCAAGTGACCCCACAAATCAATATAAAAATGTCGAGAATTGTGGCACCTGCCAGGAAGGAGGGCCTGTCTCAGGTGGGCTGGCCACAGTAACAGGGCTGACGAAGCTCCAGGGAGATCAGGTATTTGGAGACTTTAGGTATTTCAAGCAAATTAAGCGCCTAAATAGGCTCCCTGGGTCTGCAGTGTATTTTTCACATATACCTTTACCAGCCAGACTCTCTGAACACCAAAATGATACTCTGCTGTATTACTGTGTCCATCAGAAGAGAATTACTGGACTTACAAAAAGCATTCATTCATGGTGCCTGGCCAGGGCGCAGATGGTATGGCCTTGTTTGGGGCATGAGCTTAGAGTTGTTGGGGAGATGGGGTCCCCCTCTCCCCTCAGAAGGTCTCCGTGATGCTGCCAATCTCATTTGGAGATCAACCACATATAAGCCCTGGACAAACAGCCCCACCTAGCCCCCCAAGTTCACCAGGCGAAAGTGGGGAGCTTTGGGGTGGAGGGAGCCCCTGTGAAGCAGAAACCGTGGGGCTTTGCCTTTGGTGGGCAGAGCAGCGCCAGGCTGGACTTGCCAAGACTTCTGGTTTCTCCTGAGTTCAGGACTGGGTCTGCGTGAGCCTTGGTGGGAGGCTCTAAGACTGGCTGGGGGGAGCTTCCTGACACTGTACCGAATAAGGCAGATGTAGAGGGGGATTTACTGTGAGCCCACTACTTAGGCTTCAGGACCCTTTCTTGCTCTGGCCCCCAGTACATCCGTGGACCTAACTTGGAATTTGTAGTTGTGTGTTCATTTTCATCAACAGGATTCCCAAATTGCATGTCTCAAGCTCCTCAAACACTGGCTCCACCCCTGCATGTTTTTCTAGCCAGAGGTTCCTGAGCTCATTAGGGGCGTCAGTGACCACCCCCTCAAAAGTTTGACAACCTCCAACAGAACAGTTTATTTAGGGCCCCTGGCTCCAGCCTCCCCAGTGGGTAAAGCCACTTCGCCACCTGGTGGTGGAGTCCTGTGACTGCAACCACGCCTGATTTCTGGCTGAGCCCTGCTCTTGGCTTCATATCCCAGGACCCAGGTTGGCAGCCCCATACCCTGCTACAGTCCAAATCAATGGTGTGGTCCCACATCCTACATAAACCACTTGAGCCCTGTGGTTTGGAATTCCTTGCAGTGCACAGCAAGCCCCTTCACGGAATGTGTATTTACTCAACAAGTGCTTATTAGGCCCCTACCAAGCGTCAGGTATGGTACTGGCCTGGGGCAAAAACTGACGAACAAAGCAGACGTGAGCTCAAGTTTCTCTCAGTCTCGGTGGTGAGACCAACAGTCTCGGTGGTGAGACCGACATTGATTAAGCAATCACAGAAACAAATACACAATTACAACCTGTAACTGTTTGTCCATAAAGAAGCTGTGTTGGAGTATTTGACTTGATCAGGAAAATCTGGGAGAGCTTCTGGGAGGAGGTGACACTTGAGCTGAGTCTGAATAAATTAGAGTTAACCAGGTAAAAACAGGTGGGGGAAGGATTAGAGAAAAGGTTAAAAAGCGGCATGTGCAAGGCCCTGTGGCTGACCATAACCAGAATTGAACTCAGTTGCTATGTGGAAAGTGGATTCAAGGATGTCCAGAGAGGCTGTCCAGGATTCAAGGATGTCCAGAGGAAACCAGGTGGGTGTCCTAGGCATGTGAGAGAGATGCTGGCTGGGCCAGGTTGGTGGCAGTGGAGAGGGAGAGTGGTGGAGGGCTTGGAGAAACAGGTAAAACTGGTGGGGACTCGCTGGGGGAGAGGGTGTGCGCAAGAGATAGGATGAAGGTGAGTGACAGAGGCTTTGGCTGGCTGGGGACATCAGTGTCTAAGAAGGGGACACGCGCAGACCGGGTTGGGGTTTGGGAAATGAAAGATGATGAGGTCAGCATGGAGAGCTGTGGCAATTCTAATTTTCTAATCCCTGTCAGTTCGGAAACAGGACTGATCCACCTCCAGGCTCCTGAGTCTGAGCAGACTCCCCAGGGGCCTGGGCCAGCATTTGCCGCGCCTCCCCCCCCCCCCACTTTATGCAGATGGAAAGCTGAAGGCTGTTATTATTCAGTACATAGTTACCTGCCGTCGACACTGGGCTGGGGGCCAGGGATGTAGCAAGAAATAGCCAGAATGAGGTTTGTCTGAGCAACTTCACTCCTAGGGGCGGTGGGACTGGAATTAAGGTCTCTCTGCGTCCGCGGGTTTTCCCCGTTCTCTCCACTGATTCCAGGTATCTAAGGAGAGTCTCAAAAGCATTTCTGGTAGAAAAATAACTGCAACAGTATGACTTATTGAGAATGCCTGTCTACCTGGTGCTGGGCTCATCAACAGCTATCTATTAGCCTATGATTTCCCTTTATAGGCTCAATGTAGTTAGACAGGAAATGCAAGCGGAGAGAAGGTCACACACAAATCAGAAATGGGGAGCAAAGCCTGATGTGAGCCCTAGGGATCCTGGCTCCAGAGCGAGCCCCTCAGCCCACCCCTGCCTCCCCCACTCCTTGTCCCATTCCTGGGCCCCTTCCTGCATCGGGCTGTGTTGCCCTGTGCCTTGTTAAAAGCCAGTTCTCTTTTCATTGACTCTCTCTCTTTTAAAGGTATAAATCCACTCACATCACCATAAAAATTAATACAAGGGAAAGAAAATTGCAAAGGGACATCAGGAAGCGTTAGGGGGAGGTGTTAAAGACCCGTTAGTACCAAACAGAGACTGACTTCACCGGAGAGATTTGACAAGGGGCTGACACCTTGCACACTTGGGCATTTGCTATTTTTATTGCTGCCTCTGCAGGAACCTCCAAATCCTCTAAGATAGTTTCCTGTCTATTATGGCTCACAGGCCCTACTTCGGGGAGCGCTGCACTCCCTCCGCTCCCCTCTAGGGGCGCTACTGCACCCGCTTCACGGGTAAAGGGTCTGTGTTCAAGCAAAGGCTGCCTCCTGGGTCTGTGACTGAGCGACTTCACTTTCACTTTTCACTTTCATGCACTGGAGAAGGAAATGGCAACTCACTCCAGTGTTCTTGCCTGGAGAATCCCAGGGACGGGGGAGCCTGGTGGGCCGCCGTCTATGGGGTCGCAGAGTCGGACACGACTGAAGCGACTTAGCAGCAGCACCACCAGCAGCAGCAGCAGCAGCAGTCCTCATTAGCAGATTAAAGGCTCTGAGAAGTCCTGTAGTGAAGACATGGTGGCGATTGGCTTTGATTAACTCAGCATTCCCCCTTTTTATCTGATTTTTTAAAAGTCCCCTCCAGGGACTTCCCTGGTGGTCCAGTGGTTAAGACTTTGCCTTCCAAAGAAGGGGGCCTGGATTTAATCCTTGGTCAGGAAACTAGATCCTGCTTGCTGCAAATAAACCAATGCAGACAAATATATATATATATAATATATATATATTTTTTTTAAAGTCCTTCCAAATATGCTTTGGTAAGTACCATCTCTCTACAGGCTGCAGCTTCCCATGTTTTAAAGGACTTCTGCTCCTCTGAGTTTCTTTGACCTTCTCAGTACCCTGGGGTGGGGTCGGGGAGCAGATAGGGGCCAGGCCCAGAAAGGAGAACACAGCCAGGACCTCTGGCTCCCTGCCCAGTGCCCTGTCCCCCGCTGCCCAGCAGTTTGGGCCTCAGGCCGAGCACCCCTCTCGTTGCACGTGTCTCCCCGCAGAGCCGTCCACCGGGAAGACCTGCCTGCCCAAGGCCCTGCTCAATCTGAGCAACGGCCGCAACGACACCATCCCTGTGCTTCTGGACATTGCCGAGCGCACGGGCAACATGCGGGAATTCATCAACTCGCCCTTCCGAGACATCTACTACCGAGGTGGGGCCCCGGGCTGGGCAGGAAGGGGGGGCTCCCTCTTCACTTGTCCAACCCCTCCCCACCCCCAGCAACACCTCATTTCAGCCTGGGCCGCGAGTGCCACCGTGTCCTGGAACCAGTTGTGGAATGAATGAGGAACGGACTGAAGAACAACAATAACTACCCCTTCCAACTTTGAAATTCTGAGTTTCAGAATTGAAGGTTCCAAGGTTCTCACATATAATGAGCCAAAGGTGCTGTGAACCTGGAAACCCGGACCCAAGATGCTCTGGTTTTGGAGACTCTGAGGCTTTGTGACAATAGTCCTGTGAGCCAACAGCTCAAAAAGGCAGAGGTGTCACCAGGCCCAGCTCCCTGGGTCTAAATTCTGAGATCCATGAATCCACCTCGACGTTTCGGATTCCTGAATGTCAGATTGAGAGGCTGTGAATTTTGCATCCCAAACCCTGTGAGGCCACGACGCCCTTGTTTCCTCTGGCATGGAAGGCTCTTACAAGTCTGCCAAGCCCCCACCTCTGGGGTCCTCCGAGTCCGATACCCCATGAGCCTACACTCTTGTGGGTGTGATGCAGCAGATCTGGGACCTTAAAGGTCCCCTTGCTGCCCTGGGGTGGACCTCCACCTTCTGCACCCCAGCGCCCCCACACCTGGTCAGGGCTGTGCGCCCCCCTGCCCTCCGGTGACTGTCCCTCCCGCTCCAGGCCAGACCGCCCTGCACATCGCCATCGAGCGCCGCTGCAAACACTACGTGGAGCTGCTGGTGGCCCAAGGAGCCGACGTCCATGCCCAGGCGCGGGGCCGCTTCTTCCAGCCCAAGGACGAGGGCGGCTACTTCTACTTCGGTGAGGAGGGGCCTGGTGGGGGCTGGGGCACATGAGGCCGAAGCTAGGGGCCACGGGAGGTGCCCGGTGGTGCTGGCAGTCCTGACACCTCCCGAGACACCCAGGGCCGCGCTGACCACAGGCCCAGGCGGAGCCCAGGGCACAGGCCGCCTCGTTGGTCCTGGTCACTGAGGTCTCACCTTTGAGGAGTGGAGCGTCACCTCGCTTGCCTGAGCCTCAGCTGTCCCGTCTGTGCAGTGGGCATCGTGATGGGATCGGAGGGCTGTGGTGGGCTGTCCTCTCCCACACAGACCTTACCACTCGCATCCTCTGGTCTGACTTAAGCTGGCACTGATGGTCAGATGCTGGGTCCAAATGGCATCACTACCATGGCCCAGTTGGACCCATGAACGATTTTAAATTTCACCCCCGCTTGGACACATGTTATTCGGGGTTCAGAGACAAAGTTCCTCAAAGAGTCCCTCACAGCCTCCAAGTTGCGTGGCCGTACCTCAACTAGCCACGTCCGTCTCCCCGGGGACATCGCCCCCAGACAGTTGCAGTCGGCCAGGGCTTGTTCACACTGGCCATGGGCGCTGCGCCCAGTGTCACGGCATCTCCCCGGGGTGGGGCCCTGTCACTGAGCGGGCCCCCCGACCGCCTGCCCCGCAGGGGAGCTGCCCCTGTCGCTGGCTGCCTGCACCAACCAGCCCCACATCGTCAACTACCTGACGGAGAACCCTCACAAGAAGGCGGACATGCGGCGCCAGGACTCCCGCGGCAACACGGTGCTGCATGCGCTGGTGGCCATCGCTGACAACACCCGCGAGAACACCAAGTTTGTCACCAAGATGTACGACCTGCTGCTGCTCAAGTGTGCCCGCCTCTTCCCCGACAGCAACCTGGAGGCCGTGCTCAACAACGACGGCCTCTCGCCCCTCATGATGGCCGCCAAGACGGGCAAGATTGGGGTGAGTGTGGGGCCGGGGTGACTGCGCACACACACGCACGCGCGCGGGGGAGGCTGCTGCTGGCGTGTTATTAATGTGCACATTCTCCTCCCATCCTGCCCACCCCAGAGTGCAGATGTGCTAGCTCAGGAACTTGCTGTGGCTCCCCATTGTCCAGCAAGGCTGTTCAACTTCATCCCAGAGCCTCTCTGCTCATCCCACCCCGCTGGATGCTCACGCCCCGCTCCCACCAGCCAGGGCACGCCACTAACAGAGAGCTGTGCCCCAGAGCTGTCGCCCTGCAGTACCCCTCTGCCCTCCGTGGCCAGGGTTCTGGCCCAGCCCCTAACCTGCTGTGTGGCCTCAGGGAACATCCTCCCTGTCTCTGAACCTCTGTTTCCTCATGGGGGCTTCCCCAATCACTCGGCGGTAAAGAATCCACCTGCGGTGCAAGAGACACGAGTTCAATCCCTGGGTCAGGAAGATCTCCTGGAGCAGGAAATGGTAACCCACTCCAGTATTCTTGTCTGGAGAATCCCATGGACAGTGGAGCCTGGCGGGGTACAGCCCATAGGGTCACAAAGAGTCAGAAACCACTGAAGCAACTTAGCATGCGTGCTATTGGCTCATCTGTCAAACAGGATGGTAAGGGCAAGAATTAAACCAGGTGACGTGAGGAAAGTGTCCAGCAGTGCTCAGTAAATGCTTTCCCTAGCCCATCCTGCTCTCTGGGGAGGCGCTATTTGCTGGGGTCCCTCCCATGTGAGTGGCCCAGCGGCAGTACCCCTGCCCACGCCCCCCCAAAACCCCCGATCCTCCTCCTCCCACACAGATCTTCCAACACATCATCCGTCGGGAGGTGACAGACGAGGACACCAGGCGCCTGTCACGCAAGTTCAAGGACTGGGCCTACGGGCCGGTGTACTCCTCGCTCTACGACCTCTCCTCCCTGGACACCTGTGGGGAGGAGACCTCCGTGCTGGAGATCCTGGTGTACAACAGCAAGATTGAGGTGGGCGCAGGGCAGGAGGGGCCAGAGCAGTGAGTCTGTGCACTGGGTGCAATAGAAGAGGCCAAGTGACTGCCCAGAATGGCATCTGGCACGGTGGGGGGATGGCAGGATTGTAAGGGTCAGACTTCAGGGGCACGCAGGACTGGTTTAGGAGCCTGGCGCTGTAACTGACCTGCTGTGTGACTCAGGACGAACTCCCCAATCTCTCTGAGTCCCAGCTTCCTCTTTGGTACCATACGGATAAAAATAGAGCATTTCCCATTGGGTTGCTGGGAGGACCAAATGAACAGCCGGGCGCAGGGTAAACATTATGTGTCAGCTATTATCATTAGCATTTGTTATATGAAGTTTTTAAAAGCTCTCTTTTTAACATAGCAGTATTTTATGAACATCGTTCTGCACCATTAAATATTCTTCTACAGTATCATTGCTGCATGGAAATGTACCACATTCTAATTAACCATTCCTCTATTCTTGGTCATTTGAGTTTGTTTCTGCACTTAACTATCAGGAATAACATTGCAGTGGCATCTTTGTGGCTACATCATTGCACATATCCTTGATGATAAAGAAACTCAAGTCCTTAAAGAGACAGGATGCTGCACAAATGGGGCAGAAAGCCCTGGGGCCTGCATACAGAAGGTCTTCCTTCTAGCCCCGGCTCTGTGAGTTTGGACAGATGCCTTCTCATACCAGAGCTCACTTCCCTCATCTTTCAAATCAGTGACCAACCTGATTTAAACTGGGGGTGGTGGTAAGTTTTAGCATCTCTGCCGCAAACTCTGATTGGTAGTGTCTGCCCAGGAAACTGTATAGAGAACTGTTGTGTGGGACTCAATTATTGCTGTCTGTCCTGGGTTCAGACTCAGAAAATTGTGGTGAGTCAAGTATTTATCATCCTGGGGCTAAATTTCCCAGTTCCCACTTCCTGAATCAGAATGTCTGAGGTTGAAACTCAGGGGTTTATTTATTTATTTGCACTAAAAATTTTTTGGCTGCAGCATGCAGGAACTTCGTTCCCTGGCCAGGGTATCTAATTCATGCCCCCTGCCTTGGGAGTTTGGAGTCTAAACTACTGGACTGCCAGGAAAGTCCCCAGGGATTTATGCTTTTTAATAAGCTCCATAGGTGATTTTGGTGCCAGCAACTTGGCAACATCCATTGATTAGAGTTTAGGGACGACAGGAATAGATGTTCTTTCAGGAGCTTTCTAGCTCTGGGTTCTTTGTGTCTAGAACAGGCTAGAAAGGTAAGTTGGGACAGAACAGGGCAGAGCCTCAAATGCTGAGCCCAGAAGTCTGGGTGTCTGAAGAATGGATCAGGAGGAGAAAGAGCTCTCGGGGCAGAGGGTGGGGGAAGGCGTACTGGAGTCCGCCTGCCCACCCCCTGCCCATCCTGCTCCCCCACAGAACCGCCATGAGATGCTGGCCGTGGAGCCCATCAACGAACTACTGCGGGACAAGTGGCGGAAGTTCGGGGCCGTCTCCTTCTACATCAATGTGGTCTCCTATCTGTGTGCCATGGTCATCTTTACCCTCACTGCCTACTACCAGCCTCTCGAGGGCACTGTGAGTGGCTGCGAGTGCGGCAGGAGCTGGGGCAGCTGGGCCCCCTGGGCTGGAGAAGGCTTGGAACAGGGTGGGAAGGCGCCCCCACGCCCGGGGGAGGAGGGGTAAGGGAGGAGGCTCCGCGGACCCAGAGGCTGGGCTGTTGGGGAACATCTGGATTTGGAGGGGCTGGGTGAGGACTTGCATGCCCTTTGCCTCTCCAGCCGCCATACCCTTACCACACCACGGTGGACTACCTGAGGCTGGCCGGCGAGATCATCACGCTCTTCACTGGGATCCTGTTCTTCTTCACCAACGTGAGCACCTGGCCCCAGCCTTACCCTGCCTGGACCCCCCTCTCTCTCCACCTCTTTAATCTGTTTAATGTTTGGTCACACCCCATGGCACGGGGAGCTTCCCCCACCAGGGCTCAGACCCATGCCCCCGGCATTGGGAGCGCTGAGTTAGTCTTAACCACTGGACCTTCAGGGAAGTCCCCCTCCACCTCTCTTCGCTCCACTGTCCGCTCCCTGCTTCTGCTGACTCCACCTCTCTCACCCACCCCCTCCCCTCCTCCAGATCAAAGACTTGTTCATGAAGAAATGCCCTGGAGTGAACTCTCTCTTCATCGACGGCTCCTTCCAGCTACTCTAGTGAGTAGAGGTCTCTGGGGTGGCAGCTTCTGGGTGAGGAAGGTGGGGTTGGGAGGGACATCCTTGAGGTTTGCTGGTAGGGGGTGTGTGTGACTCTTATTAGGAGTGAGCTCACCCAGCCTGATCAGCTACTGTAGCCCAAAGTCAGGCCATTGTCAATTAAAAGAGTCCTCTGGTTAAAGCAAGATTCTGGTTGCTAGAGAGTTATCACTATATGCACCATGGGTAGAAATAAATTTAACCTCTTACTCTTGTGATTGATTGCTAATGCCTGCCTGGAGTGCCCATGTTAAGAATCTTAAGGCTGTGTCTATGTTCAGTGGGAAAGAGTGCTGGGATTGATTAATGATGTCTGCCTGGGGCACAGGATGGATTGTGGCATGTGTGTTTGTTTTCCCTTTTTCTTAGAGTTAGAGAACAATGAAAATTCTGGGGTAGTACTCCACGCTTCCACTGCAGGGGGCACAGGTTTGATCCCTGGCCGGGGAACTAGGATCTCACATGTCACATGGTAGGGCAAAAAACAAAAAACAACTCACTTAGCCACAAAATCTCCACTGAGAACTACTGAATCTTCCTCTAACAACTCCAAAAGACATCACTTTGGGATCTGATAGGGCCCCAGGACAACGACACACACGTCGGTTGCCAATTAGTTTTTTAAGTAATTATTAATTTAATTTTTTTGGCTGCACTGGGTCTTCGTTGCTGCATGCAGGCTCTCCCTGGCTGCAGCGAGCAGGGGCTGCTCCCTAGTTATGGCGTGTGGGCTTCTCCTTGTGGCGGCTTCTCTTGTTGTGGCGCACAGGCTCAGAAGTTGCGGCACACAGGCTTAACTGCCCCGTGGCATCTTCCCGGACCAGGGACTGAACCGTGTCCTCTGCGTTGGCAGGCGCCTTCTTAACCACTGGGCCACCAGGGAAGCCCAGTTGCCGGTTAACTGAGGATTCTGGTTATCAGGATGCTGGGGAACCCTGTGAAGCCACATGGTCTCTCTTCTGGGTGTCACTGGGATGTCCTAGTACCCACAGGGCTTGGGGGCCTGCCTCCCCATCCAGGGTCTCATTTCCCCCTCCCCCTCTGGCTCCTCTCGTGGTCTCTGCCGCCCTGTAGCTTCATCTACTCCGTGCTGGTGATTGTCTCAGCGGCCCTCTACCTGGCGGGGATCGAGGCGTACCTGGCCGTCATGGTCTTTGCCTTGGTCCTGGGCTGGATGAACGCCCTTTACTTCACCCGCGGGCTGAAGCTGACGGGGACCTATAGCATCATGATCCAGAAGGTACGGGGCAGGCGGTTCCCCCTGGACTTTTGTGTGTCCTTGGAGCGAGCTACATACACCACATGAGCGCAGACAGTGCTGCTGGCCCTGAGGCTGTGGGGTGGTGTGGGGGCAGCGGGCAGGGCTTGGACATGGGGCGGGGCAGGGTGGAGCTGCAGAGAAGGTGTGGGATGAGGAGCTGGGAAAGCGAGAAACCACGTATCTCATCTCTGCCTCCTATTCCCACCGGGGTGTCTAGATCCTCTTCAAAGACCTTTTCCGCTTCCTGCTGGTCTACTTGCTGTTCATGATCGGCTATGCGTCAGGTGAGCCCTGGGTGCCCAGGCGGGACTGGCGGGGGTGGCACCGGGGCTGGAGCAGCTGCCATGGCGTCTGGAGGAGAATATAGGGCTCTCATCATGTGCCTGGCATTGAGCCAAGTCCTCTCCCATCCCCACCTCGGTTAATCCTCCCAACAAGTCTATAAGGGAAGTGCGTTTCCTATGACCTTTTACAGTTAAGGAAAATGAGGCTTAGATTAAGTAAGGTTAAATAACGTGCCTAAGTTCAAAAGCTAGGAAACGGTAAAACTGTCATCTTAGCTACTGTGGGAAAAGAAGCCACCCCAAAACTTAGTGACTTGAAACAACCACCCTTTTTATTTTTCGCTATGTCCTGCAGCATGTGGGATCTTAGTTCCCCAGCCAGGGATTGAACCTGTGCCCCCTAAAGTGGGAACATGGAGTCTTAACCACCAGGGAAGGCCCCCAACAGCCACCATTTTTTATTACGCTCAAGTCCATGCTCTGCTGGGTGCTTGTGCTGACCTGGGCCAGACTTGGGCTCCCGTGTCTGTGTTCGGTGGCGGATTGGCTGCAGATGACTAGCGTAGCCAGGGCTGGCCTCCACTGGGAGTGACTTTGCTGTCTTCCTCGGGGTCACTCATCTCTAGCCAGCTAGCTTGGACTTGGTCACATGGTGGTCTGAGGGTTCCCAGATGTGAGCAGAAGTGTTTGAGGTCACTGACTAGCACAGCGTCCCTCTCTCTCTCACTTTATTGGCCAAAGCAAGGCTCAGCCTGATTCAAAGAGTGGGGAAACAGGGGGATTCCCTAGTGGTCCAGTGGTTAAGACTCAGCGCTTCCACTGCAGGGGACCTGGCTTCAATCCCTGGTCTGGGAACTAAGATCCCATATATCGTGCAAACAGCCAAAATATAAAAAGAGTAAAAACCAAAGAGTGTGGAAATAGACTCTACCCTCTTGGTGGCAGGAGCTACAAAGCCTCTACTAGGCTGTATCCTTGATGTCACGATGCCTTGGGACCTCAGTGGCACAGGCCGTGGGGGCGGGACCAGCGTTGGGGAAGGTCATCAAGCTGTTGGGCTGGTCCCCAAGGAGGTGGGCGACCGGCCATCCGATGCCCAGGATCCAAAAGGGAGCAGGACTCGGAGGCCTCATCTGGGCTTCATGGGAAGGGATGAGCACCACAATTAGCTGATGTCTGGAGGGGGTGACGGCCTTAGTGAGCACAGCTCTGGGGGCAGTCAAGGCTGGTACCTGGTTTCACCTTCCTCCCTTCCTTTCTGTGCTGCTGTGAGCTGGGAAACAGGAACACGAGAGTGAGTCTGCCCCTGGAATGCTGGCATCCCAGACTCCCAAGACCTCTAAGAACAGTCAGCTCAATGAGGTTCTCCTAGCCTTGGCACTGTTGACATTTGGGGTCAGACAGTTCTCCGTGATGGGGACTGTCCTGCACATGGTGGCATGTTTGGCAGCATCCCTGTTCTTGACCCAATAGGTGCCTGTAGTGTCCCTCCTCCACTTGTGACACCAAAAATATCTCTAAACCTGCCAAAGGTGCCTTGGGGGACAAATTATCCCTGGTTGAGAACCACTAGACTGAGTCCTGGGACCTGCTTCCTTGTTAATAAGAGTTTGTGGAAAGAGCAAAGGCTCTGCGTGTAGGAGGACCCAGATTCAACCACTGGCTTGGCTTCCACTCTGGGTGACCTTGGGCCAGCCTCCCCGCCCTCCCCAGGCCTCAGTGTTCCCCTCCATCAAATGGGAAGGGGCCTCCTCACCTCTCACCCTCTGTGACCGTCACTGCCGTCCCTCCCGCAGCCCTGGTCTCGCTCCTGAACCCGTGTGCCAACTTGAAGGTGTGCGACGAGGACCACGGCAACTGCACGGTGCCCACCTACCCCTCGTGCCGCGACAGCGAGACCTTCAGCACCTTCCTCCTGGACCTCTTCAAGCTCACCATCGGCATGGGCGACCTGGAGATGCTGAGCAGCACCAAGTACCCCGTGGTCTTCATCATCCTGCTGGTCACGTACATCATCCTCACGTTCGTGCTGCTCCTTAACATGCTTATCGCCCTCATGGGGGAGACGGTGGGCCAGGTGTCCAAGGAGAGCAAGCACATCTGGAAGCTGCAGGTGAGCCCAGCCCGCCAGCCGCTCTGCCCCGGGGCCGCCTGGCCTGCTGCGCCTCCTCGGCCTGGCGTCTGGGCGAGTCGCACCACCCCGTTCCACCTCCACCACCCGCCTCC
>SJYX01015640.1:26425-39813 GCA_006410675.1 Oreotragus oreotragus
CTCTTAGCAACCCCATGGACTGCAGCCTACCAGGCCTGTCTCTTATACACATCTTAACTATACATTAACTGTGGGTACCTTTATTTGTAGGAGAGATAATGAACTAAAAATACTTTAGAAGAATGTTTAAAATGTTAGAATTAAGAAATATAAGAGTATGCTCAGAAACAAAATATCATGAATATGAAATGCTTTCAGATTATTACAAAGGCCCTTCTGTTATTCTTACAAATAAATTTCATAATCATTTATTACATTTAAAAACAGAAATACCCATTTATATTCACTATTAGAAGGAAAATACATTATTAAAAACATTTCAAGTGCAAACTTTTTGGAGTTACAGATCACAATCACTAGTATCATTCATTTAAGCTCAAATCCCTTAAAATGCATTTTTGTATAAATAACTTTTTGTGACAGTTTAACAATAGCAAGAAGGATAGACATTCATTTTGTCTTATTATATTACCATTTCAGTTTAGAGTGAAACTGAGTATATCCAATAGCCAATTAAGACAGATCAGAGAACTACTTAACTGATGCTTAAAATCAGAGGTTTTAAAGTGGATCCCGGCCTACTGTTACTAGTTCTGAAAGTGAAACTGTTAGTTGCTCAGTTGTGTCCGACTCTTTGCTACACCATGGACTGTAACTCCCAGTTACAGTTACAATTCCTTCACTGTTCAAGGAATTCTCCAGAAAAGAATACTGGAGTGGGGGTACTATTCCATTCTCCAGGGGATCTTCCCAACCCAGGGATTGAACCTGGGTGTCCTGCATTGCAGGTGAATTTTTCACTGTCTGAGTCACCACGGAAGTTCTGAGGATAACAGAAAAAATAACTTTCTTCATAGGAGCTGTATAATAGAAAGAAAATGTATTATNTATTACTCAGCCATTAAAAAGAATACACTTGAATCAGTTCTAATAAGATGGATGAAACTGGAACCAATTATACAGAGTGAAGTAAGCCAGAAAGAAAAACACCAATACAGTATACTAACACAAATATATGGAATTTAGAAAGATGGTAATGAGGACCCTGTGTGCAAGACATAAATTGCTTTTAAAATGCTGTAGACACACTGTATCTCACTTGTGATGTTGTATGGGGGGTTATTTCTCTCATTTAAATAACATTCCTGTCTTCATCAACTCCTTGGCATACTCTTCTACATCAAAGACCACAGATGCTGCATCGAGTAATCCACCTCCTAGGTACAAGGATTTTACTCTCTGGACACCTCACCACAGTACCTGGGTTTAACGTAGCCTTTCAAAGAACATCATTTATCACAGTTGGGTTTTCTCTTTCCCATTAGGTTTAATCCATAACCTTTTACAACGGACTTCCAACAGAGTGAGAAATTGTCTGCTTGCCCTAATGTCTTGCTGGTTCACAGGGGTGGAGTCATTTTGAACCAGTGTCCAGCTTATGACAAAGTCCTTTTCTGTGAGACCTGAGTGATCCCTGCTGGAGACTGAATGAATTCTCTACATAACATTGGAGTTCATTTGTACAGGTTGGTGGGAGGAGAGAAATGTCAGAGTATTTAGACCTTCTCCAGAACTGAAGAGTGGGAGAAAGTAAATTTGGTCCACCAGTCAAGGACCTCTATCCTCCTCTCCCTCCTCCCTGAATTTTGTCATCAGGAGTGGTTGCCATGGTTGCCTAGCTTGAAAATTTAAATGCCTCCCCGGCAATGGTTATGCATCTTCTTTCCAAGTGTGAAAAGATGCCACAATTTTTTCCCCATCTTTTTAAAAGTTAGATTGCGATTTCTCCCAGGGAGGAAATGTTTTTTCTCCAGCTGCAATTTCAGAGTGTTCTAAGAAAAATCCTGATTTTCAGGTGAAGTTAGATTATACATGTGCACCTTTGTTACACTGTCTTTTAGAAAGCGGAACTAGTTTGCTTTGGCTGTATGCAATAGTTGTCTGTTTCCCCACGTGGTGGCACCTTGGTTGATCCATGTGGCCATGTGATTGATGGCTCGTCAAGCATGGAAACAGAATTGGTGGGACCTATTAAACAGTTCAAGATGATGTCACCTTTTAGAAACTTCTGTTTTATGACTTGATTTAAGGGCATCTAAATCATCTAATTGAAATCTGGTTTAACATATATAATATGTATATATATATATATTTATAGGCTGGTCTAAGACAATGACTTGAAAGTAAATTTAGAATTTATATATCCACATTGTCTTCTGCTCATTGGTTTCAATTGATTTGTAACATCTCCAAATACTATAGAGACAGCTATACTTTTCCAAATTTTAATTGTAATTTGTGAGCTCATTGATAGACATCTCTTAATTCCATGTAAAAAGTACCTCATGGTGGGGAGCGGGGGTGGTGGTGGTGGTGGTGATTCTCATCAATTTCACCACCCTCTGAATTTCTATCCTACTAACTCATTAAAGATACAAAGAAGTCAATTTTTCAAATGGCTAAGTTTTATTTATGACTTCATTTGTACCATGGGTTGGGTTAACCTTACTTTGAATAATACATTTTATGCAAATAAACTATGTTAAAATAATTTTAGATTGAGAAAGGTTATAAACAGACCACAGAGAGAGTTCCCACATTCACCACACTTGTTTCCCCTGTTGCTCATTTCTTATATACGTTTGTCAGAACGAAGAAAATGACTGCTACGTCCTTATTCAATTCCACAGTTTAATCAGATTCATTTCCTCTTCCCTCCTATCCTCTTTCTGTCCCAACCACAATGACACTTTTGAGTAATTTCTCCACAGCTTAGCCTATGATATTTTCTCAAACTTTCCTTGCTATAGACGATTTTGACAATTTTAAGAGATAGTGGTCTGGCATTCTGTAAGTAATGTCTCTCAGTTTGGGTTTGTTTGAAGTTTGTTAGGCTCAAGTTTATGTTTTGCAGGGGTGATGATCATAAAGGTGAAGTCTCTTCTCATCAAATGAATGCTGTTTGCTTGTTTTGCTTGTTTGAGAGGATATTATGTAACTTGAACACTTTAATCTATAACTCTTATTCTTTTCAATTTAACGCATCTGCATATAGAGGTTATCTTAGGAGTGGACTTTGGTAAAAGTCATCAAGATAACATTTAGCTTTTAAAATGAAAATTGTTAGTAAAACAAGTACATTTTTTCCATAGTGCAAAGCAATTTCATTTGAGATTTTAAAACCCTTTTAAATTGATGCACTAAAGATCTAAAGATACAAAACTTAAGATAATTTAGTCATCATTGAACTTCAGTTTACACATTGTTCTGGGGAAATGTAGCATATAAATATATTTGATTATTTATTTGGAAGGATAGGGAGAAAACATTTCTCAAACTCATTCGAAATTTTCTCATCTGGAACATGAACATCAGAAGTATCTATGAAGGTGTGAAGAATATGGAAACATTACTCTGGAGGGGTCATTACATGTTAAAGGCAATCCTCACTTTGTACAATTTTTGGTGACCAGTGGAAGTTCAGAGATCAGAGAACCTTGCAAACAGATCTCAGAACAAATATATACAGGTTGTCATCAGCATGGTATTTTATGCAAAGCAAGGAACACAAGTATTTATTTTTCTTAAATGTTTCATTTTGTTTTTGTATTTTAATTTTCAAGAATAGATTTTAGGATGATATTGATAAATTTAGCTTTAAATTATCTAATGATTGTAATGTATATTAAATAGAAGTGTGAATTACAGATAAGATTTTGGAATTAGTATANTTTTATTATTTATTATTAAAAATAATCACAAATAATTACCTATCTTCCTGGTGAACTGGAGACTATTTCATTGATTTACTTTATCCTTTGCTGGTACCTTCATTAACAGCCCACTAGTAGTGAAAGCCTAAACAGGTTAATCACACAAACAAAAAAATACAACTAGTACATTCACAGAGATCTTTTATTTTATTTTATTTTTTTGTTGGATTTCCAGTCTTGGCAACCATTTTTAGCTCTTCTGAACTATTTCAATAAACAGCACTGAGTAACTGAGGGGTGCATGCTATCACTTATATTATGCATTTCACAAAGGAGTTCAGACCATGAGATCGTCATTGTTCTTTGATGTTGCCTGAACAGCAACATCTGAGGCATTTCATGCTGTGACATAATTGCATAGGAAACAGGTCATTGTCTCACAAGTTCTAGATTCCAATCAACAATGATATGCTTATATGTTTTTTGTCCCTTATATCCTAATTCCATCTTTGTTGAAAAAGAGCTGTCAGACTTCTCCAATATTTTTGAAGCACAAAGAACTCCATGGGGAACAATTTTTACCCGACAGAACAAAAGGATTTAGCAGAAATAAAGAACAGGCTGAATAAAAATGTTTCAGCTGAGGTCTTGACAAGAAATTATACAAATTCTTAGAGATTTCATTAAAATATTTAAATAAATAATATTCAAATTAAATATTAAAAGATTTATATGAAATATTTTAACTAATATAGGGATGAAATATTAAAGATGATTTCTAATGTTCCTAAATATTACCAAAATATTTTACTATAATTAGACTGATAGCAAGTTACGTGTTACTTTAGCTGTATCCATTCGTAACAGACAGTATCTTCAAGTGTCACTGATACTGTATAATATGTTATGCAAACAACTCTGTATTAATAAAGATATGAATTATTATAATAAAAGAAACCAAAACACAGTGATTAATACACAGTCAAGACAAAAAGTTTACAATTATCCTCTATTCACACAACAGAAGTTCCAACTTTCTAACCATACCCATCTGCTAAAGGACTTGGGATTTTTGACATGGTTCATGGGCTTTTTAAGCAAACTGAAGTGGTAAGGTGCTGGTGTCTTTCTACCAAATTTCGGTTTATGAATAATAAATTAAAACTACCCAGGAAGTTGCTAGAAAACTTCCCTTATGTCATTAACACTTAAAATTAATTGTCACAGAAAAGCAAGGATCAACTGATGATTCTTGTTTGTTATTTACTTCTTCCTTATAAAGAATTCAAGCTTTTAGTGCCCCTAAACCTTCAGAGCGTTTGTGCTTTTTAAATTCTTTCTTCTTTCTATGAAAAGAAAAACAAATCATTTGTTTTAAAAATCACCAAAATTGAAAGAACTGGGTTTAACAAATTTTCAAGCTCAATCATAAAAGAGGAAGAAGAAAGACATTTTGGTAAATAAGACATAGACATAGAGGGATTGAGTAGATGTGGTGTAGACCGGAGAGTGGATTGAGGAAGTAGAAGAAAGGGAATTAAACAGACAGTGATCCCGAAAACAGGAGATCTTTTTGAAAATGGTCATCAAAAGGGGGACAGTCTGTTATAGTCTGAATGTTCATTTCCCTCTACAATTCATATATTGAAATCTTAACCTCTGAGATGATATTATGAAATGCAGCCTTTGAAAGGTGGTTAAACCGTGAGTGTGGAGCCCTCAAGAATGGGATTGCTGCTGCTGCTGCTGCTGCTAAGTCGCTTCAGTCATGTCCGACTCTGTGCGACCCCAGAGACGGCAGCCCCCAGGGTCCCCTGTCCCTGAGATTCTCCAGGCAACAACACTGGAGTGGGTTGCCATTTCCTTCTCCAATGCATGAAAGTGAAAAGTGAAAGTGAAGTCGCTCAGTAGAGTCCGACTGTTCACGATCCCATGGACTGCAGCCTACCAGGCTCCTCCATCCATGGGATTTTCCAGGCAAGAGTACTGGAGTGGGATGCCACTAACTTCTCCAAAAATGGGATTAGTGCCCTTATAAAGGAGGCTTAGATAACTTGTTAGTGCTTCAGCTGTGTCAGGACACAAGGAGAGGTCAGGAGTATGCAATAAGGAGAAAGGCTTTTAGTAGCCCCTGAACATGCTGACTTCATGATCTTGGACAATCTAGCATCCCTAACCGTAGGAAATAAACCTCTGTTGTTTATGAAGTGCCATTCTCTGATGAGAAGAGTCCTGTGCCTGAGAAGATAGAAAGTGGACTTGACCCTGCAATGGGCCAAGACAAGTAACTTGTTTTTGCAGTAGAGTTACATGGAGTATTAATCACCGCAGGATACCATGACATCATCTCCACTTGCATGATAATCTCCTAGTACTTGTACGCAGATCCAATGCCAGTTTATTTTCTGCCCCCATCAGCACCTGACACCTTTTGCAGTAATTCAGAGTGCTGAGAGGGACTTTCCTCTCAGTGGTTAAGAATCTGCACTTCCAATGCAAGGGGCACATGTTGGATCCCTAGCCAGGAACTGAGATCCTACATACTGGTAGCATGGCCAAAAAATTTTAAAATATGGGGCTTCCTCACTGGCTCAGCACTAAAGAACCAGCCTGCCAATGCAGAAGACCTGGGTTAGATCCCTGGGTCAGGAAGATCCCCTGGAGAAGGAAATACTCTGGTATTTTTGCCTGGAAAATCCCATGGAGAGAGGAGCTGAGTGGGTGAAAGTCGATGGGTCATAAAAGAGTAGGACACGACTTAGTGACTGAACAGCAACAATTTTTGGCATGTCAGAGTATCATCTGATATTTATACACTTTGAAGGGTGAATGCTATTCCCAGGCTCTTCCATAAACCAAAGTAGTCCCTCTGAACACCTGGTGATGTGTTTGAAAGTGGGGCTTCCCTGGTGGCTCAGACTGCAAAGAATCTGCTTGCAATGCAGGAGACCCGGGTTCAGTCCCTGGGTTGGGAAGATTCCCTGGAGAAGGGAAAGATTACCCGCTGTAGTATTCTTTCCTGGAGAATTTCATGGCCAGAGGAGCCTGGGCAGGATAAAGTTCATGGGGTCCCAAATTTTCAGACACAACTGAGCTATTGTTGCTGCTGCTGCTAAGTCACTTCAGTCGTGTCCGAGTCTGTGCGACCGCATAGACCACAGCCCACCAGGCTCTGCCGTCCCTGGGATTCTGCACTTTCCTATGGCTCAACAAATGCTATGGACAGAACAACCTAAGAAACTTGTGCTGGAAGGGATAACATTATATTACCAATATACAGAAAGGGGCAGCCTCTGAAGGATTTCCACTTCCATCAGTAAGTCAGGACCATGCAGAGGAGAAATCTTCATACACTTTGCATGACTTATGAACTCTCTGTTCTCCACACTCATTCTTAGGTACCACACATCAATCTTAGCTCTTAATTTCTCTAACAATTTTATAGACAGATGATAAAAGCTAGGTTGACCCATACGTGTTCTTCTTCCTCAGGAAGATAATTAAAATACACATACATCTTAGAGTCATTGCTGCTAAACTGTTCAATCAAAGCCTTATTTTACACTCTTTTGATGGCATAATAAAACAAGATCTCTAGGCATTTTTCTAGTCACCTCAAAATAGGAATATTAGCTGATTAACAATGGATTAAATGCAGCTCTGAATTTTTAAATGTTTGCTTATCTATTTTTTTTGATATCTGCAACAAAATCCATAACTCAGAGTTTGAAAGACTAATTGCAATCTTTAATAGCTAAGCAATTATTTAAATATATTTTATATCAAATTACTTGCATTCTCTTTAACCAAC
The DNA here is from genome assembly GCA_006410675.1 of Oreotragus oreotragus. Lineage (NCBI taxonomy): Eukaryota > Metazoa > Chordata > Mammalia > Artiodactyla > Bovidae > Oreotragus > Oreotragus oreotragus. The sequence goes on from SJYX01015640.1 coordinate 33,950, forward strand.
TAAATATATATGACACATAGTCCATACTAATTTTCAAAGAAAACATAGCTCAAAATTATTATTTTTAATTTTATCTTAATATATAATGAGGTAACATGGAATGCAAAGAAAATAAAACTTTTTCCCCTAAAACTGAAAGGCCTATTTCTCTCTTTCTGTAAGTATAGGAGGAAAGTTCAGCCTGATTAATTTTGAAAAATTTAAAAGTTGCATATAGTTCTCAACTCAGTGTGATTCATCATCTAAATTTTAATTCCTTCCACTCAGGCCAGATGTGAGGTTTATAATTTAGCATGAATTAACATTCATGTGATTTTAACAAATTCTGCAAAATTTCTAATGCACAATTCCCTCACTATAACATTTATCAGGCATATCAACAATCTTTATTCTCTTTTTATATAGTAAGAACAGTTGGGCTTTATTGTACTTTTCATTTGGCTACTGATCAAACATATTGTAGCATTTAATAATTTGGAGCCATTAAAATAATAAATATATCTATATAAGCAGATTTGAAATTATGTACAGGATACATTCTTTAGTAATTATAGTAAGTTCAAAAACAGAATCTATGTATTCATCTGTCTATAATTTTATTTTAATGAGAACAAAAAAATCATGATATGTTCTTATCTTGAGTGAAAAAGGCAAATGGAGAAAGAGACAAAGTTTCTACTTCAAAAACAAACTTTTTAGGCTCATCTCAGTTGGCTCTGACATAGATATATGCAAATAGATATATATATATAGAGAGATAACCTATTAAAAATACACATACTACTGTCTAAGTTTGTCTTGTAGCCTGGAACAAAATCTTCTCATAATATAAATATTCAGAAAATAAACCAACATTTTGATTCTGCTCAAATTTCTGTTTTAGGGATAGATTCACTTTCTTACAGCTAATATTTGTGGGGAAATCTCAATTACCTTCTGTTTTCTGACTTTCTTTTAATTGAGATGCAGCCTCATTTATGGAAGAAGAGGTTGAAATAAATAAGCAAGAAATAAATGGCCTGCAAAAAAAAGTAATAAATTTCAGATGAAAAACTTCATCATCTAAGCCTACCCTATACCAATCAGTCTGGTAAGGTTGGAGCAGACAAGATTATCAGAGTGTATCTTGGTATCCATGGGAAGACTGTCATGTTCTCTATTTCTTTCCTGGGCAATGCACTATAAATGGGCCAAAAGCAGGAAAAGCATTAATTTAGTGTATGGACTACTTTGGACTACTGATGTGAAGAGCTGACTCATTGGAAAAGACCCTGATGCTGGGAAATATTGAAGGCAGGTGGACAAGGGGAAGACAGAAGATAAGATTTTTAAATAGAATCACTGACTCATTGGACATGAGTTTGAGCAACAACTCCAGTAGATAATGGATAGGAAGCCTGGCATGCTACAGTCTATGGGATCACATGGTCGACACCACTGAGCTGCTGAACAGCAGCAACCTAGACACTGGAAGAGGCTTCCCCTGTTTCTCACTGAAATTGTCCTTATAAAAGCCCATCTTATTAAGAAGCATTTCCCAATATTATTTTAGTAGCATTTATAGAGGTTCCTTTCAAAATTTTTAAAGAGATAGGAATGCCAGACCACCTGAACTGCCTCCTGTGAAATCTGTATGCAGGTCAAGAAGCAACAGTTAGAACTGGACATGGAACAACAGCCTGGTTCCAAACTGGGAAAGAAGTATGTCAAGGCTGTATATTGTCACCCTGCTTATTCAACTTAAATTCAGAGTACATCATGCAAAATGCTGGGCTGGATGAAGCACAAGCTCGAATAAAGATTGCCGGGAGTAATATCAATAACCTTAGATATGCAGATATCATCACCCTTATGGCAGAAAGTAAAGAGGAACTAAAGAGACTCTTGATGTAGGTGAAAGAAGAGAGTTAAAAATCTGGCTTAAAACTCAACATTCAGAAAACGAAGATCATGGTATACAGTTCCATCACTCCATGGCAAATAGATGGGGAAATGGTGAAACAGTGAGAGATTATTTTTGGAGCTCCAAAAATCAGTGCAGATAGTGACTGCAGCCATTAAATTAAAAGACACTTGATCCTTGGAGAAAAGCTATGACCAACTTCCTGCTGCTGCTGCTGCTAAGTCACTTCAGTCGTGTCCAACTCTGTGCAACCCCATAGACAGCAGCCCACCAGGCTCCCCCGTCCCTGGGATTCTCCAGGCAAGAACACTGGAATGGGTTGCCATTTCCTTCTCCAATGCAAGAAAGTGAAAAGTGAAAGTGAAGATGCTCAGTTATGTCCAACTCTTAGCAACCCCATGGACTGCAGCCTACCAGGCTCCTCAGTCCATGGGATTTTCCAGGCAAAAGTACTGGAGTTGGGGGCCATTGCCTTCTCCCATGACCATCCTAGACAGCTTATTAAATAGCAAAGACATGACTTGGCCAACAAAGGTCTGTCTAGTCAAAACTATGGTTTTTCCAGTAGTCATGTATGGATGTGAGAGTTGAACTAGAAGGAAAGCTGAGTGCTGAAGAATTGATACTTTTGAACTGTGATGTTGAAGACTCTGGAGAGTCCCTTGGGCAACAAGGAGATCCAACCAGTCCATCTTAAAGGAAATCAGTCTTGAATTTTCATTGGAAGGACTGATGCTGAAGCTGAAACTCCAATACTTTGGCTACCTGATGCAAAGAGCTGACTCACTGGAAAAGAACAGGATGCTGGGAAAGATTGAAGGCAGGAGGAGAAGGGGATGACAGAGGATGAGATGGGTTGGATAGCATCATGGACTCAATGGACACGAGTTTGAGTAAACTCTGGGAGTTGGTGATGGACAGAGAAGCCTAGTGTGCTGCAGTACATGGGGTTACAAAGAGTCAGACACGACTGGGCCACTGAACTGACTGATAGGGCTTCCCAGGTGGCACTAGAAGTAAAGAACTCGTCTGTCAGTGCAGGAGACAAAAAATGTGTGTTCAATCCCTGGGTTAGGAAGATCTCCTGGAGGAGGGAATGGCAACTCACTCCAGTATTCTTGCCTGGACAACCCCATGGACAGAGGAGCCTGGTGGGCCATAGTCCATAGAGTCACAAAGAGTGGGACATGACTGAAGGGACATAGTAAGCACACACAGCGTTTAAAGAGTCTAGCACTGAAACTCAAAGGTGAAGGTGAAGGTGACGTCGCTCAGTCGTGTCCGACTCTTTGCGACCCCGTGGACTGTAACCTACTTGCAAGGCAGAGTCCAAATGGAAGCCCAGAGATTATGTTTTAAGATGAAATGGAGCTATTTTATGAAGAGCCAGGCAGCAGCCAGTCTCAGGTAACCTGAGAAATTAATATGTATCTGATACACGATGGCATTCTCCATTACATGCATTTGAAGATTTTTGCTCATTATAAAGAAATGAAGCAACAGGACTTCCCCAGAATAGAACAGTCAAACTCATTTTCAGAAAGGTCATCTTGATGTAGTAACAGCTGTACACTGAAATATATTTTTACCCAGGTTTATCTTTGGGTTCTTAGAATATAGATTTTCACAATATCATTCTGCTTGTGGAATGATACATCAGGAGCTTAACTAGAGTCAAAATTGCTGTTCATTTCTGCTGTTATTTTCCCACTGGGGCCTTTCAGGGGAATATCACTTTGTGCCTTTCCATTGCATTTAAACATTGCATCTGGTATTTCATTTTTGAATAAGGAGGTGGTATTACTAAAATTAAGAGTAAGTTTCCCAACATTCAGGTCTAAAAAGCAGAGATCAGTCTGAGCAATGTTGTTAAATTGATTAAGAAAAATTCAAAATAATGTATAAAATCTGCTTTGAAGAAAAACATATTTGTCAATATAAAATATTTTACTGTGTCATAAGCAAGTTTCAATAAATAGAAAATTGTTGACATCACATATGTTATATTCTCTGACTAGAAGTCCTATGTACTTCTGTTATTTATTATCTATTTATAAATAATATTACTATAACAACATAAATGACACACTCACCAGATTCGCCTTTGTTTGTAAGCAATGTCCCTTTAACACAATATTGGCAGAAATATAGATTGTACATCACTGTTTGATACATCACTGCTTGGTACATCACTGTTTGATCTGTCACTCAAACTATCTTCTGCAAGTATAAATTTAAATGTACCTGCTGCAAAATTTAGTTAAGTATGGTTTAGTCCAAAAGGTATAAATCATTCTTCTTTGACTCTGCCTTCTAATAATAACTGGTCTGCATGTTTGATTAACTCTTTAAGATAAAACATCAGTTTTAATTAAATTTTATTATATATATATATATGATTTATATTTTATTATACATTATATATGGGCTTCCCTGATGGCTCAGAGGTTAAGGTGTCTGCCTGCAATGTGGGAGACCTGGGTTCAATCCCTGGGTCGGGAAGATCCCCTGGAGAAGGAAATGGCAACCCACTCCAGTATTCTTGCCTGGAGAATCCCATGACGGAGGAGCCTGGGTGGGCTACTGTCCATGGGGTGGCAAAGAGTCGGACACGACTGAGCGACTTCACTTCACTATACACTATATATATATTTATAATATACAAATATACCTCAAAGTATTAAAAAGACAAATAGCAAAATGTAATTATAGAAAATATATAAATTGTTTACCTTTTGAGATGATCACATTCATGATATTTGTAACTAAATTATATTAAGTATAACCATATTTTATTAATTTTATTTTAAAAAGATCTATTTACTTATATAGAGAAAAGAATTGATCTTTGAAATTCTCTTGATATTTTAAAGAATAGTAGAGATAGGACCTAGATAGCATATTAAAAAACAGAGATATTACTTTGCCAACAAAGGTCCATCTAGTCAAGGCTGTGGTTTTTCCAGTGGTCATGTATGGATGTGAGAGTTAGACTGTGAAGAAAGCTGAGCACCAAAGAAATGCTGCCTTTGAACTGTGGCATTGGAGAAGACTCTTGAGAGTCCCTTGAACTGCAAGGAGATCCAACCTGTCCATTCTAAAGGAGACCAGTCCTGGGTGTTCCTTGGAAGGACTGATGCTGAAGTTGAAACTCCAATACTTTGGCCACCTCATGCGAAGAGTTGACTCATTGGAAAAGACCCTGATGCTGGGAGTGATTGGGGGCAGGAGGAGAAGGGGATGACAGAGGATGAGATGGCTGGATGGCATGACCAGTGCATATGAGTTTGGTTGAACTCCAGGAGTTGGTGATGGACAGGGAGGCCTGGCGTTTTGAAAATCATGGGGTCGCAGAGATTTGGAAACGACTGAGCGACTGAACTGAACTGAACTGAACTGAGAGAGAGGAGAGTGTGTATAGATAGTTAAACTCTAGTGGATAGGGGAAGAGAAAGTTCAAATTAATGACTAAAGAATATTTTATAAATAATATTAAACCAAAAATTTAAATATCATTTGTATCTCAGAAATTTCAAACTATGATGAAAACATAGATTGGTTTTAGAGTTTGAAGTTATCTTTCTTTTTTTCTTTTTTTTTTTAAAAACTTAAATTTATTTAATTGGAGGCTAATTACTTTACAATATTGTATTGGTTTTGCCATTCAGTTCAGTTCAGTTCAGTCGCTCAGTAGTGTCCAACTCTTTGCAACCCCATGAATTGCAGCACGCCAGGCCTTCCTGCTCATCACCATCTCCCGGAGTTCACTCAGACTCAAGTCCATCGAGTCCGTGATGCCATCCAGCCATCTCATCCTTGGTCGTCCCCTTCTCCTCCTGCCCCCAATCCCTCCCAGCATCAGAGTCTTTTCCAATGAGTCAGCTCTTCGCATGAGGTGGCCAAAGTACTGGAGTTTAGCATCATTCCTTCCAAAGAAATCCCAGGGTTGATCTCCTTCAGA
>SJYX01015640.1:62264-74620 GCA_006410675.1 Oreotragus oreotragus
GGACTTTGGTGTTGTGGGCAGTGTGGGGCCACTTCCACGGCTGTTCCCTCTGTTTAGCTTCTTCTGTTTGCTGGTCTCTTCAGTGTCTGATTTCTGCCCTGACACAAGGGGGGCGGTGGTGGACACTTTTTTTTTTTTTTTTAGTTTTCACTTATTCAGTCGTGCTGTGGGGAGGGAGGGATGCTGCAAACAAATAACACTGGCGTGTGCTCGCACTGTCTCAGCCATGCTGGGCCTGCCCCTGCTCACAGTGCACACCATTCAGGCTCTATGTTTCTCCGCCGGGAGCCTTCTGAGGCTGGCCCTAGGTTGCATGCACCTCCCCAGTCTAAGCTGCTCAGGCTCGGCTCTCAGGTAGCCCTCAGAGGCACAGATTAGTTTGGGCCCGCGTTTTGTGCCCTTCCCAGTTCTGAGTAACTCAGGTGTTTGGTGAGCACGGTCTCTGCGACTTATTGCCTTTCCCGTCCCTGCTGCTCAGTTTTCTGGGTGTACCGCTGGCTCCCCTTCTCAGGCGGATGGTGACTGTCCAGAACCCCAAGAAGTCTTAGCAAAGAAGCCTTCTTGCATTTGGGCCCGCGTTTTGTGCCCTTCCCAGTTCTGAGTAACTCAGGTGTTTGGTGAGCACGGTCTCTGCGACTTATTGCCTTTCCCGTCCCTGCTGCTCAGTTTTCTGGGTGTACCGCTGGCTCCCCTTCTCAGGCGGATGGTGACTGTCCAGAACCCCAAGAAGTCTTAGCAAAGAAGCCTTCTTGCAGGGGTACTCTTTCTGCTCCCTTCTGATGCCTATGTCAGAAGCTTTCTCTATCTCCTTTATACTTTAATAAAACTTTATTAACTTCATTGCTAACTTTAACAAGCGGGTACTCTTTCTGCCCCCTTCTGATGCCTATGTCAGAAGCTTTCTCTATCTCCTTTACACTTTAATAAAACTTTATTACACACACACACACACACACACACACAAAAGAAGCCTGCTTGCAGTTTGGTAGGTAATGCCTCTCTGGGGCTACAATTGCCCCCTTCCAGCCCTTACAGCTCTGGCTGCCTGTCACCGGAGGGGGATGGTCTGCAGCCGGCTATTTCTGTTCCATCCTTTGTTCTGTGCGCAGTCCTTGCGGTGTCTTATGTTAGAGGTTTTCGCGTGGTAGCTATCCCACAGTCTGGTATACTAGCCCAAGTTAGTTTGCTCTGGTTACACTCAGGGCATTCCGGCCCAATTCTTAAAAAGCACTGCAGCCCTCACCTTCCTATGCAGCCCCTACTTGCTAGTGGCAGATGCAAGCGTCTGTGCTGCTTCTCCACTGGGGAAGTTACCGTTGGGCTCTTAATCTGTTGGTTTTAATTATTTATTTATTTTTCTTCCCAGTTATGTTGTCCTCTGTGCTTCCAAGGCTCACCACAGACTTGGCAGTGAGAGTGTTTCCTGGTTTTTGGAAACTTTTCTCTTTTTAAGACTCCCTTCCCGGGACAGGACTCCCTTCCCGGGATGGAGCTCCCTCTATACTTCCTTTGTCTCTTTTTTCATCTTTTATATTTTTTCCTACCTGTTTTTGAAGACAATGATCTGCTTTTCTGGATGCCTGATGTCCTCTGCCTGTTTTGTGGAATTTACTCACCGTTGAAATGTTCTTTTGATGAATTTGTGAGGGAGAAAGTGGTCTCCCTGTCCTATTCCTCTGCCATCTTAGGACCGCCCCCTATTTTCTATTATTATAGGTTCATTTTTTTAATGACAATAATGCTATTCAATACACAATAAAATATTTTATATGTGTTTTCTACTAGGAAGATTTTTAACTTACTTCCATTTTAAAAACTCTAAAATATTTGGAATTTAGTTTCAAAAATGATGTGAAGAAGAGATATGAACTATTTTTCTTTTAAATCCCTTCCTGACTGATTTTAAAATACATTTTTTCATACAATAAAATCTTATACAAGTGTCTCTTTATATATTGGCTATTTCTATATGTATTTATTCTTTGTTCCCTGTGAAGAAACATGTCAGCTTTAACTACTATAGTTTTGTAGCACAATCAAATGAAATACAGTATAAACACCTTTAGAAAATGCTTTAGATTTTCTCATGTTTTCTTTCCCATGTAATTAAAAATTAATTTGCCAATTTCCCACTCAAAGGAGAATGTTGATACTTTTCTTTCTAATTACATGAAATTTATATATTGTTTTGGCCTGTTTTATGAGGTTTATATCACCATTTATTCTTATTTTAATAGTGAGAATTTTAATGGTTTTCTTTATATATACTTTTCTATTTTTTTAGAAAGTTTATTTATTTCTATGTAATTTAAAACTATAATTTTTGTGACTGAGATTTGTTTTTCATTATATTTCTTAATTGGCAATTTCTATTATATATTCAAGGTATTGATTTTTGCTTAGCTTTTTAAAAAACAATGCCTTTATTGAAATCCAAGTAATGTAGTAAATTTTAAATTTTCTAATAATGATAAACTTCATTCAACACAATAGTTTTGTTTCAATATATACAGCTCAAATCAAAGCATAAAAAATAACTTTTGAAAATGTAACATGGTTACTTATATCTAAAATTATGTTTCTATGTATTTTTAATTATGGGTATTTATTTTGAATTTTATATTTCTAATCATATTGAATAAATATCATTTAGCTCATCTATTAGTTTTATTTTTAAACTTTATCTACAGCACATTTGATAAAAATAACCTATTTTTAATGTTAAAACAGTAATATGATGAAATTAAAATGCTTCCTAATAGTGGAGGCTCCTAGTATTCTTGAAACAATACTATTCAGTCCACATTGCTTGATAGGTGAAATAGGAGAGTGAAAAGGAGGGAAGATGTGGCGGGGGAGGTGGCAGGGGGGTTCATGTTTGGGAGTTCGTGTAAAAAAATAAATAAATACAAAAAAAAAAAAAGTCAACATTCAAAAAATTAAGATCATGGCATCTGATCCCATCACTTCATGGCAAATAGATGGGAGTGGGGAGTGGAAACAGTGACAAACTTTTTGTTTTCTTGAGCTCCAAAATCACTGTGGACAGTGACTGTAGCCATGAAATTTAAAAAAAAAAAAAAAAACAACAACTCATTCCTTGGAAGAAATGAAAGTTGCTCTCTCAGTCATGTCTGACATATCTGTGATTATTTGTAATAGTAACTGTAATAATTATACAGTCCATGGAATTCTCCAGGCCAGAATACTGGAGTGGGTAGCCTTTCTCTTCTCCAGGGGATCTTCCCAACCCAGGGATCAAACCCAGGTCTACGGCATTGCAGGCAGATACTTCATCAGCTGAGTCACAAGGGAAGCCCTCTTTGGAAGAAAAGCTATGACAAAAGTAGACAGTGTATTCAATGTATTCAAAAGCGAGGACATCACTACTCACAAAGGTCTGTATAGTCAAAGCTTTATTTTTTCCAGTAGTCATATAAAGATGTGAGTTGGACCATAAAGAAGCCTAACTGCCTAAGAATTGATGCTTTTGAACTGTGGTGTTGGGGAAGACTCTTGAGAGTCCCTTGGACTGCAAAGAGATAAAACCAGTCAATTCTAAAATAAATCAACCCTGAATATTCAAGGGAAGGACTGATGTTGAAGCTGAAGCTCTAATACTTTGGCCACATGATGCAGAGAGCTTAGTCATTGGAAAAGAACTTGATACTGGGAAAGATTGAGGTAGGAGGAGAAGGGGGTGACAGAGGATGAGATGGTTGGATGACATCATGAGTCAATGGACATAAATGTGAGCAAACTCCAGGAAATGATGAAAGAACAGAAAACCTGGCTTTCTTCAGTCTACATGGTCTCAAAGAGTCACACATGACTTACTGACCAGTTAGATCTCCTTGCAGTCCAAGAGACTCCCAAGGGTATTCTCCAACACCACAGTTCAAAAGCATCAGTTCTTTGGCACTCAGCTTTCTTTATGGTCCAACTTTCATATCCATACATGACTACTGGTAAAACCATAGTTTTGACTATATGGACCTTTGTCAGTAATGTCTCTGCTTTTTAATATGCTGTTGAGTTTTTTTATAGTCCCCCCCCCCCCACAAGGAACAAGTGTGTTTTAACTCCATGTCTGTAGTCATCATCTACAGTGATTCTGGAGCCCAAGAAAATAAAGTCTGCCACAGTTTCCATTATTTCCCCATCTATTTGCCATTAAGTGATCAGACCAGATGCCATGATATATGCATATATAAAAAACATTAGAATTAGACCATTTGGGTGCTCATTTGGTCAGTTGATTCTGACTTTGCAACCCTATGGACTCTAGCCCACCAGACTCTTCTGTCCCTGGTATTTTCCAAGCAAAAATGCTGAAGTGGGTTGTCATTTTCTATTCCAGGGGATCGATCCAACCCAGGGATCAAACTCATGCCTCCTAAGTCTCCTTCATAGGTAGGTGGATTCTTTACCACCAACCCATCTGGGAAGCCCACATTATACAATTTGGGAGGTTCAATTCATATCCACAATAAAACAGATATGGATATTTGTTACATAATCTCCTAGAAAAGGCAGTGAGTGTCTAGAGATAACAAAACATTTCTTCTAATTATTCAAATGTACAATACCACCTTACCTGACTCCTGAGAAATATGTATGCTGGCCAAGAAGCAACAGTTAGAACCAGACATGGAACAACAGATGATTTCCAAATTGGGAAAGGAGTATGTCACAGCTGTATATTGTCACCCTGCTTATTTAACTTATATGCAGTGTACATCATGTGAAATACAGGCCTGAATGAAGCACAAGCTGGACTCAACATTGCCAAGAGAAATATCAATAACTTCAGATGTGCAGATGACACCACCTTTATGGCAGAAAGTGAAGAGGAACTAAAGAGCCTCTTGATGAAAATGAAAGAGGAGAGTGAAAAAGCTGGCTTAAAACTCAACATTCAAAACATGAGGATCATGGCATCCAGTCCCATCACTTCATGGCAAATAGATGGGGGAAAATGGAAATAGTGACAGACTTTATTTATTTATTTATTTATTTATTGGTCTCCAAAATCACTGCAGATGGTGATTGAAGCCATGAAATTAAAAAAATGCTCACGCCTTGGAAGAAAAGCTATGGCCAACCTAGACAGCATATTAAAAAGAAGAGACATTCCCAACAAAGGTCTATCTAGTGAAATCTATAGTTTTTCCAGTAGTCATATATGGATATGAGAGCTGGACTATAAAGAAAGTTGAGCACCAAAGGACTGATGCTTTTGAAATGTGGTGTTGGAGAAGATTCTTGAGAGTCCCTGGACTGCAAGGAGATCAAACCAGTCAGCCATGAAGGAAATAAGTCCTGAATATTGATTGGAAGGACGGATGCTCAAGCTGAAACTCAAATACCTTGGTCACCTGATGGGAAGAACTCATTTGAAAAGACCCTGGTGCTTGGAATGATTGAAGCCAGGAGAAGAAGGGGATGACAAAGGAAGAGATGGTTGGATGGTATCACTGATTCAATGGACATGAGTTTGAGTAATCTCTGGGAGTTGGTGATGGACAGGGCAGTTTGTCATGTTGCAGTCCATGGGGTCATAAACAGTTTGACACTACTGGGCAACTGAACTGAACTGAAAATTTGAGCTGGATTTATTTCACTGAAATTTTCTATATTTTTAAAGTAGTTTATAAACCTATTTTATATCTATATCTATATATAGGTATGTGTGCATGTATATATGCTGCTGCTGTTAAGTCACTTCAGTCATGTCTGACTCTGTGCGACCCCAGAGATGGCAGCCCACCAGGCTTCCCCTTCCCTGGGATTCTCCAGGCAAGAACACTGGAGTGGGTTGCAATTTCCTTCTCCAATGCATGAAAGTGAAAAGTGAAAGTGAAGTCGCTCAGTTGTGTCTGACTCTTAGTTTATTTCAAAAAATAAATATAAGACATTTAAAATGCAGGATGTTTAATCTCATTGAAATAATATTGGAAAAAAGAAATTATATTGGCCAATAAAAGCACAGAATGTACAGAAAAATAGAATCAATTGTTAAAAGTATTATCCACTAAGTCAAGACTTCCAAACTCTTTCTGTAAAGAGTGTGACAATAAATTTTTTGAACTTTGTCTAGCAGACTAATTTTACTGACCCCAGGTCTTGGCATTAAAGTTATATTATTGTACTCCTCATTTATTACAATTTTCTAAATGTTCAAACTAACAATCATAATCATATACTGGTTTTCTAATGCAATATTAAAATTAGTAATATTTGTAGCAAATATTCTGTTTAATATACTAACAAAAATCAAAGATTTATTATTTAGCATTTAAAAGTTAGTTAATATAGAGCATCCCTGCATTTTTGAGGGTATAATTCAGTGATGCATTTGAAAGTTATCTCTGTAGCCCCCCCAAAAAAAATTAATTATTTATCAGCATCACTTAGTCTTTTTGGCTCTCACAAAGCTTTTTTATACACATATAATTCTACTGTTCATGTTATACAGAAGATTGGAATGCCTTTTCATGTGCTAAATGCACTTCACAGACATTCTTAAAAGTCAGTCTAGAATGGATCAGTAGCATTGGAAAGAGAAGCAGACATGGAGAAATGGCACATCAGAAGTGTTAATCTCTATGAAAGTGCATGAATTTTTTTCCTCAGAAAAGCCCCAGTTTATACAGGGAATATGACATTTCCTCTAAATGTGACATTGTTTTTATCGCTGTTCAGTCACCCAGTCATGTCAGACTCTGTGACCCCATGGACTGCAGCACACCAGGCCTCCCTGTCCCTCACCATCTCTGAGTTTGTGCAAGTTCATGTCCATTTTATCAGTCATGCCATCCAGCCATCATCTTCTGAATCTCTTCTTACCTTAATTTTCCAAGCAACAGTTTTACCAGAGCAAGATAATTGTTGACTTTGACCCCACTTCATGAATTTGTTACTATGATAGAAGTGTTTGTTGGATCTACAGCATTACAAACATACATTCTAAATCACAGGGTTTAGTCTTTTCATCTTTTACCTCTTTTCACTTCCAGATAGATTTCAGGGCACATTTAGACACTCATACTGTAGTTTCTTTGGAATTCTCTCTTAACAGTTCATACTAAAGTTTTTAGCACAATCTTCTCTGGGTCCCTGGTAGCTCAGCTGGTAAAGAATCCACCAAAAATGCAAGAGACCCTGGTCCAGTTCCTGGGTTGGAGTGATCCCCTGGAGAAGGGAATGGCTACCCACTCCAGTATTCTGGCCTAGAGAATTCAGTAGAGAAGCCGGGCAGGCTACAGTCCATGGGGTCGCAAAATGTCAGACACGACTGAGCAACTTTCACTTCACTCACTCTCCAAATCCACACAACAGTCTGTAAGACAATTTTATCTACAGGAAGATCCCACCACTACCACCATATACTCCAGATGGCAGTCAGTTTTAATCAAGGTATGCAGAAAATGTTCAGCCTTCAACCTACAAGTCAGAAGTCATCTGGAATTAGTAGCTATTCTCTATCTTTGCTTCTCCACTAAGAATCTGGTTTCTATTCCTGACCATCACATTGGTTCAGTGAGAAATAGAGTCACAGATGTAGAAAACAAGTTTATGGTTACCAAAGGAGAAGCAGGGAGTGGATGGGGTGGGTGGAATGAACTGGGATATGGGATTAACATGTGTGACTATTGATACTATGTATAAAATAGATAACTCACGAGAACCTACTCTACAGCTTAGGTAACTCCATTCAGTGCCCTGTAGTGACCTAGATGGCAAGGAAATCCAAAAAAAGAGGGGATGCATGTATACATATAGCCGATTCACTTTGTTGTACAGCAGAAACTAACACGGCATCGTTAAGCAACTATCATTGTAAAGCAACTATCCTCCAACACAAATTAGTTTAAAAAGAACACCTTTGTTTCTGCTTTCACTCCTGGTATGCTGTCCCAGAGCACTGAACAATCTGTCCTCCACATGCCTCCTCTATCACCTAGAAGTTGACCCTGCTCCCATAAACCTGACCATGTCCTGGTACCCTCTGCAAAATGATTGGTCTGATAGAATGAGCTGAAATCTATTCAGCCTGATGGTTCAGCCTGATGGTTAAGTATCTACAAATTCACTTCCGTGTGCTTAACCATAGATCTAGGTTTTATTAAGCAATAATGGCCAAATTCTCTACTACCATTTGGAAAAAAAAATATCAATTCTGGAAGCATGTCTGCTGAGAACATTTTCCTCCAATTCATATCCTGCTGATGCTGACTTGTTGCTTCTCCATGAAATATTCTCATTACAGGCTATACTAAGTCATCACCAAGTAATCTCTCTGTCAGTTCAGAACAGATCTATAAAGCAATATGAATTTTAAAAAAACCTAGAAGAAGATGAAGAGTCTTGCCATTTTCTTCCCTTTCATATTCTCCAGTATTTTAAAATACCTTTCAGTATTTTAAAGGTTCCTCTCTCACAGAAAAAGAAATGCTTTCATTATAAAGATAATAATGATAGCTGACATGATTTTCATGAAGAGAGAGAAAGCATGGTTCTTATTTACATGTCTGAGGAAGAACACTTCCTGGTAGCTCAGCTGATAAAGAATCACCTGCAATGCAAGAGACCCAGGTTCAATTCCTGGGTTGGGAAAATCCCCTGAAGAAGGGCTAGGCTACCCACTCCAATATTCTTAGGCTTTCCTAGTGGCTCAGACAGTAAAGAATCGCTTGCAATGTGGGAGATCTGAGAGGAAGAACAAAACATTTTTTAGTTCTTATTCATATTCAGATGTTATTATTTGTTTATTTAAAACATATCTCTTGTGGTAAATACTTTATTATATTACACACTCTATAACTTAAAGGCATAATATACACAATATAGATAAATAAAAGCTATATTGCTGTGAGAGTTATTCTAATAGAAAAATAAGTTTTTAAAAATCTTTCTTCAAGAACTGAAATTATAGCCATAATAATTTAAAAATTGCCTGTANTTGTTTATTTAAAACATATCTCTTGTGGTAAATACTTTATTATATTACACACTCTATAACTTAAAGGCATAATATACACAATATAGATAAATAAAAGCTATATTGCTGTGAGAGTTATTCTAATAGAAAAATAAGTTTTTAAAAATCTTTCTTCAAGAACTGAAATTATAGCCATAATAATTTAAAAATTGCCTGTATCCATGTTTTTTAAAAAATTGAGTTTGATTTTAAAATCAGATTCAACTCAACCATGATATTTTTAGTAGTATTGTTTTTCAAGTTTTATATGACTCAAGTCTGTATGTTTAAAAAATCTTTATATAAATATGAAAATAATAAAGGCCAAATAACAGTATTGTTGTAATCATGAAATTAAATTGATAAATGTGCTTGCTTCTGTATACCTTCATATCACATTCTGATATAAGTAAGTAAGTATATAATAAAGGATCATTTTCTACTTTTGTTCTAGTTCATTTGAAGGTTCATAGACAGTTTCAAATATTTTATTACAAATTCCTCTCCTTGGTCACTTGAAATGATGGTGGAATGTCATTTAATTAGATGCAATGCATATGAAAATATATTGAAGTGTTATTGCCAATAGCCAGTTTAATATAGTTGATTCACTTCATTCTAGACCAGCTGAAGTCACTGGGTGAGTAGATTCAGGTGTGTAGACTCAGTGAATTACAGTAATCAAATCAACAAATTTTAAAGCTAGCAACATCTGTGGCTTGCTCTGTATTCTTGGGATGAGGTTGTAACCTCTTTGTCAACTGCAGGTGTAAATTTATTCCATTTGCTCCAAAATGAAAATTGATTCTCTCTCTCCCCATCAAAACACATTATGTAGCAAATTACATCTTGACTTAGAGTTGGGTTGAGTCAGAGGTTTCTACTAATATCCACATCAGAGGAAATTTATGACAGATGACTAAGCTGATGTATCTCTATTGGCAAAGTAGAATTTAGCACTCTGCTTAAGAATTGCAGTGCAATTTTGAGCACTGAAAGTTTGAATATAGGACATATACTTCATTATAGCAAGGGTCTATAAAATTTGGCATTGCTAAATAATATTATTGAAGATAATATTTAAATAATTTTTATTATTCATATACAATTCTTTTGCTGAAATTTATGGATTTATTTCTAATATGGAAAAGCTGTCAAAGTACTACCTAATTTTGGTTTTTTCCTACTTTGAAAAGGAACATTTTCTACCAGAAAGTATTTTTAAATAATTTCAAATTATAGACTCAATGCTATCATCTAAATTTTTAAAGTAATAATTTTCAAATGAAAGTTAGCATTTGTCACAGAAGGAGGCAGATGTCTATTTGGGCATATTTTTGAAACACTCTGTGGACTATTCTGTCTGAATCCATATGTTTCTCTTCTCTGTTTGATTTCAAAATTATTCTCCTTTCCTTGGGTCTTTATGAAGTTATCCTCTGTCATTAAAAGCAATGATGCTAATGTCAACACACCTATTCATTGATTCATACATTCTCTCTTGCATTTATCCAATCAGTCTACATTTATTAATCAATAACATAATTTTAAGGGGATATCTAATGAATATGGATTTGAAACACAAATAAATCAATATTTTGGCTTAAATAAGTTTATATTTGAACTTGTGAACAGAATTTATATTTAAGTAATGTGAGTCTTAAAAATTATTGATGTTGGCTTACAGGTAGAATGAAGATGGATTAAAATTACTTTTCAACCTTAAACAATTAAAAAATTAACAAATAGAGGGCACAAAGTTTTCAGTTTTGGAAAACTAGCTCACCAGACAGTTATTCCTAAAACAAAGGAAACAAAAATATAAAGCTTAAAATTAGCCCAAATTATAGATTGGAGAAAGTTTTCAGGACACAATGTAAGGAAACAGAGAAAGCTAAAGTAAGGGAAATAATTCTGTTGAATTGAGACAGCAGTTAGGAACCTGCAAAGAGATGTCTGTGGGGATCCATGGGCTGAATATTAAGGAAAATGCTGGATATACTGGAATGTGAACTCAAGTGGGCCATTGGAAGCATCACTATGAACAAAGCTAGTGGGGGTGATGGAATTTCATTTGAGCTAATTCAAATCCTAAAAGTTGATGCTGTGAAAGTGTTGTGCTCAATGTGACAACAAATTTGGAAAACTCAGCAGTGGCTACAGGACTGGAAAAGTTCATTTTTTATTCCAATTCCAAAGAAAGGCAATGCCAAAGAATGCTCAAACTACCGTACAATTGCACTCATCTCACACGGTAGTAAAGTAATGCTCAAAATTCTCCAAGCCAGCCTTCAACAATATGTTAACCATGAACTTCCAAATCTTCTAGCTGGTTATAGAAAGGGCAGAGGAACCAGAGATCAAATTGCCAACATCCTCTGGATCATTGGAAAAGCAAGAGAGTTCCAGAAAAAACATCTATTTTTGCTTTATTGCCAATGCCACACTTTTGACTGTGTGGATCACAACAAACTGTGGAAAACTCCGAAAGAGATGGGAATACTAGAGAAACCTATATGCAGGTGAGGAAGCAACAGTTAGAACTGGACATGGAACAACAGACTGGTTCCAAATAGGAAAGGGAGTACATCAAGGCTGTATATTGTCACCCTGATTATTTAACTTATACAGTATGAGAAACACAAGCTGGAATCATGATTGCCAGGAGAAATATGAAAAACCTCAGATATGCAGATGATACCACCCTTATGGCAGAAAGTGAAGAAGAACTAGAGCCTCTTGATGAAAGTGAAAGTGTAGAGTGAAAAAGTTGACTTAAAGCTCAACATTCAGAAAACTAAAATCATGGCATCCAGTCCCATCAGTTCGGTTCAGTTCTCCAGTTGTGTCTGACTCTTTGTGAACCCATGGACCATAGCAAACTAGGTCACTCTGTCGATCACCAACTCCCAGAGTTTAATCACACTTATGTACATTGAGTTGGTGATACCATCCAACCAGCTCACCCTCAGTTGTCCCATTCTCCTCCTGCCTTCAATCTTTCCTAGCATCAGGGTCTACAAATGAGTCAGTTCTTCACATCAGGTGGCCCAAATATTGGAGTTTCAGCTTTAACATCAGCCCTTTCTAAGAACACTCAGGACTTATCTCCTTTAGGATGGACTGGTTGGATCTCCTTGCAGTCCAAAGGACTCTCAAGAGTCTTTTCCAAGACCACAGTTCAAAACCATCAATTCTTTGGTGCTCAGCTTGATTTATAGTCCAACTCTCACATCCATGTGTGACTACTGGAAAAACAGTAGCCTTGCCTAGACCAACCTTTGTTGGCAAAGTAATGGCTCTGTTTTTTAATATGCTGTCTAGGTTGGTCATAACTTTCCTTTCAAGGAGTAAGCATCTTTTAATTTCATGG
>SJYX01015640.1:79585-98251 GCA_006410675.1 Oreotragus oreotragus
TGGGGTACTGGGGGGGTACTTTTCCAACAAACAACGGGCATAATATTGTGACATTCCAAAAAAGAATATCTACAAGAAGTCAACGAGTCCATGAAAATATGTTGAATGCTATTCCTCATTAAGTGAATGTCAATAAATCTTTAAGTACATCATCCCTTCAGACTCACTAGAATGGCTATTACTGAAATGACTGTTGATAACAGGTTTTATGAAAGTCATTAAGCAACTGATCTTTTCACACATCACTGATGGATCTGTAACATGATATAATAACATTGAAAAATATGGATAATAGTTAAAACTATTATGCTAAGCCAAAGAAGCCAGATTTCATCAGTAAATACTCTATCATACCATTCATATTAAATGTTAGAAAAGCCATAAGTAGTCCACAATGACAGAATAAGTGGTTTTCTGGGCATGGAGTTGTATGTTGAGGTTGAATTGTGCCCCCCACCACCTCAAAGATACATTGGAGTCAACTTCACTAGTTGTGACATGACCTTACTTGGAAATGGGGTCTTTGCAGATGTAATCAAGTAAAGATGAAGTCACACTTAATCAGGGTGAGACCATTTTCAATAGGACTGGTCGCCGGTAGCAAAGAGCTGATTTATTGGGAAAGACTCTGATGTTAGGAAAGATTGAAGACAAGAGGAAAAGGAGGTAGCAAACGATGAGATGGTTAGATAGCATCACCAACTCAATGGCCATGAATCTGAGCAAACTCCAGGAGATAGGGGAGGAAAGAGGAGCCTGAGATGCTGCAGCCCTTAGGGTCACAAAGAGTCAGACATGACTTACCATGACTGAACAACAACAGAGACACACAGACACAGAGGGAAGATGACCTTGGAAGAATAAAGGCATAGACTGGAATTATGCTACCACAATCAAAGAATGCTTGTGTCTACCAGAACCTGGAAGAGGCAAGAAAGGATCTTCCCACAGAGGTTTTTAAAAGAGCATGGCCCTGACAATACCTTTGATTGTATACTTCTTCCCTCCAACAGTAAGAGCATACATGTATTTTGTCTTATGCCACCAGTTTTTGGTACTTTGTTACAGAGGCCTAGGAAAGAGATATGAATTTGACTGCCTGAAATGGAGCACAGGTATCTTCTTTCTGTTTTTATTTTTTAAATTATGGTGGCATGCACACTACTTAGAATTTACCCCCCTGACCATTTTAAGCATATGATTCAATGGCCTTATGTACATATATCTTGTGGAACTTTCACTGCCATTAGTCTCTTGAACACTTTCATCATGCAAAACTGAAATTATACACATGTTAATCTATAAAGCCTCATTCCTTCCTACTCCCAGCCCGTGACAACCACCATTTTATTTCTGTTTATAAATTTGATTATTCTAGGTAACTCTAGGTGTATTCACACTGCATTTGTCTTTTTTGTGATGGGCTTACTTCAATTAGCATAATGCCCACGAGTCTAACCACATTGTGGTATCTGTGAGAATTCCATGTCTTCTTGAGGTTCAGTAGTATTCTACTGTATGTATATACCACACTTTAAAATCCATTCACCAGTCAATGCACACCTGGAGTGCTTCTGCCTTTCAGCTCTTGCAAACAATGCTGCTATTAACATGGGTGTACAAAGAACTCTTCAAGATCCTGCTGTCAGTTCTTCTGGCCATACACCCAGGAGTGAAATTGCTGGACTTTATGTGGACATAGGTATCTTTGTATTGTGATGAAATATTCATTCTCTTGATTGGTCTGTAGGTACAGAGTTGCATATGTTTGTCATAATTTAATAACACTGTCTATTAAAATAAGTATCTTTCATTTTATATTGTTAGGTAGTTAGAACACTAAAAAGGAGTCCAGACAAGGAAGGGAAAAGCCCACAAAAATAGAACAAAGGAAGGTCTGAGGACCTGAGTGAGAACTTCAGGTAAAACAAACAACACTCCTAGCTAACCCAATTTACATAGGGCAGGCCCAGGGGGAGAAGAAAAGACAGATAAAAAGAGGAGCCAAAACTGGGCCAAGGGTCTCTCTTTTTGTGTCTTTTGGGTCAGTATTCCATCATGCCTTGAGAATATATTTTCCTTTACTTTCTAAACAAAACTGAGCTGTAACACGGAGCTGTAACACTGGTCCCTCCATCACTTCAATTTTTTGTTGCAATGAAACAGAATCAAGGAAATTACAAACTCCCCAGACATCTATGGTTCAATTTCTCAGATTTAACCTGGCTGAAACACTCCCCTCAAGGAGGAGACTAAGCATAGCAAGAGCCCAACTCAGACAAAGCTCCCACAGTGGAAGCTGAACGCGAAGAAAACCTGGCACAGGGGAAATGACAAGAAGCCCAGCACGCTGGAAACCGGGACAGTGAAAAACAAGCTCAGCAGAAAGCTCACGCAGCTCAGTCTCAGATTCCAGAAGACCTCCAGTTAAGGTAACAGGTCCTTGCTTCTACGACTGGAAGAACATATGCCTAACAAAATCTTAATTCCTTTATGATCTTGTTTCCTTAACCCCCCAGTTGAACAAGCAAGTGGCAGTGGATGCAATGAGGAACTCTGGCAGGGGCTACTTCCCAGCATGTCCAAAGGCGCCACTATCTTCTGTGCCCTAGCATCTGTTACCTAAGCAGGTGGGGGCTCTTCTGTCCTTAATCTTCTTTGTCCCAAGTATCAGACAATGTAAACTGTGAGCACGGGTAGCAAGTGGCAGTGGATGCAATGAGGAACTCTGGCAGGGGCTACTTCCCAGCATGTCCAAAGGCGCCACTATCTTCTGTGCCCTAGCAGCTGTTACCTAAGCAGGTGGGAGCTCTTCTGTCCTTAATCTTCTTTGTCCCAAGTATCAGACAATGTAAACTGTGAGCATGGGTCAGGTATTTAGCAGATTTTCCAGCAATTTATGAAGAGGATTACTCAGCACGTTTTTTGTTTTTTGGTTTTTTTTTTCCCACTGCTTTTTCCTCCTGTCCTTAAGCTCCTCTCTCCCAGGACTTGAGCCAGGCCAAAACCCATGGTGCCTGGCTGCAGGACCTAATGAAGCTCAGGCTCTCATGTCTCATTGAAAAAATTCAGTTGGAGACACAGTGGTAGGTAAGAGGTGGATTTATTCAGATTCAGAGAGAAGCACACTCCTCAGGATGTGGGCCATCATAGAAGGCAAGTGCTGTGGCCATGGAACAGTAATGTGGCTAGCTTTTTTGAGCTGGGTGAATTCACATGCCAATGAGTGGGTGGACCATGGGAACTGTTGGGGAACCACCCACTCTGTCTTTTGATAGCGGCTTGAAACTGTCATTATTAAGATACCTATCACTTCATAGGAAATAGATGGGGAAATTGTGGAAACAGCATCAGACTTTATTTTGGGGGGCTCCAAAATCACTGCAGATGGTGATTGCAGCCATGAAATTAAAAGATGCTTACTCCTTGGAAGGAAAGCTGTGACAAACCTAGATAG
Source organism: Oreotragus oreotragus (assembly GCA_006410675.1). NCBI lineage: Eukaryota > Metazoa > Chordata > Mammalia > Artiodactyla > Bovidae > Oreotragus > Oreotragus oreotragus. Next base: position 83,043 of record SJYX01015640.1, read on the forward strand.
CATATTAAAAAGCAGAGACATGACTTTGCCAACAAAGGTCTGTCTAGTCAAGGCTATGGTTTTCCAGTAGTAATGTATGGATGTGAGAGTTGGACTGTGAAGAAAGCTGAGCACCAAAGAATTGATGCTTTTGAACTGTGGTGTTGGCAAGAGACTCTTGAGAGTCCTATGGACTGTCCATTCTAAAGATCAGTCCTGGGATTTCTTTGGAAGGAATGGTGCTAAAGCTGAAACTCCAGTACTCTGGCCCTGTCTCTTATACACATCTAGANACCTAGATAGCATATTAAAAAGCAGAGACATGACTTTGCCAACAAAGGTCTGTCTAGTCAAGGCTATGGTTTTCCAGTAGTAATGTATGGATGTGAGAGTTGGACTGTGAAGAAAGCTGAGCACCAAAGAATTGATGCTTTTGAACTGTGGTGTTGGCAAGAGACTCTTGAGAGTCCTATGGACTGTCCATTCTAAAGATCAGTCCTGGGATTTCTTTGGAAGGAATGGTGCTAAAGCTGAAACTCCAGTACTCTGGCCACCTCATGCAAAGAGTTGACTCGCTGGAAGAGACTCTTATGCTGGGAGGGATTGGGGGCAGGAGGAAAAGGGGACAACAGAGGATGAGATGGCTGGATGGCATCACTGACTCGATGGACATGAGTTTGAGTGAACTGCAGGAGTTGGTGATGGACAGGTAGGCCTGGCATGCTGCAATTCATGGGATCGCAAAGAGTTGGACATGACTGAGCGACTGAACTGAACTGAACTGAAACTGTCCTGTCTCCTCGGTTTGTCATTTAGGTTGCAGATTGTAGATCAAGGTTTAATTTAATTTAACTTGTCATCTTGAACTGCTTTGATTTTACTTGGTTTACGTTATGCCCTTGTTTCAAAAGTTGTGCCCTGCTCCCTTCCCTCCTATTTCATGCTCTTTTCTGAGCCTCATTCAGGGCCACAATGTTGCCCCTAAAAACTTCTGGAGAGACAACCAGAAAATAGCTGGCCCTTGGGAGGGAAATACTGTATAATATCCAATCCCTCTAGACCTTCATCTTCCATACTTCCTACAAGATGTGCAACACCAGCTTCTCTCAGTGAACCTGCTAGGGCGGTGACAGACACACAATACCTGCTACAAGTCTATCTGTTGTTGGTATCCCTTCAAGGGCAACTGGGCTTCCAAGGATAATGTTTGCCACTTTGGGAGTTAGCCCTGCAGGCTGTTTGGACCCAAACTCTTACCACCCTTCTCCTAAAATTACAAACATGCCCCTGGATCAAATCTCCCCTCCACTTTTGTGGAACATCTGGTCTGTTGCCTATCAATTTGTTCTTAAGCCAATTACTAACTCCTACAACCAGGACTGCCCCCTGCCCCCTTGTAGGCAACATTGCTCCACCCCACTTATTATTAAGATACTCTTAATGCCCCTAACAGGACCAGATAACCCACTGCATTATCATTACTTCTGTTATTACCTAAACTGGATCTATATAAATGACATGTTTACTATTGGAGACACCCTAACCTGCTTTTATGGAGCACTAGGGGAGGAAATTAGTGACTTACATTCTCTTAGAGCAGTAAGAGGATAAAGCTTATGGCTGCTTCACCACATTCCCAGTCTCAGGGCACAGGCTTGGATTTCTTTACATCATGGTATATATTCCCATATATGGTGAATTAACTGAAAATGAGCTAAAATTACAACCCCTTAATTCAACGCAGCACTGATCATGCTGGAGAGCTTGGGGATGCCCAACTCCAATCCGGGGGTCCCAGGAAGTCAACCTGCCTCAAACTGCCTAGGGATCTGGTCCTTGAAATATTGTCAGGCCTCAACCTGCTCAGGGATCCATCAGTCCAGGGGTCCCAGGAGGTGGACATGCCTCGACCTGCCCAGGGGCCCAATTATCAGGAAGCCAACATGCCTCCACCTGCCCAGGGATTCTATCTCCAGGCAGCTGTCATGCCTCAGCTTGCCTGGGGATCTGCACCCTGGCCCAGGGACACCTGGCTCTCAGGTTGCAACAGTGCTGGGTAGGATAAACTTCAAAAAGACTCATCCTTAAGGAAGTCCACCCATGGAAATTGAAGGAGGCCTATTAGTTTTTTTTTTTTTTTTCTTTTCCACCCTGTCACCACTGTCTTTCAGATGGGAAATAACCAATCCACTTCCTGGCAGACGCCTTTGAGATGCATCCTTTATAACTGGAAGCTGTTTGATGCTCTAAATCTAAGGAGAAGTCACTTAAAAGTTTTTTGTGCCACTGCCTGGCCATGGTATCCTCTGGGGGACAAGGAAAACTGGACTAAGGATGGGAGTTTAAATTACAATACCATCTTGCAGCTAGACTTATTTTGCAAAAGACAAGGAAAATGGACAGAGATCCCCTATGTCCAAATTTTCTGTTGACTAAGAGATATAAAGGAACTCTGTCTTAAGTATGGGATGGTTGTATGCCCTAAAAGTGAGCCTACTAGGCAAATGGTGTTCAGTTCAGTTCAGTCGCTCAGTCGTGTTTGGCTCTTTGCGACCCCATGAATCGCAGCATGCCAGGCCTCCCTGTCCATCACCAACACCCAGAGTTCACTCAGACTCATGTCCATCGAGTTAGTGATGCCATCCAGCCATCTCATCCTCGGTCGTCCCCTTCTCTTCCTGCCCCCAATCCCTCCCAGCATCAGAGTCTTTTCCAATGAGTCAACTCTTTGCATGAGGTGGCCAAAGTACTGGAGTTTCAGCTTTAGCATCATTCCTTCCAAAGAACACCCAGGACTGATCTCCTTTAGGATGGACTGGTTGGATCTCCTTGCAGTCCAAGGGACTCTCAAGAGTCTTCTCCAACACCACAGTTCAAAAGCATCAATTCTTCGGCGCTCAGCTTTCTTCACAGTCCAACTCTCACATCCATACATGACCACTGGAAAAACCATAGCCTTGACTAGACGGACCTTTGTTGGCAAAGTAATGTCTCTGCTTTTGAATATGCTATCTAGGTTGGTCATAACTTTCCTTCCAAGGAGTAAGCATCTTTTAATTTCATGGCTGCAATCACCATCTGCAGTGATTTTGGAGCCCAGAAAAATAAAGTAAGCCACAGTTTCCACATCTATTTCCAATGAAGTGATGGGACCAGATGCCATGATCTTCATTTTCTGACTATTGAGCTTTAAGCCAACTTTTTTACTCTCCTCTTTCACTGTCATCAAGAGGCTTTTTAGTTCCTCTTCACTCTCTGCCATAAGGGTGGTGTCATCTGCATATCTGAGGTTATTTATATTTCTCCCAGCAATCTTGATTCCAGCTTGTGCTTCTTCCAGCCCAGCGTTTCTCATGATGTACACTGCATAGAAGTTAAATAAGCAGAGTGATAATATACAGCCTTGAAAATAAAATTAAGAAGTGTTTTAAAAGGCAATTGTATTTTAAGATATTAGTAAATATTCTCATGTGGTGATGAAATTTGTTCTTTATTGAGATGTCTGTTGGTAGCTTCCACTTACTTTGGGCTTTTTTTTTTTTATGCACTATTTAACCTGTCAAGGTTAGAGCAAAGTACTGTGAGTTGTCCTTCCTATGTGGCACTAGTGGTAAAGAATCTGTCAGCTAATGTAGGAGACATAAGCAACTCCATTCAATACCTAGGTTGCTAAGATCCTTGAAGGAGGGCATGGAATTCCACTCCAATATTCTTATATAGAGAGTTCTGTGGACAGAGGAGCCTGGCAGGTTACAGTCTGTAGGGTTGCACAGAGCCGGATATGACTGAAGCAACATAACATGCACACACTGTCAGTTAGCATATACATACATTTCTTACTCATAAGAAAGCTATATAGCATTATTTTAAAATTAACTTTGAAATAAACATCTGTATATAAGCAGTAGCCAAATTAATTTTATGAACTATATGATTGTTATTGTTCTCCAGTCGCTAAGTTTTGTCCAAATCTTGCAAACCCATGAACTTCAGTATCCCAGGTTTCTGTTGTTCACAGTCTCTGGAGTTTGCTTAAACTCATGTCTATCGCGTAGGTGATGCCGTCCTACATCTCATCCTCTGTTGTCCCCTTCTCCTCCCGCCTTCAATCTTTTCAAGTATCAGGGTCTTTTTGAATGAGTAGACTCTTTGCATCAGGTGGTCAAAGTATTGGGGCTTCAGCCTCAGCATCTGTCCTTCCAATGAATATTCAGGACTCATTCCCTTTAGGATTGATTGATTTGATCTCCTTGCTGTCCAATGGACTCTCAAGAGTCTTCTCCAGCACCACAATTCAAAAAAGCTTTAATTGTTCAGCATTCAGCTTTCTTTATAGTCCAATTTTCACATTCATCATGACTACTGGAAAAACCATAGCTTTGACTATATAGACCTTTGTTAGCAAAGAAATGTCTCTGCTTTTTAATAAGTTGTCTAGGTTTGTCAGAGCTTTCCTTCCAGGGAACAAGAGTCTTTTAATTTCATGGCTACAGTGACTGTTCACAGTGATTTTGGAGCCCAAGAATATAATATCTGTCACTGTTTCTACTTTTCCCCATCTGTTTGCCATGAGGTGATGGGACCAGATACTGTGATCTTAGGTTTCTGAATGTTGAGTTTTAAGCCAACTTTATCAGTGTCTTCTTTCACACTCATCAAGAGACTCTTTAGTTCCTTTGCATTTCTGCCATTGGAGTGGTATTATCTGCATATCTGATGGTGTTGATATTTCTCAGATTAATTTCCTGAGTTTTTAATCTAAGAACTATTTTTATTCAAGAGTAGTTTGCTAAAACATTCTAGCCATAAAATCCATAGGGGGGAAATGACTGGCATTCCTCAGACTATATTTCTTCTTACATGTTAACTTCATGTCCATCAGCATGGAAATTGGAAAAGTGCTCATTTTAATAATCTCACATTCTTGGCATTACCTAAAAATAAGTGAAGGTACTAATGTGCCATGATTTTCACTAAAATCATTCTGATCTACTAATGTGCCATGATTTTCACTAAAATCATTCTGATCTGTATTATATATTTATTTTGTTGCTTAAATACATATAAAGGACATAATAAAATGCTTCCTTGGTTATTACTTGGTATTATTGCTTCAAACATGAGTTCCAATGTTGAGTAACATTGTTAATGATATATAGAAACTAATCTCTGATAATATATTCATCACTGATAATGTAATAATTGGCATAGAAATCTGTTTTGTGAAAGGAATATAAAAAGCCAAAGATTGTGGTCTGGGCTTCCCTGGGGGCTCAGATGGTAAAGCATCTGCCTGCAATGTAGGAGACCCAGGTTCAATCCCTGGGTCAGGAAGATCCCCCGGAGAAGGAAATGGCAACCCACTCCAGTATTCTTGCCTGGAAAATCCTGTGGAAGAATGAGTTTGGTGGGCTGCAGTCGATGGGATCACACAGAGTCAGACATGACTAACGTGACTGAGTACATGCAGAGATTGTGGTCTTGACTCTGNCCCTGGGTCAGGAAGATCCCCCGGAGAAGGAAATGGCAACCCACTCCAGTATTCTTGCCTGGAAAATCCTGTGGAAGAATGAGTTTGGTGGGCTGCAGTCGATGGGATCACACAGAGTCAGACATGACTAACGTGACTGAGTACATGCAGAGATTGTGGTCTTGACTCTGCCATCATGTTCCCCAGTGCCCCAGAACAAGGTTTCTCATGTATAGAATAAAGATTTGTAGACGATCCCTGTGTTCCTTTCCAGATACTAGATTCTATAAGATCTGTCCAGTTCTGCAGAATTTATAGTGAGCCTGTGCACAAAAGTGTTGCAAGTTTAGCTTGGTTCACATTTAGATACTATGCATACAAGTATCTCTTCTTCTTGCAATGACAACTTGGTGAATTCACAAAGTTGGGTATAAATCTTCCATCTTCCCCTGTCTGAATGTTTGGCTGGGTATACTTTTTGCATGCGATTTATTTAAAAAAATACTTACAACTCTCTAATACTTTACATGTACAAAATTACAGAAAACAGATCAATGTCTGTTTGCTTCAGATCTGTCTTTGTCATCTCCTCTTAAAAAGAAGAAAGAAAGTAGTTTTTTTTTTCTTAATTACCTTTCTTGAGAGTATGCTTTCTTTTTTCAAGGATAAATTATTCTGACACTTGCTAAAAATTGTAAGGAAAACTTTATTCAAAACTCTTGCAGTACGGGTCATGACTGTTGCGATGAAGTAGGAAGATTAAACAGAACTCTGAGTACAAGGACAAGTAGGGATTTATAGCCAATGAAGCAGAATGACAGGAGTCAATGGATCAAAAATTATTGAGAACTTGATTAAATTTCAAGGAGAATACAATTCTTACTAAACTGACCTAATAAGTTTCTTCTAAAAGCAGGCTATAGACGTATACATTAAGTAACTTGACCAGATATTGAAAGTAATCAGCTATCAAGGGTGGAAAGAGTCTCTCTAAACTGACTTAGCAGCACTCCCTTTTAAAGGTAAATCAAAGACAGAGCTAAGGACAAAGACCATATAAAAAGTGGGGTTGGGAGTTCGTGTACACCCGTGGCAGATTCATGTCAATGTATGCCAAAACCAATAGAGTACTGTAAAGTAAAATAAAGTAAAATGGAAGCTCTAAAAAAAAAAAAAAAAAAAAGTGGGTTCTATGTAAGTCTGACTAAAACTTTATCAAGGAGGGCATTTTTGCCACTTCCCTTGCTTCTCATTGAAAGAAAGTCTTTACCTTCCTATCCAGTGAATGACATATTTCAATTTGTCACTATTCAGGTTTCTGTTATTTTTCTTGTCAACTCTGCTCAAATGAAAAATGTGTTCTTCTGATAAAATATTTCTATTCATTATAGTTTGTAAAATATTTTAATTCAAAAGTTAATATGATTGAAGGGGCATACAATGCCTTAAGAGATGCCTCCAGAATTTTACATTTCATGTAGTCATGAATTAACACAAAATGCAAAGAATGAAACTTCAAGGTGAAAATTGGTCCCTTCCTGTCTTTTTATCTATCTGTCTATAAATTATCAAGTCTCATCTTTCCACAGTTCTACTCATGAAATGTTCCCTTCCCTTCCTCTAATTTTTTAACTGCCATAAGTCATTTCCTCTGTACAACATTTGAAGCCTTTCATGATGTGAAAGCCCTAATTTTCTGAAAATTAAAATTTTTGATTTGATTATCATCATGAGATATGACTACATATTTTAGCCTAAAGTCTTCATGTGTTGCCTCAGCCAGTCACATCCTTTTTCAGAAAGCCGCCCCATACCAACTGCTCAATTTCATTAACATGCCAGTCCTGTGCCAGTGAATACTGCTGCCTTGCTACTGTCTTGACATTTGCATAGCATACAATGTACAGGAATTTAGTTTCTGTTTTATTATAGATAGGATTTATCAATATTTTCCTGCCTTATACCTCAAATACATTTTAAAATGTGGCTTTTAGCATAGCATATATTTCCTGTAGCACGTTTGCATTCAGCATCAGTAATTCCAAATTAAATTCCCACTGAGATCATCAGGCAAGCAATTAGTGGCAATTGCTTGCTTTTATAGAGTAGTCAAATCATGCCCAAAGTTTATGGCTAAATTATAATAATATAATACACATACACACAGATGCTATATTTTGGATGGAGTAGACTGTAAGTCAGGTGTTAATAGTTACATTAATGTGTGATTTTCATATTGGGCTATATGTACATATAAATATACTATTCATAAACCTCTCCCTAGAATATTATAATTACNAGTCCATAAGCCCTTCTCCCTCTTAGAACTAAGACAGATCAAACAAGACCTGGCAAGCTATACAGATGACCCAGGCAAATATATAGATATAATCCAACACATTACCTTGGCCTTAGCTTGATGTGGAAGGACATCATGGTCATATTTAGCCTGAGCAAATTTATCTGACCCTGAGCATGCTAGGGTCTTGAAGGAAGCCTGAAGGTTTGCTACAGGGCTTCACATGTCAAGTGATAAATACCCAGCAGAGGAAACCGCAGTCACATCCTCATCCTAATTGGAATTATAATGACCCTGAGCACATCCGGGAAAGAGATTTTTTTCTGATCTGTGTGAAGGCAGGTTTGAAAGCAGCCCAGCAAAATGTAATCAGCTATGTCCAGGACTCAGCTGTTACTCAGGAGCCCAACGAGAACCCTATTGCCATTCTGGAAAGGCTAAAAGAAGCCCTCCAAAATGGGAAAGAGATTTTTTTCTGATCTGTGTGAAGGCAGGTTTGAAAGCAGCCCAGCAAAATGTAATCAGCTATGTCCAGGACTCAGCTGTTACTCAGGAGCCCAACGAGAACCCTATTGCCATTCTGGAAAGGCTAAAAGAAGCCCTCCAAAAAATTACCAATCTAGACTTAGACTCTTACAAGGGACAGGTGATTTTAAAGGACAGATTCCTGTCACAATGTGCATCAGACATTGGGGTAAATTTACAACAGCTACAGCAACAGGACCCTGCTGCCTCTTTAGATGAGATGGTCCAGACAGCCATCAATACCTTTTATAACAGAGAACAGGAGAGGGAGGCCAAGGCCTAGGAAAGGGAGAAAAGGAAAGAGGCAAGATATGTCCAGATGCTGGCCACCCTCCAGGGAAGCCTTGTGACAAACCCCGAGCCCTTGAAGGACAAGGCATGAGGCAAATGTCTAATCTGTAAACAGGCATGGCATTGGGCCAAAGAGTGTCCAAACCATGACAAGTTTCTTACAATGGCTTGCTACAAATGCCATCAATTGGGACATTGGGCAGCACTCTGCCCTCAGGACCCAAGAGCCTCAAGGTCAAGTGCCAAGCCTTCCCACACAATGGTTCAACCGGACTGAAGTGGCCCACTCTAGCCAGCCTGCCTGTCACAGATAACCATCACAGGGCTGGAAGTTCAGTTGAACCCACAGGACCCAAGGGTGCAAATGGATGTGGCAGGTAGGTCCAAGAATTTGTTGTTGACACAGGGGCTACCTACTCTGCCTTGACCTCCTACTCCTCCCAAACCTGTACCATTTTGGGTGCTATAGGAAAAAGCAACTTACTAAAAGATTCACCAAGCACTTCTTTGTTGCTGGGATGGACAAATATTTTACCACCAGTTTCTGGTGGTCCCTGAGTATCCTACTCCCTTATTGGGAAGAGATAGACTTTCTAAACTGGGGNAAGATTCACCAAGCACTTCTTTGTTGCTGGGATGGACAAATATTTTACCACCAGTTTCTGGTGGTCCCTGAGTATCCTACTCCCTTATTGGGAAGAGATAGACTTTCTAAACTGGGGACCACCCGTGTGATGGGAAGCTTTTCAGCCCTTAGGACCCTACAGCTTCTGGTTACTACTGAGGAACACATTGCACCCTCTCCAATAAAGAGGGACCAAAAACTATGAGGAGTCAAAATTAAGCCCTAGGTGTGGGAGAAGGGGACAACTGGATGAGCCCACCAAACTGAACCAGTCATTGTCCTTGAAGATCCCACTCGATTTCTTAACTGGAAGCAATATCCCCTCAGAAGAGAAGCTTTGGAAGGACTATAACCTCTAATAAATAAATTATTTGCCTGTGGGCTATTGGTCCTCACCAATTCACTGTGTAACACCCCAATCTTCCCTGTAAAGAAAAAGGATGGAAGCTGACAAATAGTTCAAGATCTCTGGATCATAAATGAAGCTGTAGTTCTCCTCCATCCCACAGACTAGTTTGCCAGAAGCTCTTTCATATACCGAGGTGAGATTCTTAAAGCTAAGAGTGAGGGCTTTCAAGATCTTATGGGGTAATTCCAAAAGGAAGGACACCTTTTTCTGCCTGGGAACCTCCAGTGGAAGTTGGCTAACTCCTTATATGCCACCACTCTTTTAGGGGAGAAGACCCACCAAAGATCACTAGAAAGGTCCTTCAAAGGAACAGGCTTCCAAATGACTATAAGGCAAGTGGTCTCCTCTTGTCCCACTTACCAATTAAATAACCCCCAAGGATCTCAAAGACACCAACTGGTCCAGCCTGTCCAACGACGAGGGACCTACCAAGGAGAGGACTGGCAGATGGACTTCACCCAGATGCCAGTTTCTCAAGGGTATAAATACCTATTTTCATGATAGATACATTCACAGGATGAATTGAAGCATTCCCATCTGGACTGAAAAGGCTGAGGAGGTGGTAAAAAAAACNTAAAGTCTGGAAAGATGGGTCCCCAAAGGCTCAACTCCAGCCCACATGGAAGGGGCCCTACCCTGTAATGCTTTCTACCCCCTGTAGCAGTCAAGGACATGATTCCTGGATTCACTACTCATGAGTCAAACCATGGAAGAAAACAGAAGAGGACACTCAGTACACCTGTGAACCCCTGGGAGAGCTCAGATGCCTATTCAGAACTACAAATGAGTGCCATTCTAATGAACACATCCAAAATTAAGTTTTTGGGGATAAGATTTCTCAGGACAGCTCTAAAGAGCCAACACAGCTTGGCAGGGGTTGTATTCCAAAACAGATAGGAGATAGATCTCCTGATCCCTCTACAAGAAGGGAGTTGGCCATCTTGAATGAGACATGTTGTTTCTGGGTAAATACCTCCAATTAAGTTAAAGAAAGTCTCATGGTCCTCAAGAAAAACATTCAGACCCCATAAGATCTCAAAGAATGAGATGGAGAGTTCTCCGAGTGGCTACAGTCTCTCTTTGGGGAAATCCTTGGTTATCAAAATGTGGAGTTGGCTAATGCCCCTACTCGGAGAAGGCAATGGCAACCCACTCCAGTACTCTTGCCTGAAAAATCCCATGGACAGAGGAGCCTGGTAGGCTGCAGTCCATGGGGTCGTTAAGAGTTTGGCACTACTGAAAAACTTCACTTTCACTTTTCACTTTCACGCGTTGGGGAAGGAAATGACAACCCAGTATTCTTGCCTGGAGAGTCACNATGGCAACCCACTCCAGTACTCTTGCCTGAAAAATCCCATGGACAGAGGAGCCTGGTAGGCTGCAGTCCATGGGGTCGTTAAGAGTTTGGCACTACTGAAAAACTTCACTTTCACTTTTCACTTTCACGCGTTGGGGAAGGAAATGACAACCCAGTATTCTTGCCTGGAGAGTCACAGGGACGGGGGAGCCTGGTGGGCTGCCGCCTATGGGGTTGCACAGAGTCGGAAACGACTGGGGTGACTTAGCAGCAGCAGCAGCAGCAATGCCCCTACTAGTCCCTGTCATCATCACATTGATGCTGCTTGTGATTGCTCCATGTATTATAAATCGTCTAACCCATTTTCTCTCTGCCCACGTCAACAAGCTACAGCATGCAGTGACAGATCAACAAGGATATATAAAACTATAGCTGACCACAGAAAATATCACTCACCCTCAAATGGACGCCAGTATAAGGATTCTGAGGCTTGAGGGGGAGGGGAAAGCCAATGCCCCTTGCTGTCCCAGTTCAGTAGGAAATAACCAGAGAGACCTTGACCTCCCTGTTCCTAAAGAACTGGACTTCCTATCTCTTGAGTGAGGAAAGTTAGGTAGTTAGAATAGGAAAAAGGAGTCCAGAATGGCAGTGGCTAAAAGACAAGGAAGGGAAAAGCCCNCCTTGGTTTGGAAGATACCCCACATAGCAACTCATCCCAACATTCTTGCCTGGAGAATCCAGTGGAGAGAAAAGCCTGGCAGACTTAGGTCCATAGGGTTGCAAAGAGTGGGACGGCACTAAACTGACTTAACTGACAAGCAATCCCGTCCTTTGAAGCTGTCTCTTATACACATCTGAGCCTGGTGGGCTGCCGCCTATGGGGTTGCACAGAGTCGGAAACGACTGGGGTGACTTAGCAGCAGCAGCAGCAGCAATGCCCCTACTAGTCCCTGTCATCATCACATTGATGCTGCTTGTGATTGCTCCATGTATTATAAATCGTCTAACCCATTTTCTCTCTGCCCACGTCAACAAGCTACAGCATGCAGTGACAGATCAACAAGGATATATAAAACTATAGCTGACCACAGAAAATATCACTCACCCTCAAATGGACGCCAGTATAAGGATTCTGAGGCTTGAGGGGGAGGGGAAAGCCAATGCCCCTTGCTGTCCCAGTTCAGTAGGAAATAACCAGAGAGACCTTGACCTCCCTGTTCCTAAAGAACTGGACTTCCTATCTCTTGAGTGAGGAAAGTTAGGTAGTTAGAATAGGAAAAAGGAGTCCAGAATGGCAGTGGCTAAAAGACAAGGAAGGGAAAAGCCCACAAAAATAGAACAAAAGAAGGTCTGATGACCGGAGTGAGGACCTCAGGTAAAACAAACGGCACTCTTGGCTAGCCCATTTTACCTAGGGCAGGCTCAGGGGGAGGAGAAAAAGCATATAAAAAGAGGAGCCAAAACTGGGCCAGGGGCCTTTCTTCTCTTTGTGTCTTTTGACTCGAGAATGTATTTTCCTTTACTTTCTAAATAAAACTGAGCTGTAACACGGAGGTGTAACCCTGGTGCATCCGGAAGGTGTAACCCTGGTGCATCCGGGAGGTGTAACCCTGGTCCATCCTAGGGCTGTAACAGTGGTCTGTCACTTCAAATTTTTGTTGTGACAAGACAGAACCAAGAAAATTACAAACTCCCCCGACAATATGAATTATAAAGATTTGGCAACCCCAAATTTGAAGAAGAAATGGGGCAAAAGTATTCCCACACATTGCTTATGTGAGTATAAAATTGCTAATAAAATTTTGGGAAAAAAATTTTGCTCTTTCTAATTAAACGTTATACTTGAGACTATTCCATCACCCAGAAACCTCACTTTTAAGTATATACTTTAAAGAAATGAGTGTACAAATCCGCAAATATGTTCACAAGAACTTTCTTCATAAAAATAATTTGAAACAAACTAAATATAGAAGGAGTAAGGAAAACAAATATGGTATCTTCATACAGTAAAATATTACCAATAACAAAATATCATTCTTCCAAATATCTCACTATGGCACAAAATGAATTATTCACAAATGTGGATAAATGTCTAAACATTAAATTGAGAAAAAATACAAACGATGCATTCCTATTCTAAAGTTTTGAGGCTTACCAGGTGACGCTAGTGCTAAAGAACTGGACTGCCAATGCGGGAGACATTAAGAGTCCTAGTTAAATCCCTGGGTCCAGAAGATCCTCTGCAGGAGGGCAAGGCAACTCACTCCAGTATTCTTGCCTAGAGAATCCCATGGTCAGAGGAGCCTGGCAGGCTGCCATCCATGGGGTCGCATGAGAGGTGGAGCCCACTGAAGCAATTTAGCATGAATGCATCCTACAGCTTGGATCATTGTTATATATGTATAAATTTCATTGAATTGTGCCCTTAACTTTTATGCATTTTATGCTTGGTAAATAGCACCTCAAAAATAAAAATAACATTTTTATAGTATCTTGACATTTTGAAAAATGTTTGTCAAATGCTTTCAGGGAAGCATGCTTACTGCTCCTTTGTGAGCAGAGTATATAGCTGTTCTTCCTTATGCAGCAGTGGAGGTAATAAAGTTTTATGTGTGTTTCTTTCATGATTTTTCCGGGATGTCGTGTGTTTATTGCTAATGGAATTTTTCTTTGTACCAAATCTATGTTTGGATTATAACTAAAATAGGTTTTTAAAGTCATTGATTTCAAGAAATTTTCCATGAATTATTTTTGTTTGACATATTTGCCTGGGGACAATCAGACTCTAATCTGACAAACTTTATCTTTGGGACTTTCTGTCAAGCATTTACAAAAAAAATAAAAATTACAATTATATAGTAAGACATCTCAACCAGATAGAGCAAATATTGCCAGGGGCAAGTCATACCTAGTTTATCAGTAACTGAGAAAGAACATGGAGTGACAGACTTTATTTTCTCGGGCTGCAGGCATGAAAGTAAAAGACACTTGTTCCTTGGAAGAAAAGCTTTGACCAATCTAGGCAGCATTTTAAAAAGCAGAGATGTTACTTTGCCAACAAAGGTCCGTCTAGTCAAGTATGGATGTGGGAGTTGGACTATAAAGAAAGCTGAGCACCGAAGAATTGATGTATCTGAACTGTGGTGTTAGAAAAGACTCTTGAGAGTCCCTTGGACAGCAAGGAAATCAAACCAGTCAATCCTAAAGGAAAATAGTCCTGAATATTCATTGGAAGGACTGATGTTGAAGCTGAAACTCCAATACTATGGCCATCTGATCCAATACTAAGACCCTGATGCTGGGAAAGATTGAAGGCAGGAGAAGAACGGGACAACAGAGGATGAGATGGTTGAATGGCATCACCAAATCAATGGACATGAGTTTGAGCAAGCTCCAGTAGTTGGTGACGGACAGGGAAGCCTGGCATGCTGCAGTCTATGGGGTCACAAAGAGTCAGACATGACTGAGCAACGGAACTGAAATGAACGGAACTCCCCATCATTTGGGGCTTCCTGGGTGGTGCTAGTGGTAAATAACCCGCCCGTCAATGCAGCACACATTAGAGATGCTGGTTAGATTCCTTGGTTTGGAAGATACCCCACATAGCAACTCATCCCAACATTCTTGCCTGGAGAATCCAGTGGAGAGAAAAGCCTGGCAGACTTAGGTCCATAGGGTTGCAAAGAGTGGGACGGCACTAAACTGACTTAACTGACAAGCAATCCCGTCCTTTGAAGCATCTGCTGCGGTCCCAGCTCTCTTCTATTTCTTTAAGCCAATATGATTGTGAATATTCTATCATAATTTTCTCTGCTGCATGTGGAGTGAACTGCAGTGTGCCTTCAGGCAAAGCTGCTAAAGACAAGATGCCTTATGCTGTTCTGTTCTTGCAAATTCCCACTGCTTTCTAGAATGTGCCTGCTTTCATTCACACTACTGTAACTTCAGATTGTTGTTTTTCCTATAAAATGTATAATAGTTATTTCTTTACAGTATTCTTTCTTACAAAAGATTCAATATTCTACATTTTACTCTCCATACACACACACACACACACACACACACACACACACACACACACACACATATATATATATATATGACTATGGCCCATGGATTTTGAGAGATAATTATACAAATCTATGAATAATAACATAACTGAAAGCATTCTGTATTTTTTAATTTAAAAATCTATACTATCTACTTATTACTTTATAAATGAATATATTTTTAGTTCCCTAGGCTTTTATGCTTAAAATATCTTCTTTTGGTCTTATTACATTTTTTAATAACTATAGAACATGTGCTTCACGG
>SJYX01015640.1:98430-129439 GCA_006410675.1 Oreotragus oreotragus
TTCACGGTGCACAATTATTCCATTAAGTACATATAAAAATTCAAAAAATTTTAAGTGTAAAATGTATAAAATTTAAATTTCATATTACAAATTATAAAAATTCATTTTAAAGCTTGATAGAATATAACATAAAATGAATTTAGCACCTCTATATTATTTCACATATCATTTTTTTAGTCTCCAATTTCACATCAAGTTCTTTGTAAAATTATACTGAACGAATTTCTTCTTGCCAAAGATATTGTTTGCCAAGTGCTAGATTAAGTCATATTTACTGTTTTGAATTGAAATTCCTGAAAAGGAGGAGTTGGATGGGAATGTTGGCTCAAACTTAATTCCATCAGAAAGAAAAATTGGCACTGTAATAAAAACTTCATTTGTTCAATTCTAATTTATCTCTGTCATAAAACTATACAAAATATTGTCCCAGTGCTGCATTTACTAAATGTAAGGCAATTCTATCCAGATAATTAAGTTGTTGTATGTAATGTCACTAACAAAGAAAGAAGCCAAAAAGCAAAATAAATATGCATATGTGGTGTCATTTTGTTTTTAATTTTCAAGGATAAGTAAAGCCTAGATACACTTGTCAGAGGCTTGTTACTATCTGGTTATCAGAAGATTCACTCTCTAAACAATCTCCTGACAAACTGACTAGCACAAAATCTGATGAAATGTTTATAAACCTTGCTGATATAATTTCTATTACCAGTCATATGTATTTTATTATATTAACATAATATATGCATTATCAAGAACTTTCTATCAAATATTATAATGTCAAATTATATGCTTATTGCATATTGATAATATAAAATATTTAATATTTTATTTCCTTTATCATTATTTTATGTATTTAATCAATTTTTTGGAAAATTTGAAAATAAAACTAGTTTACAGTTCTTTTGTATTCTTCCTATTATAAATTGGCTGTGAATATTTCCCTTGTATCTTTTGTCTATTATATTTTCTCTCACTGAGACAAGCTGATAAGAAAGCCTAAGTGCTCACCCATTTGGTGTCAACTGGAGATTAAAATCCCACAAGCCCATGGCCCCTGGTTGGGGATACTTACCCTGATCTCAGCCCCTGCTGCTGCTAAGTCACTTCAGTCGTGTCCGACTCTGTGCAACCCCATAGACGGCAGCCCACCAGGCTCCCCCGTCCCTGGGATTCTCCAGGCAAGAACACTGGAGTCGGTTGCCATTTCCTTCTCCAATGTATGAAAGTGAAAAGTGAAAGGGAAGTCGCTCAGTCGTGTCCGACTCTGTGCGACCCCATAGATGGCAGCCCACCAGGCTCCTCCATCCATGGGATTTTCCAGGCAAGAGTACTGGAGTGTGGTGCCGTTGCCTTCTCCGGACCTCAGCCCCTAACCCATGTCAATTTATTTTCCTTGTTCTCTCAAGACATATTGTACTTGCTTGAGGCGCTGTCATACTCTTCCAAGAGACATCAATTATGTAATTAACAAGCACCTACATAGCATCTTAGGGTGTGTGGCCTTCAGTCTCAAACTCAATGCCAAATTTTGCGTGGGGCCCATCTGGCTTTCCACGTTGAATGTAACAGCATATCCCATGTCATGCCAGCAATACATTGTGCTACAGCCACTTCTCTGCCGAGTTGCTGTTTTTCCACCTCTTGATAGCATTTACACGTTTTCAACATAGATCTACCAGTCCTCCTTTTTCCCTAATGTGTCATTATTATATTTCCTTCAGTCTTATTGCTAAGCCCTTCAAGGTTCTCTTTTGACACTTCTTTCTTGATCTTTGTCTTTTCATTACCACACTATTTGTTCTGCTTTAAGAAACAGCTTTCTTCATCTTCAAACACTTTTCCCAGTCAACTATGCACACTCTTTTCTTATGAGGGTGACTTTTCAGTATCTTAACATGTAATGAGTAAAAGCACCTAATGTTTGAAATATGTTGTCTCAAAATGACATCACAAAGGTAAATACCTTTGCAGATTAACTTTACTTATTTTAAGGTGACCACTTCTTGAACACAGAGAACTAACAGCATAGTCAAGACAGTGCTAATTTCCCTACAAAACAGTGCTCAACAGATTTCCAGCTTCATTTATGTTTTTAGCTGTGATGTCAGAGAATTTTCCCCATGCAGAGGATTTACCTTATTACATTGGAGATTTTCCTTCACTTTGTTCGCCTTTTGCTGGTACATTGAGCTTGCTTTCTTAGGATACTATTTGTGAAGCAAGTTAGCAAGTTTTTGGCACTGGACCAAACCCTAAACTCTTAAGCATCTGTACGATTGTTTAAATCACCTTCAGATACGCCTTTGAGTTCAACTCCACCTGAACATCCATATGAATACACATTTACACAAAACATGCTGGAGTGTAGACTTAAACCCCCTACAGGATAACAGCCTCTAGTTAAGCTGCTCTGGAACACGTGACATCACAAAAGCACCTGCACATCCCTGGTGCAGAGTCCACTAACTGCAGTCTGAGCCAAAGTCTCAGGTCTATGGAGCTTTCTTACAAAGGCTCTGCTCTGGAACATAGGACTGCTTTGCTCAGGCAGAGACCCTCAGGTCTAGATTCCTGTTTCATGTTTCATTTGCACCTGTTCCATATTTGGAGACCTGAAGTGGGAAATAAAGAACTACTTCTGGGCATGTCCCCAGCAAAACTTCCTAACTCTTGGAAGTGAAATTTCTTCATATGTGGAGATGGACTCCTTTCTAGCTAGGATTCCAAAAGAGATGAGTGAAGACAGCAGGCACCAGTTAGAAGCCTGAAAATTTAAAAACCTAGTGCAACATTTGAGACATCCAATCCCTACCTTGACTCAGAAATGAGGATAAGAGTTGCTTGAACAACCTTTAATTGTCTAGAATGCTCCAGAATTGGACAGAGCATAGAGGCTCAGCTTAAAAAGCCTGAGGTCTACCTGCAAGACAAATACCCCATCACACATAACCAGCCACTTCAGAAAAAGAGTTTTTGGTATTATTTTTTTTAACAAATCTATTTTTATGGTTCTCTCCTCCTTCTTGTCATATACAAATATTTGGGCAGATCTGCCAAGATTTAGTTATCTCAATTCAGGTCAGTTCAGTTGCTCAGTCATGTCCGAATCTTTGTGACTCCATGAACTGCAGCACACCAGGCCTCCCTATCCATCACCAACTCCCGGAGTCTACTCAAACCCATGTCCATCAAGTCAGTGATGCCATCCAACCATCTTATCCTCTGTCATCCCCCTGTCCTCCTGCCCTCAATCTTTTCCAGCATCAGGGTCTTTTCAAATGAGTCAGCTCTTTGCATCAGGTGGACAAAATATTGAAGTTTCAGCTTCAACATCAGTCCTTCTAATGAACACCCAGGACTGATCTCCTTTAGGATGGACTGGTTGAAAGACAAATACCCCATCACACATAACCAGCCACTTCAGAAAAAGAGTTTTTGGTATTATTTTTTTTAACAAATCTATTTTTATGGTTCTCTCCTCCTTCTTGTCATATACAAATATTTGGGCAGATCTGCCAAGATTTAGTTATCTCAATTCAGGTCAGTTCAGTTGCTCAGTCATGTCCGAATCTTTGTGACTCCATGAACTGCAGCACACCAGGCCTCCCTATCCATCACCAACTCCCGGAGTCTACTCAAACCCATGTCCATCAAGTCAGTGATGCCATCCAACCATCTTATCCTCTGTCATCCCCCTGTCCTCCTGCCCTCAATCTTTTCCAGCATCAGGGTCTTTTCAAATGAGTCAGCTCTTTGCATCAGGTGGACAAAATATTGAAGTTTCAGCTTCAACATCAGTCCTTCTAATGAACACCCAGGACTGATCTCCTTTAGGATGGACTGGTTGGATCTCCTTGCAGTCCAAGGGACTCTCAAGAGTCTTCTCCAACACCACAGTTCAAAAGCATCCATTCTTTGGTGCTCAACTTTCTTTTATAGTCCAACTCTCACATCCATATATGACCACTGGAAAAACCATAGCCTTGACTAGGTGCACCTTTGTTGGCAAAGTAATGTCTCTGCTTTTCAATATGCTGTCTAGGTTGTCTGCTACTTGGTTAATACTAAGAAACTAGCAAAAACAAAGAAAGCATAAAAAGAATTTCATACACATTGTGTGTTTTCCTCCTACATGTCTGCTTTTTGTTCTTTCAGATTGTATATTCACCCTTGGGTTTTTTGATTGTACTATGAATTTTTCCAGCCTGGGAAAGGACAAAGAAAATCCTTGGTGTATTTTGCTCTGATACATCTGCTTCTTTTTGGAAAAAAAAAATAAGGAAACCAAGTACTATTCCTCTGCAAATTATATAATTTTTTTCACCTGAATTATTTAACTGCACTAAAAGAAGGCATCTAAAATGACACAGCTCTAAATACAACAAGAGGTGGATAACACAAATATATCCAAGAAAATGTCAACAATCTTTGCTTATCCAGTCTCTTTTTCAAAGTCTGTCTAGTGTGTACCATTTCACAAGCTTACAGGAAAAATGAATCGTATTCAAAAGAAATTGCATTGTTACAGGAAGCTTTAGTAAGATACATAGAAATAGATTTCAAAGAAAAATGATGTATTAAAATACTCTGTAAAGAAAGCTGTGTGCCGAAGAATTGATGCTTTCGAGCTGTGGTGTTGGAGAAGACTCTTGAGAGTCCCTTGGACTGAAAGGACATCCAACGAGTCCATCCTAAAGGAGATCAGCCCTGGGTATTCATTGGAAAGACTGATGCTGAGACTGAAACTCCAATATTTTGGCCACCTCATGTGAATAGTTGACTCATTGGAAAAGACCCTGATGCTGGGAGGAATTGGGGGCAAGAGGAGAAGGGGATGACAGAGGATGAGATGGCTGGATGGCATCACGGACTCGATGCACATGATTTGGGGTGAACTCTGGGAGTTGGTGATGGACAGGGAGGCCTGGTGTGCTGCAATTCATGGGGTCGTAAAGACTTGGACACGACTGAACAACTGAACTGAAGTGACCTGAATGCCAAGATATAAGTGGCAGAAGAATTGGAACTCTGCTAAAATGCAATAGAAATATTTTTAGTGGACTAGCTCCTGTGCTAGTAAATAAATCCGACTGTTATTATTATTCAGCATCTCAGTCATGTCCGACTCTTTGCTAACTCATGGATTGTAGCATGCCAGGCTTCCTTGTCCTTCACTATTTCATGGAGCTTGCTCAAACTCATGTCCATTGAGTTGGTGATACCATCCAACAATCTTGTCCTCTGTTGTCCCCCTTCTTCTCCTGCCTTCAATCTTTCCCAGCATCAGGGTTTTTTCTAAAGAGTTGTCTCTCCACATCAGGTGGGCTAAGTATTGGAGCTTCAGCTTCAGCATCAGTCCTTCCAAAGAATAAGATTGGCTGGTTTGAGTTCCTTACAGGCCAAGGGACTCTCATGAGTTTTCTCCAACAACACAACTCAAAATTTGTCTGTAAGTGTGATAGGTAGCTCAGACAGTAAAGAATCCGCCTACAGTGCAGGAGACCTGGGTTCAATTCCTGGGTCAGGAAGATCCCCTGGAGAAGGGAATTACAACCCACTCCAGTATTCTTGCCTAGAGATTCCCATGGATAGAGGATCCTGGCAGGCTACTGTCCATGGGGTTACAAAAAGTCAGACATGACTGAGCAACTAACACTTTCAAGTGTGATAATTCTCCTAATTGAAAGTGAATATGCCCTGTTTTTGTTGTTGTTGTTGTTATTTGTTTGTTTTTTTAATATAAATTTATTTATTTTAATTGGAGACTAATTACTTTACAATATTGTATTGGTTTTTCCATTGAATCTGCCCTGGTTTTTTAAATGAAAAGAAAGGAAATTGAGTCCACCCAGAAACAACTTGTAATATCTGAAAGTTTTCCTATCTTTTTGTAAACATGGCTGAAATTACCCTTTGCATTGGCTAAAGCAAGGGAAAAGGTTTTTTGAATTCCTACTAAGTACATAAGCCTATTATTACACAGTTTCAGAGAACCATTTCTTATCTAAGACTTGACATTTTTGAAATATATCATGTTGGCCAAAATGTTCATTCAGATTTTTCCATGTGATCTTATGGAAAAGTCTGAATAAACATTTTGGCCAATTCAATAGTAATAAATATTTCATCATGTGTAAAATTGTTAAGATATGCTCTGTACATCTGTGTTTCTTTTGCTTATGGCAAAACCACTACAATATTGTAAAGTAATTAGCCTTCAATTAAAATAAATAAATTTATATTAAAAAATACTCTAAAAAATTATAAATCATTTTGCATTGGTACTGAATTTCAGTATACTAATCAATGAGGCATAAAACACTAATAATATTGTATAAAATACAAGGAATCAGTCTTAATATTCAGTGGACAGCATTATGATATCTCAATAGCAAATATAATATTTGACTAAATGTATTCTTATAATAGTTTCACCCCTTATATAACACATTGAATAATAATATTTGAAAGAACCTTGTCATATCTTAAAACTTCTCACCCATTGTAGATCTAGTTCACTGATTGATTTCTGAATGTTTTCTGAAACTTTTCCCTATCCCACTTTAATATATCTAAAGTATATTAACCTGGTAGCAGTAAAATTCTCAGAAACAAAATTTTGATTTCAGTCAAATCTATCATGTTAAACACTGCACTATGAAGCTTTCTAACACTGAAACTTAGAAGAAAATCTAACTTCCCAAAAGTAGCATTTTAAAATAGCATTCAAATTGTTATATACCCATAAAATGCACCTATTAAAATTAGCCATGTGTCTATGTATTTACCAAATTGCAATAGGTATATGATAAGTCAAAGACTTCCCCAGTGGCTCAGTGGTAAAGAATCTGCCTGCCAGTTCAGGAGACACACAGTTCAATCTCTGGGTTGGGAAGATTCCTTGGAAGAGGAAATGGCAACCCACTCTCATTTTTAGATATACTCAGGCCTTGGTAATTGAGATGTAAGCAACAATGTAAAACAGTCTTTCCCCCTTTTGCTTTATTTCTTCCTCCTCCGAGCTGCCAGACCTTATTTATGGTAACTGGTCCTGAAGCACCTACTGGGGCCATGAGTTGACCTTGAAAATGCAAACCATTTGTAATGTGAATATTTGAGTAACAGGGTAGTGAGAACTGGAGTCTCTGAGGACATCTTGGACAAGAGACCCTATAATAAGGTCTGAACTGACATACTCAAAACTTTTGTGAGGAAGAAAAGTAAGCTTCTGCATCTTGAAGCCATGGTTATTTATCATGTGGAGATTCTCTGTTACTATCTGATGAGCTTAATTCTTAATGGCAAATGTTACTATAAAAACAAAAAAGTTTAACATGTTGAAAACATTTAAAAGCATAAAACATATGGAGACAATACAAAGGAGTCACTTTAAGAACCTTACCAACAGAGTGTGTATCAACCTGTGATACACAGCATGGAAGCATGATTGAGAAAATGCTTAGCTAAATCTGAAAATGGAACTGTTTCTTTCCTGATTTTGAAAAGATATAATCATTGGGAAATTCTGTGACCACAATAACATTTTTTAAATGGCATTTTTAAATTAAACTCTTTGTTTTGTATTGGAGTATAGCCAATTAACAATGTCGTGATGATTTCAAGTGGACAGCAAAGGGATGCAGTCATGCATATACGTGCATCTGTTCTCCTCCAAAGCCCCATCCCATCCAGGCTGCCACATAACATGGGGCAAAGACCTACCAGATAGCACCATGCCTTTTCATTTTCATTTCATTTAGTGTTTGTAGGTCAGTTGGAGACAAGTAACTGGAGAACTGTTCAGAAGGGCTTCTATCAACTGTTAAGGGAAAATGCACTTCTCTGAGGAAGGATTCAAATGAATATACTCATTTCATCATATCACATAATGGTGTACTGATAAATACAGTCTTAAATTTGTATGGTGCTCAGTCACGTCCAATTCTTTTCTCTATGCCATGGACTGTAGCCCACAGCGACTCCTCTGTCCCTGGGATTTTCTGGGTAAGAATACTGTAAGTAGATTACATTTCCTCCCCCAGGAAAACTTCCTGACCCAGAGTTTGAACCCATATCTCCTATGTCTGCTGTATTACAGGGAGATTACTGACCTCTGAGCCCCTGGGGAAGTCTGAATTTGTATAGCATAAGTGTAATATTTGTAGAAGTAAACCCTAGAAAAACTGAAAACAGAAATAAAAACTTCAATTAACAAAGTATGGTACATTGAGGTATAAACAACTATTAAACTAAAAAATATAGCTTAAACTTTGATATTTACAAAAATGAAAAGAATTGTTAAATCAGGCCCAGATCAATTAGAAAATTTAACTCCAAATTGTTCTAAAATCCGAAAGATATATACAAACACCAGGCTCAAGAAAAATCTGATCTTAAGATCATCAGAGGCAGATCTCCAAAACTGTGGATTTGTTCCCACGTTAAGATGAATTTTTAGTTTCAGATTTCACATGTAAGTTCCCTTCTGAGTAATACATTTAGGAGATAAGCTCACCCACGAAAAAAGAAATCTCTTTTGGAAATTTTATTTTCACCATTAAATAGAATAAAAACCAGTCTACTCCCTAGTCAGTCATGCTCCATAATCCTTAATTTCCTGTTTTGTTTTCAATATGAAATGTAGGCAGGTCTGAAACATTCTCCGTGACTCCCATGGTCTTTCTGCTAGTAAGAACTAACAGTATGTTGACCTGAGAAAGAATATCATAGGTCATTGGGTCAAAGTGACCCCTTCTTCCCAGAAGTCCTCAGTACAGAGAATGGGGGGAAAGTCCATAATTATTATGTCTCATTATTTTGTTTATCATGTTAGAAAAAGGAAATCAGATGAACTCAACTATTTATAATGGCTAAATGGATTATGTTTTATGAAAATATGAAAGATCTTGTTAACATCATGAATCATTGTAGTTTGCAATTATAGGAATTTTTGTAAAATGCTGGAGTCCTGGAGAGGAATCTAATCAGCCTTACAAGCTCATCTACAAAGGACATTTTAGGCTAATTTAGAATTTTTTCAACCTGTGTTTGGCAGAGCTCTTTATTTTCTTAGCAATATATCAGAGTTCCTCTCTTCCATCTCACTAACCAAGTCAACTCTGAAGTGAGCTGAAAGTATTAGTCAGTCATGTCTAGCAATCCCATGGGCTATAACCCATCAGGCTCCTCTGTCCATGGGATTGTCCAGGCAAGAATACTGGAGTGAGTAGCCCTTTCCTTCTCCACAGGATCTTCCCAACAGAGGGATCGAACCTGGGTCTCTTGCATTGCAGGCAGATTCTTTGCCATCTGAGCTCTAATTTGATAAATTGTATTTTGAAGGATTGATGCTGAAACTGAAGCTTCTGTACTTTGACCACTAGATGCAAAGAGCCAGCTCATTACAAAAGACCCTGATGCTGGGAAAGCCTGAAGGCCAAAGAAGAGGGGGTGGCAGAGGATGAAATGGTTACATAACATTACCAACTCAATGGACATGAGCAGGGAGCTAGTGGAGGGCAGGGAAACCTGGTGCACTGTAGTCTGTGGGATCACAAAGGGTTGGACATGACTTAGTGACTAAACTACAACAGAAAAATTATATAGAAGACAAAATTATTCCAAAGCAAAGTAGAAAAGGAAAGCAAAAATATTCAATAGAAAATTAAACCCCTGTTACTTTCGCTCAAAATGTGTTTGTTTTTTCTGTATCAGGTCTGAGGAGTACAGCTCCAGGCTTAAAACATATGAATGTGTTTTTTGTATGTGTGTGTGTGTGTGTGTGTGTTTTAGACTGAAAAGAGGCAATTAAGTAGGCTTTCACTGGCAGGCCTCAGCAGGGCTACTGCCTTCCCACATCAAATTTGGGGCACAGCAAGCGTATCGCAGTCTTTGAAGGGAATTTTAGTTAAAACTCACCTCCTTGGGCCAATTATGCTCTCCTCATATTCCCATTTCTAGCTCTGAGAACTTCATTTCTAAGTCTTTTTATATGAAGTGTTGGCATAAGTCCTCTTCAGGGACTTCTGTTGTGGCCTCTTTCTGGGGAAAAGAGAAGAAATCCTGAAGATCATTTTGCCTCTGACTCAATAACCTTCCCTGTAAGCTCCCCAACCATAGCACGGCCTGAACATTTTGCATAGGGCTTTCTCAACAGTGGGGTGACTGCTACATCTGCACTAACAGAAGCTTCTATTCACCAATTCATGTATTTCCCTTGTAAGAAAATAGAGCAGGGGAGTCTATTCTTTATCTGGTTTTAGCTCCTGCTTATACGATCAGAGTAAGTGCTTAAAAGCGTGATCTTTCACTTTTGGTTTGATGCTTTTTGTTGAAGTATAGTATATTTATAATGTTGTGTTTGTTTCAGGGACAGCAAAATAATACATTAGGAGTTTGGGATTAACACATATACACTGTACTGTGCTGTGCTTAGTCACTCAGTCATGTCTGACTTTTTGCGACCCCATAGACTGAAGCTTGCCAGGTATCTCTGTCCATGGAATTCTCCATGCAAGAATACTGGAGTAGGTTGCCATTCACTTCTCCAAGGGATCTTCCTAAAAAAGGACCAAATCCAGGTATCATAATGTACATAGCACATTACAAATCCAGGTACCATAATGTACATAGCACATTACAGGCTGGTTCTTTACCATCTGGGCCACCAGGGAAGTCCAAGAATACTGCAGTGGATAGCTTATTCCTTCTCCAAGGGATCTTCTTCCCTACCAGGAGTTGAACCTGGGTCTCCTGCATTACAGACAGATTATCTGCCAGCTGAGCTACCAGGGAAGCCCGCATTTATAAACTTTGATGCTGTTCAGTTGCTCAGTCATATCCAAATCTTTGTGACAGCATGACCTGCAACATGGCAGGCACCCTTGTCCTTCACAATCTCCCAGAGTTTGCTCAACTCCTGTCCATAGAGTTGGTGATGACATCTAACCATCTTGCCCTCTGTCATCCCCCTTTTCTCCTGCCTTCAATCTTTTGCAGCATCTGTTTCTTTTCTAGTGAATCGACTTTGTGCATCAAGTGGCCAATGTATTGTAGCTTCAGCATCAGTCCTTCTAATGAATAATCAGGAGTGATTTCCTTTAGGATTGATTGATTTGATCTCCTTGCAGTCCAAGGGGTGCTCAACAGTCTTCTCCAACACCACAGTTCAAAAGCATCAATTCGTCGGAGCACAGCCTTCTTTATGGTCCAATTCTCATATCCATACATGACTACCAGGAAAACCATAGTTTTAGACCTTGGATGGCAAAGTAATGTTTCAGCTTTTGAATATGCTGTCTATGTTGGTCAAGGCTTTTCTTCCAAGGAGCAAGCTTTTTTTTTTTTTTTTTTTTTTAGTTGAATGGCTGCAGTCACCATCTGCAGTGATTTTGGAGTACAGGAAAAGAAAGTTTGCCACTATTTCCATTGTTTCCCCATCCATTTGCCATGGAATGATAAGACTGGATGCCTCAATCTTCATTTTATAACACTGAGTTTTAAGCCAGGTTTTTCACTCTCCTCTTTCACCTTCATCAAGAAGCTCTTTAGTTCTTTGTTTTGTGCCATAAGGGTGGTGCCATCTGCATATCTGAGGCTATTGATATTTCTTCCCGCAGTCTTGATTCCAGCTCGTGCTTCATCCAGCCTTGTATTTCACATGATGTCCTGTGCATATAAGTTAAATAAGCAGGGTGACAATATACAGCCTTGAACTACTCCCTTTCCAATTTGGAATCAGTCCATCATTCCATGTCCAGTTCTAACTGTTGCTTCTTGACCTGCATGCAGATTCCTCAGGAGACAGGTAAGGTGGTCTGGTATTCCCATCACTTTAAGAATTTTCCAGTTTGTTGTGATCCACACAGTCAAAGACTTCGGTGTAGTCAATGAAGCAGAAATAAATGTTTTTCTAGAATTATCTTGCTTTTCTATGATCCAGTGTATGTTAACAATGTGATCTCTGGTTCCTCTGCCTTTCCAGCTGGAAGCTAAATACAGCTTTAATATCTGCAAGTTCTTGGTTCACATACTGTTGAAGCCTGTCTTGGAGAATTGTGAGCATTAATTTGTTCGCATATGAAATGAGTGCAACTGTGCAGTAGTTTAAACATTGTTTGGCATTGCCCTTCTTTGGGATTGGATGAAAACTAAACTTTTCCAGTTCTTTGGTCATGGCTGAATTTTCCAAATTTGCTGACATATTGAGTGCAGCACTTTCACAACATCATCTTTTAGGTTTTGAAATAGCTCAGTTGTAATTCCATCACTTCCACTTACTTTGTTTGTAGTGATGCTTCCTAAGGCCCTCTTGACTTTGTACTCTAGGAAGCTTGGCACTAGGTGAGTGGTCACACCATCGTGGTTATCTGGGTCATGAAGATATTGTTTGTATAGTTCTTCTGTGTTTTCTTGCCACCTCTTCTTAATAGCTTCTGTTAGGTCTATATTGTTTCTGTCCTTTATTGTTCCTCTCTTTACATGAAATATTCCCTGAGTATCTCGAATTTTCTTGAAGAGATCTCTAGTCTTTCTCATTCAATTGTTTTCCTTTATTTCTTTACATTGATCACTTAGGAAGGCTTTCTTATCTCTCCTTACTATTCTTTGCAGTATCAAATGGGTATGTTTCATTTTCTCCTTTGCCTCTTGTTTCTCTTTGTTTCTCAGCTATTTGTAAGGCCTCCTCAGAAAACCATTTTGTGTTTTTGAATTAGCATTTCACGGGGATGGTTTGATCACTGCCTCCTGTACAATGTTAAAAACCTCCATAGTTCTTTAGGTACTCTTTCTATCAGATTTAAGTCCTTGAATCTATTAGTACATATGCACTCAGTTCAGTTAGTTATTTCAGTTGTTCAGTCGTGTCTGACTCTTTGCGACCCCGTGAATCACAGCATGCCAGGCCTCCCTGTCCATCACCAACTCCAAGAGTTCACTCAAACTCATGTCCATCAAGTCAGTGATGCCAATCAACCATCTCATCCTCTGTCGTTCCCTTCTCTTCCCACCTGCAATCTTTCCCAACATCAGGATCTTTTCCAATGAGTCAACTCTTCGCATGAGGTGGCCAAATTATTGGAGTTTCAGCTTCAGCATCAGTCCTTCTAATGAACACCCAGGACTGATCTTTAGGATGGACTGGTTGGATCTCCTTGCAGTCCAAGGGACTCTCAAGAGTCTTCTCCAACACCACAATTCAAAAGCATCAGTTCTTCGGTGCTCAGCTTTCTTCACAGTCCACCTCTCACATCCATACATGACCACTGGAAAAACCATAGTCTTGACTAGACAGACCTTTGTTGGAAAAGTAATGTCTCTGCTTTTCAATATGCTATCTAGGTTGGTCATAACTTTTCTTCCAAGGAGTAAGTGTCTTTTAAGTTCATAGCTGCAATCACCATCTGCAGTGATTTTGGAGCCCCAAAAAAGTAAAGTCTGACATTGCTTCTACTGTTTCCCCATCTATTTCACATGCGCTACTGTATATAAAATAGGTAACCGAAGAGGTTTGTTTCTTCAGACACATTAGGAGCTGGGTTTAGCAGATACAAACCACTACATATAAAATAGAAAGTCAATAAGATCCTACTTGTATTATACTCAGTATTTTATAATGACCAATAAGGGAAAATGATTTGGCTTGTTGCTTTAAACATCTACTCCAATAACTGATAGTTCAGGTCTCTAGCCTAGCTCAGCTGAACTCCTAACAGGTTTGTAAGATGAGGAACTATGATTTGGCTGGGTTGAGTCTGCCTGGGCTACAGCTTAATTATACACATTTTACTTATTGTTTGTTTTGAATAACTTAAAGGTCATGTTTTTGGTGTCATCCTTTTTTTTTTTCCCCTTTATTGGTACTTTGTCTCTTATACATCAGAAGATTATAGAAGATTTAACTCTACTCTTCCAGTCTCTTCCATTTTTTCTCAGCTTGATGTACTCTTCCATCATCTGTAAGTGCTCCATGATGAAAACTGACCATGGATTCTTTACAGATTGGTAATGGCTTTGCTGGCCTAATGGGCCATCACAGGCTTCTTTTCCTCCTCTGGAAAACCTAGTAGAATAGTCAACCTTTGACATGTATGAGCCTTCTAGTCAAACAAAAATAAAGCCCATCTAGTCAAAGCTATGGTTTTTCCAGTAGTCATATATGGATATGACAATTGGACTATAAAGAAAGCTCAGCACCAAAGAATTGATGCTTTTGAACTGTGGTGTTAGAGAAGACTCTTGAAAGTACCTTGGACTGCAAGGAGATCCATTCAGTGAATCCTAAAGGAAATCAGTGTTGAATATTCATTGGAAGGTCTGATGCTGAAGCTGAAACTTCAATACTTTGGCCACCTGTTTTGAAGAACGGACTCATTGGAAAAGACCCTGATGCTAGGAAAGATTGAAGACAGAAGGGGTCCACAGAGGATGAGATGGTTGGATGGCATCACCAACTTGATGGACATGAGTTTGCGTGACCTCTGGGAGTTGTTGATGGACAGGGAGGCCTGGCTTGCTGCAGTCTATGGGGTCACAAAGAGTCAGATATGACTGAGTGACTGAATTGAGCTGAACTGCCATGCACAAGCCTCAGAATATCCTGCAAATGTGCCCAGGGTTGAAAATGTTCAGTGATCTCAGTTCCACTAGGAACAACCCATTCTCAACTGGAATTTTAGCTCATCTTTTTCTTTATTCCCCACAGTTCACCATGTTCTTAAAATACCATACAAATATATTTCTTTCTTAATTGGATTTTTCAATTTCCTTACATAGAATTGAGGCATTTCTTCTTCTTCAAAACATGACAGTCTTCACAAGTAAGCTTTAATGTATCATTTTCTGTGAATTGTTTGCAGCTTTTTCTGGTACAGCTAATTTCAGTATTTTTGGTGATGGTGGTGGTGGCATTTTTGCATCATTATTATATTAAGAATGCATTGGAATGGTGAACTTTAAAAGTATATCATGAATTAGTGTTAATTTGTAAAGGTAAACCATGAGCTCCTAGAGGGAATGGATTGTGTCTTCTTCATGTTTAAAAACATGTTTACCTCTATCAAGAATCTGTCCATTACTACTGTCCAAGCAATGTTATTGGCTAAACTAAGTCACATGTGAATGTATAAATGAAGTCTCTGAGTATACAATATTTTAATACCATTTTAGAGGTATTGATATGATCCTTCAGGATTAGATGAGGAGAGAGTTTAAGGAGAATTATCTTGTCTTAAAGGTGAGGTACAATCTTGCTCTTACTTCTGCAATAAAGTTAAAGATCTCTGTGGGTAGGGACTAGTCCTATTTTATTCATTTCCTTAATTTTCCAAGCAACATTAAATCCATAAGTTGAATAATTTCTATTAACAACATTGATTTAAACTGTACACATTCTTACCATGATAGCAGAAGAAAATTAGTATATACAGTCACAGCAACTTCTGATTATTCAATTTAGAATTATACCAAAAATCAGAATTCTTATCTAATATTGGAAAAAGAAATAGAGACTTAATTATCTTACTGCCAGGGGATCTTATAGAAGGTCAACAAATTGATCAGTCTATTCCTCTCTCAACCATTCTCAACATGTTGCCCTGAATCTCATTATGCTGTCTTTTCATTCAACACAAATTTTCATGCCTAAATTCAAATGCAGTGTGAGTGGTAAGCAAAAGGAGTTTTCTTTGGGTGGATGTTTTCTCTCTCAGAAGCACACCAGAAGATTTTCCTTTAAAGGAGATACAAATGTATATAGGATATATTTATATTCATACATATGTTTTTATGGCCATGTCTAGTTTGCAAATCCAAACTGGAAAAACAAGTATTGTCACCCAGAAATACATTTTGTTTTTGTTTTGTTTTTTCACAAGGAAGGATAGAAATGGCTGTTTGATAATAATATTGTCTGCATGAAGTACACAAGTGTGCTGACTTACTAAAGACCAGAAATGTTGAGCATGAGTAGTGCATGAGTAGTGAATACTCTCTATTTAGCAGCTTCTGTATGCAAACCCTGTGAATTGTTTTGCATATGTTATCTGATTTGGATTTCTGACCAGTCAAGATGTTGCTTATAAATGTATTGGCTGGTGCTGACATCCTTTGCTTTTCTTCCTTGCTTCTAGACATCTCTACAGATCTCATCTTTGTCAGTCTCTGGAAGGAGTAAAACCGAAGTGGATCCTTTACGATGTTTCCAGAAAGGCTAGGAGAGCTGGTTAGTTACTCACTCTGCTCTCTCATCCCTGGTAAAAGAAACTCTTTGTGAATGAAGAGTTGCTCCTGGTCACTGAGGACCGCTGGCTTGAAGGATGGAACTATACCGGCATTGAAGCTGTTTTACCTTCCCTTCTTGCATGGTTATATTCAGGAATTTTTTGTTCTATCGTGTTGCTGGAGTTTCTTAACTAGACTATGGAGCTCTCCCAGAAAGTTTCTGTTTGTAGAAAGTTCTCTAACTGTCAACCTACATCTGTAGATGGAGGCTGGGGTATTTTACTCTGCCCTCTTGGTGATATCACTCTCTTCATTTATAAAAATAATTTGATGACAATTTAATTAAATATAATTGACTCATCAAATTATCTGTTAACCTCCTTTTCTTCTTGTTTTTCAGCTGTGAAGTTGTGTCTGACTCTTTGAAACCCCATGGAATGCAGCACACTAGTCTCCCCTGTCCTTAATTACCTCCTGGAGTTTGCTCAAATTCATGTCCATGGAGAAGGTGATGCCTTCTACCCATTCTTCCTCTGCTGTCCCCTATTCCTTTTGCTTTCAATCTCCTTATAATTTTTTTTTGATCTACTGATCTGTTAGAATGATTCAATCTGCTTCTGCAGATAATATGAAAAAATTATCAGTATGAAGTGGATATGGCAGCTGGGGACTGCCATAACATCATTTTTAAATTGATGGCCTCAAGTACACCTTTTGGTTGACTAACATAAAATAAGCATTATTGCAAGAGGAACAAAAAGCATTTGTCTCCTGATAGCTGTAAATATATGCTTTTTCCTTCATAAGGACTCTGCTTCCAATAAGTTGAATGTGTTCTATTTATATCTTTCTCCTGTCTTAGGAATGTGTGCCAAATTTTCTAATTCAGTAGTTGCAGGGCTCTACATAAAATGCAATATTTCACTTGAATAGGGAATAATTAGAGCAGAGTACATGAGTCTATGTGTCTGGCCAAGAGATATTTTTAAATGTTCTAAAGAATTTTAATAACTGAATGAAGAAAATCAAAAATTCTTGATAATATTCTGTATTTTGTTCTATTTCAAGAGAAGTAATACTGACCTGAAATTCAGAATTTTATTGTGCACTGTTTCAAAGGATTGTTCAGAGATTATCAATATACATCTTATACATAAAAATGTGAATTATTATTAAGATTTAAAAAATTCCTAGAATTCCAGAGTTTACCATCTAATCATATGAGTGATGCTTCTTTTGATATTTCTATAATACTATATAAAGTAAATATAAACAAGCATCATTATCAACATTTTTTTAAGTTTTTTTTTTTTTTTTGACAAGAAGGACTTAATCCTTAATTGGGAGAACGCTACTCAATACTTTTAATAACCTATAAGAGGCACACGTGTACAGCCATGGTGGATTCATGTTGATGAGGTTTATTTTTATTCAGGTAACTTTGGTTGAACACATTACGTGGTTTCCTGTACACAGCATTGTGAGTCAACACATCACAGCTTAGTAGTACTAGCAGTGTATGTGCGCTTGGCTGTGTTTGACTCTTGGCAGCCCCATGGGCTGAGTCCACCAAGTTCCTCTGTCCATGGAATTCTCCAGGCAAGAATACTGGAGTGGGTTGCCATTTGCTTCTCCAGGGGATCTTTTCAACACAGGGATCAAATGCACATCTCTTGCGTTGGCAGATATGTTCTTTACCACTGTGCCAGCAGGGAAGCGCCACACCACAGAATGCTCATCACCANCCTCTGTCCATGGAATTCTCCAGGCAAGAATACTGGAGTGGGTTGCCATTTGCTTCTCCAGGGGATCTTTTCAACACAGGGATCAAATGCACATCTCTTGCGTTGGCAGATATGTTCTTTACCACTGTGCCAGCAGGGAAGCGCCACACCACAGAATGCTCATCACCAAAAATCTAGTTTCCAGTCATCACCACACAGTTGACCTCTTTACCCCTTCTGCCCACCTTTCAACCCCCTGGTAAGCCCCAGTCTGTTCTCTGTATCTATATGTTTGCTTTCTTTTATTTTTCTTTTCTTTATTCCATTCATAGTGTATTTGTCTTTCTCTGACATATTTCAATTAGAATAATACCCTAAAGTCCAATCTATATTGCAAATGGCAAGGTTTAATGATTTCTTTAATTGCAGAATAGATTCCATTGTATACGAATACTGTATCTTTTTTATTAATTCATCTGTCCATGGGCACCTAGGTTGTTTTCATGTCTTGGTTATTGCAAATAATGCTGGGATGAAAATGAAAGTGCATATATCTTTTTGGATTAGAGATTTTGTATTTTTTGGTAAACACCAAAAAGTGGAGTTTAGATTGTCATGACATATGCACACTACTGGGCATGGCAACCCACTCCAGGATTCTTGCCTGGAGAGTTCCATGAACTGAGGGGCCTGGCGGGCTACAGTCCATGGGGTCCTATAGAGTCAGACACAACTGAGTAACTAACACTCCGGTCTACTACTGTTGTACCTGAGTGTCTATAACATGTAAATAACAAAATGTACATACATACTACTATTTATCAAATAGGGAAACATCAAGGACCTACTGCATAGCAGAGAGAATTATATTTAGAGAACTATATTTAATATCTTATAATTATGATGGAAAAGAATCTGAAAAGAATCTATATTTATGTACAGATATGAATACAGATATATCTGAATTGTTTTTTACACCCTTAAAGTTAGCATGACATTGTAATAAGCTATACTTCAGTTTAAAATTTGTAGGTTTCTGATAAACCAAAGAAGTGGAATAGNATAATTATGATGGAAAAGAATCTGAAAAGAATCTATATTTATGTACAGATATGAATACAGATATATCTGAATTGTTTTTTACACCCTTAAAGTTAGCATGACATTGTAATAAGCTATACTTCAGTTTAAAATTTGTAGGTTTCTGATAAACCAAAGAAGTGGAATAGTTGGATCATGTGGTACTTTTATTCTTAAGTTTTGAATGAATGTCCATAGCATTTTTCATAGTGCACAAGAGTTCCCTTTTGTCCACATCCATACCAACACTTGTCATTTCTTGTCTGTCTTTTTGATGACAGTCATTCTGACAGGTGTCAGGTGGTATCTCATTGTAGTTTTGATTTGCATTTTCCTAATAATTAGTGAAGTTGAACAGTCTTTCATGTGCCCATTGGTCATCTATATGTCTTTTTTAGAAAAAGAAAAATGTCTCTTAAGATCCTCTATCCATTTTTAAATTTGATTGTTGTTTATATGTTGTTGAGTTATATAAGTCTTATAAATTTTGGCTTAATTCCTTATCAGGTATATGGTTTACAAATGTCCTCTCTCAGTAGGTTATCTTTCTTTACTTTACTGATGCTTTCTTTTGCAGCAGAAGCTTTTTAATTTGGTGTAGTAATGTTTGTTTATTTTTGCTTTTATTTCCCTTTTCTGAAGAGACATCCAAAAAGGTATTACTAATACTGATGGTGAAATGTGTACTGCTTATGTTTTCTTTAGGAAATCTTTAATGCACTTTGAGTTAATTTTTGCATATGGTACAAGTGGTCTATTTTCATTTTTTTGTATGTGGCTGTCCACTTTCCACAACATCATTTATTTAAGAGAATTTCCTTTCTCTGTTGTATGTTTTTGGCTACTTTGTCACATTTATTTTAATGATGAATAAACTGAAGCTCATACATTTTACTGTATTTGTTTGCTGTTACATACTTTTTAAAAATAAAAGCAAGATTTGAGTCCTAAGACATATTATGCTAAATAAAACAACTCTTTAGACAGAAATGAGAAGATCTAAATTGCTGTTAATAATACTACACTGTGCACTTTAAAATGTATTGTTTTCTTTTCCTAATAAAATTCATAAATAAGCTGGATGCATTAAAAATTTAAAAAAATGGAATCTGGCTATAGCACAGCTGATATAATTCTTTAATCTGACACTAGGATATGGCAGTGTCAAAAAAGCACACTCCTCTCATTCAAAGATATGAAAAAATACTTGGCTCTAACGGTTTAAAATGTCCCTTCAATGACATGAAACCAATAAAGTAATCCTAAGTATTTGCTGCACCCCTGGGTGTAACTGCTTGCAGCTCAAGAGAACCGATTTGACCAAGTTTTTTTTTTAGGGGGGAGGGTGGGGTATGTGGATTTAGGAGTAAACATGTCCATCAACAGTGTTTCATCACCAGCTTTCACCTGATCTGTCTAAGGATTTCTCATGCTAACAAAAGCTTTTATGATAAGTAACAGCTGTATGAAAAAGCAGGAGCATTTGTAAAATAGAATATAAGTCTGCCAGCCTATTAATATGCCAACAAATAATTTATATATTTTATAAATTAGAATGCTACTTTTATTAGCCACACAAGATGCACTCACAGAATAATTAAGATTTCATGCAAAGAAACAAGGCAGTGATAAACTTACATGCAAAGAGTTTTTAGAGAAACATTCGATATTCTCCTGTATCTGCATATGTTAAAACTTGTACGATGAACAGTACCATATTTTTCAGGTTTTCTTTTTCAAAACGATTGGGCTTCCCAGGTAACATTAGTGGTTAAAGAACCTGGCTTCAGTGCAAGAGACATAAGAGACTCAGGTTCTACCCCTGGGCCAGGAAGATTCCCTGGAAGAGGGCATGGCAACCACTCCAGCATTCTTGCTTGGAGAATCCCATGGACAGAGGAGTCTGGCAGGCTCCAGTCTATAGGGTTGCAAGGAGTCAGACATGACTGAAGTGACTTAGCACAAATATGTTCAAAATAATGACATTTATAAAATCCATATTATAAAAATATGTCAATAACTTTTAAAAAGTAGAACTATGTTATTAAGCAGTAAACTTAATAATACTTATTATCGATGCCTATCTATAAGTATTATTAAGTTTCCTGCTTAATAACACAGTTCTGCTTTTTAAAAGTTAAGGCCTTTGTGTGGATCACAATAAACTGTGGACAGTTTTGAAAGACATGGGATTACCAGATCACCTAATCTATCTCTTGAGAAATCTGTATGCAGGTCAGGAAGCAACAGTTAGAACTGGACATGGAACAGACTGGCTCCAAATAGGAAAAGGAGTACGTCAAGGCTGTATATTGTCACCCTGCTTATTTAACTTATATGCAAAGTACATCATGAGAAATGCTGGACTGGAAGAAACACAAGCTGGAATCAAGATTGCTGGGAGAAATATCAATAACCTCAGATATGCAGATGACACCACCCTTATGGCAGAAAGTGAAGAGGAGCTAAAAAGCCTCTNGGACATGACTGAGCGACTGAACTGAACTGAACTGAGGCCTATCTATGACCCATGTATTCTACAGAAGCGAAATAAAATGAACAAAACTAGATTGCTGTATACAGCATAGAATGAGCTTCTGGAGCTGCTTTAAAAACTTAATAAAAACCTCAAATTTGCCCTTAGAAATAGTTTATTTAACCTTGGCTAACTTTGGAGCCACAGTCAATGAATCCATACACTGGCTCACTTCTTATCCCAGGCCATATTATCCTGATGTTTATAGCCAAGGGACAATTTGAGCTGGTGAAGAAGTTAAGATTTAATCTTAAAAAATCTGAACTCTGTACAGTAAAATAATATAATAAAGAGAAAATTAATTTTCAGGGCAGAACACAGAAATCTTTAAATTATATATTGGCTATAATATCAAATTGCCAACATCTGTTGAGTCACTGAAAAAGCATGAGAGTTCCAGAAAAATATCTACTTCTGATTTATTGACTATGCCAAAGCCTTTGACTGTGTGGATCACAANAATAAAGAGAAAATTAATTTTCAGGGCAGAACACAGAAATCTTTAAATTATATATTGGCTATAATATCAAATTGCCAACATCTGTTGAGTCACTGAAAAAGCATGAGAGTTCCAGAAAAATATCTACTTCTGATTTATTGACTATGCCAAAGCCTTTGACTGTGTGGATCACAACAAACTGCGGAAAATTCTTAAAGAGATGGAATACCAGACCAATATCTGTCTCCTGAGAAATCTGTATGCAGGTCAAGAAGCAACAGTTAGAACTGGACATGGATCAACAGACTGATTCCAAATCGGGAAAGGAGTACATCAAGGCTATATATTGTCACTCTGTTTGTTTAATTTATATGCAGAGTACATCATGCAAAGTGCTGGGCTGGATGAAGCACAAGCTAGACTCAAGACTGACTTGAGAAATATAAAAAAACCTCAGATATACAAATGACACCACTCTTATGGTAGAAAGTGAAGAAGAGCTAAACAGCCTCTTGATGAAAGTGAAAGAGGAGAGTGAAAAATTTTTCTTAAAACTCAACATTCAGAAAACCAAGATCATGGCATCAGGTTCCAACACTTCATGGAAAATAGATGGGGAAACAATGGAAACAAAGAGAGATTTTACATATTTGGGCTCAAAAATTACTGCAGATGGTGATTGAAGCTATGAAGCTGAAAGATGCTTGCTCCTTGGAAGAAAAACTATGAACAACCTAAACAGCATATTAGAAAGCAGAGACATTACTTTGTCAATAAAGATCCATCTAGTCAAAGCTATGGTTTTTCCAGTAGTCACTTATGAATGTTAGAGTTGGACTATAAATGAAGATGAGCACCAAAGAATTGGTGGTTTTGAATTCTGGTGTTGGAGAAGACACTTGAGAGTCCTGTGGTCAGCAAACAGATCCAACCAGTTCATCCTAAAGAAAATCAGTCCTGAATATTCATTGGAAGCAGTGATGCTGAAGGTGAAACTCCAAAGTGGCCACTTGATGTGAAAAACTGACTCATTTGAAAAGATCCTGATTCTGGGAAAGATTGAAGGCAGGGAGAGAAGGGGACAACAGAGGATGAGATAGTTGGATGGCATCACCGACTCAAAGGACATGAGTTTGGGTAAGTTCTGGGAGTTGGTGAGGGACAGGGAAGCCTGGGGTACTGCAGTACATGCAGTCACAAAGAGTCAGACATGACCGAGCAACTGAACTGATCTGAACTGAACAATATAGCTATCTATATGTACACATTTATATACACTACATAACTATGTATTATACTTGTAATACAAGTATCAATATAGCTAAGTGAGTGAAAGTCCCTCAGTCATGTCTGATTCTTTGCAACCCCATGGACTATACAGCCCATGAAATTCTCCAGGCCAGACTAGTGGAGTGGGTAGCCTTTCCTTCCTCCAGGGAATCTTCACAACCCAGGGATCAAACCCAGGTCTTCCCCATTACAGGAGGATTCTTTACCAGCTGAGCCACAAAGGAAGCCCAAGAATACTTGAGTGAGTAGCTTATCCCTTCTCCAGGGAATCTTCCAGACTCAAGGATTGAACTGGGGTCTCCTGCTTTGCAGGAAGATTCTTTACCAACTGAGCTATTAGGGAAGCCAATCATATAATAGCTAATCATACAAAATAAGACTTATAAGGCACTTATATTCATAATTATTATCATTATAATACTTACTATAGCTTATAATTTAATAAATATAGAAGTGTTAGTCACTCAGCCATGTCTGATTATTTGTAAATCTATGGACTGTAGCCTGTCAGGCTTCTTTGTCCATGAGACTTCCCAGGGAGGAACACAGGAGTGGGTTGCCATTTCCTTCTCTGGGGGATATTCTAGACCGGGATCAAACCTGAGTCTCCTGCACTATAAGTAGCTTTTCTACCATTTGAGCCACCAAGAAAGCCCCTAGTTTAATACATATGAGCCATTATATTTATATTTTATTTATACATAATTATTCATATGTATATTTATGTTTATGTATAATATATAATATATTTATTTACACTCACTTATATTCATAATTATTATCATTATAATACTTACTATAGCTTATAATTTAATAAATATAGAAGTGTTAGTCACTCAGCCATGTCTGATTATTTGTAAATCTATGGACTGTAGCCTGTCAGGCTTCTTTGTCCATGAGACTTCCCAGGGAGGAACACAGGAGTGGGTTGCCATTTCCTTCTCTGGGGGATATTCTAGACCGGGATCAAACCTGAGTCTCCTGCACTATAAGTAGCTTTTCTACCATTTGAGCCACCAAGAAAGCCCCTAGTTTAATACATATGAGCCATTATATTTATATTTTATTTATACATAATTATTCATATGTATATTTATGTTTATGTATAATATATAATATATTTATTCTCACATAGTATGCATTTATTTATCTCAATATATATTTATTTATATATGTTCATATGTAGTATATGTCAATATATTGTAGAAGGAAATGGCAACCCACTCCAGTATTCTTGCCCGAGAAAGAATAGGATGAAATAGTCTGACAGGCTACAGTCCAGTCCATGGGGTTGCAAAAGAGCTGGACAAGACTGAGCACCTGAAACAACAGTATATGCCAAGCTGGATGAAACACAAGCTTAAATCAAGATTATGGGAAGAAATACTAGCAACCTGAGATGGAGATGACACCACCCTTATTGTAGAAAGCAAAAAAGAATTAAAGACCCCTCTTGATGAAGGTGAAAGAAGAGAGGAAAAAGCTGGCTTAAAACTCTATTTTCAAAAAATGAAGATCATGAGATCTGGCCCCATCACTCCATGGTAAACAGATGGGAAAACGATGGAAACAATGAGAGACTTTATTTTCTTTGGCTCCAAAATCATTAAAGATGGTGATTGCAGCCATGAAATTAGAAGGTGCTTGCTCCTTGAAAGAAAAGCTATGACCAACCTAGATGACATATTAAAAAGCAGAGCCATTACTTTGCTAACAAAGGTCTATATAGTTAAAGCTCTGGTTTTCCTGTAGTTGTGTATGGATGTGAGAGTTGGACCATGAAGAAAGCTGAGTGCTAAAGAACTGATGCCTTTGAACTGTAGTGTTGGAGAAGACTCTTGAGAGTTCCTTGGCCCTCAAGGAGATCAAACTAATCAATCCTAAAGGAAATTAATCCCAAATATTCATTAGAAGTTCTGATGCTAAAGCTGAAATTCAAGTAGTTTGGTCAACTGATGACAAGAACTAACTCACTAGAAAAGTCCCTGATGGTTAGAAAGATTGAAGGCAGGAGGAGAAGTGTATGACAGAGAATTAAGTGGTTGGATGGAATCACCGTCTCAATGGACATGAGTTTGAGCAAACTCCGGAAGGACAGGGAAGCTTGGCATGCTGCAGTCATTGGGGTCTCAAAGGCTCGGACATGACTGACCAATTGAACTGAACTGAACAGGAGACAGGGGTTCTATACCTGGGTCAGGAAGATACCCGGGAGAAGGAAATGGCAAGCCACTTCAGCATTCTTGTCTGGGAAATGATTTCCCAGGGATCACAAAAGAGTCAGACTCAGACATGACTTAACAACTAAACAAACAACAATAATTTGATATGCCTGTTAAAAGAATACTTCGAGGACAGTTTTGTGAGTATCATATTTTACATTCAGTTACTTTATGAAGACATTTATTTCAAAGAAAAAATATATAGATGTATGCTTTGTGGCTTAATATGCTATACTAGGAGATTTTCTACTTGCTGATAAATTGAAAATTTTCAGAGAGAAAGTACACAAGAAATTTTATTCTGGACTTTTTTTTTTTTGTAGATGATCCATAATGCATCTT
Source organism: Oreotragus oreotragus (assembly GCA_006410675.1). NCBI lineage: Eukaryota > Metazoa > Chordata > Mammalia > Artiodactyla > Bovidae > Oreotragus > Oreotragus oreotragus. The sequence continues at coordinate 124,288 of SJYX01015640.1, forward strand.
ATTCTCTCATATACTCATTTCTAAGGTTTTGTTATGTCAAATAACTGCTCTTTGACTTAATGGTATGGTCTTGCATTTTAACCACTGTGCTGACATAGTACAAACCACTCAGCTATTGGGGACCTTATCACAAGAGGTCTATAAATTAAAATAAAAGAAATACCCCAAGAATAATACAGTAATAGAACTGTCTTTATTCTTCCTCCACCAAAGAAACTTCCTATAGTTGAAAGCAGATGAATGTCTTTGAAAATTAGTGTTTGCCCTTTAGTGGAGTTCATATAGGCATTCAATTGTGAATCTATATTAACAAGCTCATATTCATGAAGAATAGAAAAGAATTACTCAAGTCTTACATTTAGGCTGGCTTAACATTATATGGTCATTGTCACTATTAAAAGTTTTTCTAGTGACTATTTTGTTCATTAAATTATTCTCTTTCTATTCTACTTACAAAAATTATGTGTCAGCAAGTGATAAATTTTTCTCATTTTACTGAACTCATTTTTAAACAAATTTACTACAAAATAATCAGTGATATTTAACTGAATTAAATATGGATGCCATCTCCTGAAACAGTAGATGGAATTTATGCCCAAGCTTATACTCACAAAGAGAGATGGAAAGAGGCCCACCATCCTTTTCATTTATAAAAGAATTCATCAAGACCAGAATTTCTTTGGACCAGAAGTGGTATCAACCTACATGCTAGGCAGAAGGATCTTCAGGATACATGAAATAAAGTGATGACTTCAGTTCACTTCAGTTCAGTTCAGTTATCCAATCATGTCCAACTCTTTGTGACCTCATGAACTGCAGCATACCAGGCTTCCCTGTCCATCACTAACTCCTGGAGTTTGCTCAAACTCAAGTCCATCAAGTCAGTGATGCCTTCCAACCATCTCATCTTCTGTTGTTCCCTTCTCCTCCTGCCTTCAATCTTTCCCAGCATCAGGGTCTTTTCCAATGAGTCAGTTCTTCACATCAGGTGACCAAAATATTGGAGATTCATCTTCAGCTTCAGTCCTTCCAATGAATATTCAGTACTGATTTGTTTTAGGATTGACTGGTTTGATCTCCTTTCAGAGAAGTTTAAACTTACTAAACTTAAAACAGTAGTTGGTTTATACTCTTATGATTCTCATGTTTTGTATTAGGTTTATTGAATACTTTATTTTAATAAACACTAACTGAAGAACTAAAACAAAAATAAGAATTTTCTCCTTTATCAATGAGTTTAGTTTTATATTTTTCAAATGGAAGAATATAAGTAATGAATATACATGAGCTGAGGTTGTCTATTATACATATTTTTCATCTACATTTGTGATAAAGATTCCATTTTCTTATTTCACAGCTTCACATAGAAAAGCAATCACTTATAGATTTTCAAGTGGGCCAAATTTGCTTATTCTATCAATAATGTTAAATGCAGAAATGAAAATCAAAGTCCATGTTGAATGTGTTATTTCACCTTTTAAAATAAATCCTGTGGTCTTGTCAAAGTAAGCCATGTTGTAACATCTTTAAAAATAACATGACATGTATTCTGAAATGGAGGCAATTATTCTAAACAGCTCAGATCTATCTTTGATGTAGTTATAAGCTAAAGGGCATGTGAAGAAGAAAAAAAGTTGTAACTTACCCTATACCTCAGAGGCATGGAGATTCAAATGATAAATTATTTACAGGAATTAAAGAAGACACTACAGGCTCTTGTTGCTTATTAAAAGGAAGTGATTTTAAAACTTGGTCAAGTTATATTTCAATTGTTTCTTTGTTCTATTTATTTTGCAAAGATCAAGGCAAAAAAAAAAAAGAGTTAAAAGTCTTTTTTTTTAATCATTCTCCAAAGAAGACAATAGGTTTTCTTATTAGTATTTCTTCCTTCTTATTGTACTGAAGCATTAACTTGTAATTATATTATCATGATAAATTCCTAAGCAGCTGATAAAAAGTTAGATCCATAATGATCAGTTTCCTTCTGATACTCCTATAAGAAAATTCCTTAAAAGTTCGTAAGATGGATGGAGTCGTTTGTCAACCATACTAATTTGTTCTATAGCATTAAAGGAAAAACAGAGGTGTCTGAGAATGAATCTAGAAAATATATTCAGATCAAGCTGTACCCTTTCTCCAGACAGCAAATTTCACCAGTTACTGACAAGATCTTGGAGGTAGGAGCTATTTTCATGCGTGATCAGTCTCTCAGTCATGTCCAACCCCATGAACTATAGCCCAGGTTCCTCTGTCCAGGGGATTTTCCAAGCGAGAATACTTCAGTGGCTTGCCACCCTCCTTCAGAGGATCTTCCCAACCCAGGAATTGAACCCACATCTCCTGATTTGACAGGTGGATTCTTTACCACTGTATCATCTGTGATCTTCGGTGATGTGCTAAAAAATTCTAACAACTAGCTCTCTGAAAAAGCTCTGATTTGCATTTTTTTTTTCCTTTCAATTTCCATGGTGGGGGGAGGGATGCAGCACAATTGATTTCAAACTACCCATACAATGTCACTGGCCTCTGAATTGGAAAGAAAAACACAATTAGCCTTCACAGGCCACGTGTTGTTGTGGTTTAGTTATTTCCAACTATTTTAACACCCTAGACTGTAGCCTGTGAGGCTCCTCTGCCCATAGGACTTCCCAGGCAAGAACACTGGAGGGGGTTGCCATTTCCTCTTGGACTTTTCACAACCCAGGGGCTGAACCTGCATCTCTGCATCTCCTGAATTGTCAGATGTATTCTTTACTACTGAGCTGCAGGGGGAGCCCCCACAGGTCATGCAAGACAGCTTTAATTTAGCCTCATTTATCTTGCAGCATCTGTAAAGTTGTATTCCAAATGGACTGGACATAACATGCATGGTTCCAGAGGAGACAAGGATCAATAAGGAAAAAGTAACTATAGGTAGATTTCTACCTATTGGGGAAATTTTTTCCAAGAAGAGCAGACTGCCTCTTCTGACTAATGGGCATTGGAGTATCAATATGTTAGCTCCTTGTCTTCCTTTTTGAGATAACTCTGAGGCATAAACTTCACTGTCTAATGTGTTCTTCAGCAGAATTTAGTTTCAAGTGCTGTTGGTGGCTATCCTTGATAGCCACAGTTTATCTATTGCTTTTCTTTCCCAGTGAGTCCTGGGGTCGCTTTCCACATAAACCGTCTGCACTCTGTAGCTTGTCTTGGTGTCTTAGCACCTGCTATGGATGCTTCTGAAGCTAGTGTCCTTAGAGGACTAGAGAAGAACTAGTTCTCATGGTGTGTAGCCTGCACAGCAGCACTAACCCAGCACAACTGAAGGTAAAATAAATAATTAAAAATTTCAAAGAGATGATTGACAGAGTTGAAGTCTTGAGTATGCTCAACAAGCGGGCGTCAACCAGAAGACAGGGAAGACCGATGGATGAATCAAAATAAAAAAGGTGTAAGATGATGGTAGCTTTAACCAGGTTCATAGTAGGGGAGGTGAAGAGAAACAGACTTTTTATTTTGAATTTAGAACAAATAGCATTAGTGTGGATTGAATGTGTTGTCAGAGACAGAAAAAAAAAATGGAGTGAGGAAGATGGTGTTGATATTTAGAGAGAGAAAGGATTCTGGAGAAACTTAATTCAAGTAGAAAAGCAAGGAAATGGGTCTGGTCTGCAGTTTGAATTCCCAAATTTTCCTTCCAAAAATTTCAGTGATGCTTCAACAGTGATTTTGGCTTTCTCTTTTCTCTGGAATAGGACAAGTAATTCATTTTTCCTGGGCTTCTTTTCTCATAGCAATGCAAGAATTACGTGATTCTGTTTTATCTTCAGTTGCTCATATTTCTTCATTTTCCCTGTCATGTAATGCATACAATTAAACATGGCTGCCAATTCTTAACAATTTTTCCATTAAAAGATGAGTGTACACCATGCGCTTTTAATTTGGCAGGTCTTTGTGTTTGCCTGGACAAATGGCATATGGTGAAATTAACATCATACTTGTCCCAAGGGAACTGGTAGCTTCTACATCTTGGTTTTTGGAATACTCCATCTGAAAGCCCTGAGCCATCATGTAAAAAATCTTGTGACCTTTCAACCACCATTCAGGAGAGTCCTAAGTATGTCAGCTGGTCAGTAGTTTGAGCTAACCTCTGCCTTTCGTTCATTCCACCCAAGGTTACAGAGATACAAGGATGCTGTTTGTAGCCCTTCAGAGCAGACCAAATGCCTTTGAATACCAATGAAAGCTATCTATCAATGCCATATTGAACTGAAGAATTGTCATCATAATTCTTGTCTGAATTCTTGACCCACAAAAATGTGAGGTATAATTTTAAAAAGTGAGCTTCACTGGTGGCTCAGTGTTTAAAAAAAAAAAATCCACCTGCCAATGCAGATGATGCATGTTCAATCCCTGGGTTGGGAAGATCCCCTGGAGAAGGAAATGGCAACCCACTCCAGTATTCTTGCCTAGAGAATCCCATGGACAGAGGAGCCTGGTGGATTTCAAGGGTCGGACATGACTTAGCAACTAAATGACAACAATGGCAAAAAATAATTTGTAAGGCACTAGTATTTAAGGCAGTTTGTTATGTGGCAATACATAACTGGAGCAGATTGAGGTTTTTTTTTTTTTTTTTCCCCCCATGGAGTTTTGGCTTTCTTAGCTCAGTAACTTCAGGAAGATTTTTAATTGATTGCTATACTACCACTATCTTCTTAGAATTTCTCTTATTTACTCTAATGTCCTACACAACATTGCTTCTGAGGAAGAAAGTCACTTCATAGTAGTGTGTGTTGCACAGATTTGGGTTGTTGTACCAAGACTGTGATAAATGCTCTGAATCAAATAGTAGCATTTGGTATGGTTTTTCCCAAAGCCAGAATGTATGAATTTGGAAATCAACATTTCGAGTAGGAATGAGTCCTCTTACGCCTAAAAAACCTTCATTTAAAAAGTTCTCTTACTTTATATCTTACATTGTATTGGTTTTGATATTTTAATTTCAAGGAACAAAATATTTATTTCAAAGATCAGATTGATTCCTTAAATTAGTGTAACATCGAGCCATTTCAATGTCTTCATAGTACTGAACCAAGAGGAAAGTAAGGGGTTATTATCTATTTTGATGTGATTAATCCTATCTTTAATAGGCATTGAATTATGGAAAATT
>SJYX01015640.1:137555-170976 GCA_006410675.1 Oreotragus oreotragus
GCTGGTGCACTGGGATAGCCCAGAGGGATGGTATGGGGAGGGAGGAGGGAGGGGGGTTCAGGATGGGGAACACGTATATACCTGTGGTGGATTCATGTTGATGTATGGCAAAACCAATACAATATTGTAAAGTAATTAGCCTCCAATTAAAATAAATATTTATATTGAAAAAATAAAGTGAGTCTCTTGTAGGCAAGCAAAAAAAAAAAAAAAAACCTGAAACACTAACGTTTTCTATCTCATATACTTATTGTGGTTATTTAATGTAATAATATATGCAAGTGATTATACAAAGTGCTTAGAAGACAGCTTGTTTCAAAGAACCAATCCATAAATGATAGCTGTACAGCATCAAGCGTAGAGCATGCAATGGGGTATTGTTAATGACAATTCTGTAAAGGTAAACAGGAGCCAGATCATCAATTACTTAAGCACTACATTAGCAAGTGTGGAATGTGTAGGACAGTACTGATTATTTTAAGGAAATGATCTAATTCTTACTGTAGAAGCATTATCTCAGTAGTAGTGAGAATCTAGAATACAGAAAAATGAGACAAAGTAAAGGAAAATATATAGGAATCTATGCTATTAGAGAAATTAAAGACATTTATGAGCTAGTAGTCAGGAAAACATAGAAAATTTTGGAAATTAGAAAATAAGCACAATTTGGAGATCTGTTGGATTTGCATGATGTAAGATCATGGACTTTAATACTACAATACTTTTAGGTAGTCATTTAAGATCATGTTTGCCCCATCACAAGAACACAGAAATGATGAATCTGTCAATTTGCCTAAGAAGTAAAACTCTGTAAAGGGCCCGTAGTGTGTTATCCTGTAGAATGATTCTAAGAGATGGCTTTAAATGTTTTACCTGACAGTGTGAGTACTACTCAACACACATTAAAATAACATCTTTATTTTCAAAAAGAGACAAGAGTGTAAGTTTATATTAAGATAGATGATGAGTGCAGCCATGAAATTAAAAGACGCTTGTTCCTTGGAAGAAAAGTTATGACCAACTTCAGTTCAGTTCAGTCTCTCAGTCATTTCTGATTCTTGTGACCCCACGAACTGCAGCACGCCAGGCCTCCATGTCCATCACAAACTCCCGGGGTCCAACCAAACCCATGTCCATTGAGTAGGTGATATCATCCAACCATCTCATCCTCCATTGTCCCCTTCTCCTCCTGCCCTCAATCTTTCCCAGCATCAGGATCTTTTCAAATGAATCATCTCTTTGCAGCAGGTGGCCAAAGTATTGGAGTTTCAGCTTCAACGTCAGTCCTTCCAGTGAACACCCAGGACTGATCTCCTTTAGGATGACCAACTTAGATAGCATATTAAAAAGAAGAGACATTGTTTTGCTAACAAAGGTCGTCTAGTCCAAGCTATGGTTTTTCCAGTAGTCATGTATGGATGTGAGAATTGTACTATAAAGAAAGTTGAGTGCTGAAGAATTGATGCTTTTGAACTTTTGTATTGGAGAAGGCTCTTGAGAGTCACTTGGACTGCAAGGACATCCAACCAGTCCATCCTAAAGGAAATCAGTCTTGATTATTCTTTGGACGGACTGATCCTGAAGCTGAAATTCCAATATTTTGGCCACCTGATGCAAAGAACTGACTTATTTGAAAAAACCCTGATTCTGGGAAAGATTGAAGGCAGGAGGAGAAAGGGATGACAGAGGATGAGAGGGTTGAATGGCATCACTGACTCAATGGGCATGAGTTTGAGTAAACTCCAGGAGTTGGTGATGAATAGGGAGGCCTGGCGTACTGCAGTCCATGGGGTCACAAAGATTTGGACATGACTGAGCAATTGAACTGAACTGATTTAATCAAGTTTTTCTCAGTGAAGAAAGAATATGCTAACAATACAACAACAACAAATGAGGATCTAGTTGGAATGTGTCATTGCAATTTCTACATTTCTAAAGGATATGTTATTCTAATGTTCGCAGTGAATTTGTCATCTGTTTTTCCTGGATAGCATTAATGTTCATGATAGTGCATATTACTACGGGTCAATATCTAAAATTATATTATGTGAAATATTATTCTTGCATCATTCTCCTTGAATGATGTGGTGGAGTATATCCTCTAGAGAGGTAGACATTTCTGCACTAGATCTTATTCTCTCTCATAATTCAAAAGAAATAATTCATGAAATGCTATCCATTTTTCCTGAACTTTTTGCATTTTCTTGTGCTGCTGAGGTTTTCTGTGATAATAAAAGCTTGACAATCTCAGTGACTTATACAAAAGATTTATTTATTAATCACGGTCTGTAGCAGCTGCTGTGGCTTTACTACTGTGACTATGGGTCTGCTTAACTTGGCTTGGATCCTGTCCATGTATCTCTAATGCCAAAATCCATGAGGAAGTTGCAGTCCTCTTTGCGGGGGGGTGGGGGAGGGGGGGGTCTGCTCTGTGCTTGCAGGAAATTAAAAGTAGTCATATAAGATACGCTATTTTGACTGTGTTTTTTTTTGTTGTTCAGAAGCACATTTTTGAGATCAAATGTATCACTGTGTGCATCAGTAGCTCATATCCTTATATTGATGGGTAGTATTCCAAATATATCTAAGCCTGTTTATTCATTTACATGTTGATGGGCATGGGAGCTGTTTCCAAAATTTGACATTTAAGAATAAAGCTGCTCTGATCATTCATATAAAATAATATATATGGAATTGAATTTTATTTTCTTTGGGAGGTGTGGAAAGGCAGAGTAATGTGAATAATGCATGTCTGACTTTATAAAAAAAAAAAAATGGCCAAACTGTTTTTCAAAGTAGAAATACTTTCCATCTCCACTTGCTTGTTCCATGTATTTACCAGCTCTTTATATTCAGTTCAGTTCAGTCGCTCAGTCGTGTCTGACTCTGCAACCCCATGGACTGCAGCATGCCATGCTTCCCTGTTCATTACTAACACCCAGAGCTTATTCAAACTCATGTCCATCGCATCAGTGATACCATCCAAACATCTTATCCTCTGTTGTCCCCTTCTCCTTCTGTCTTCAATCTTTCTCAACATCAGGGTCTTTTCCGAAGAGTCAGCTCTTAGCATCAGATGTCCAAAGTTTCAGAGTTTCAACTTCAGTATCAGTCCTTTCCATGAATCTTCAGTACTGTTTTCCTTTAGGATCTCCTTGCAGTCCAAGAGACTCTGAAGAGTCTTCCCCAACACCACAGTCTGAAAGAGTCAATATTAAGCACTCAGCTTTCTTTATAGTCCAACTATCACATTCATACATGACTACTGGAAAAGACATAGCTTTGATTATATGGACCTTTGTTGGTAAAGCAATGTCTCTTCTTTCTAATATGCTATCTATGTTGGTCATAACTTTTCTTCCAAGGAGCAAGCATCTTTTAATTTCATGGCTGCAGTCATCATCTGCAGTGATTTTGGAGGCCAAGAAAATAAAGCCTGTCACAGTATCCATTGTTTCCTCATCTATTTGCCATGAAGTGATGTAACCAGATGCCATGATCTTAATTTTCTGAATGTTGAGTTTTAAGACAACTTTTTCAGTCTCCTCTTTCACTTTAATCAAGAGGCTTTTTAGTTCCTCTTCGTTTTCTGACATAAGGGTCTTGTCATCTGCATATATGAGGTTATTGGTATTTCTCCTTGGAATCTTGATTCCAACTTGTGCTTCTTCCACCACAGAATTTCGCATGGACTTTTTCAGTCTCCTCTTTCACTTTAATCAAGAGGCTTTTTAGTTCCTCTTCGTTTTCTGACATAAGGGTCTTGTCATCTGCATATATGAGGTTATTGGTATTTCTCCTTGGAATCTTGATTCCAACTTGTGCTTCTTCCACCACAGAATTTCGCATGGTGTACTCTGCATATAAATTAAATAAGCAGGGTGACAATATACAGCCTTGAAGTACTCCTTTTCCTATTTGGAACCAGTTTATTGTTCCATGTCCAGTTCTAACTGTTGCTTCTTGACCTGCATACAGATTTTTTAGGAGGCAGTTCAGATAGTTTGCTATTCCCATTCTTTCAGAATTTTCCACAGTTTGATGTGATCTACACAGTCAAAGGCTTTAGAATAGTCAATAAAGCAAAAGTAGAAGTTAATAAAGTAAAGAAATAAAGTAAAGAAAGTTGAAAAAGTAAATAAGTAAAGACATAAATAAATAAGTAAAGCAAATAAAGTAAACAAAATAAAAGTAAAACTTTTATTTTTGCTCTTGATATTATCCATTTTTAATTTTATCCATTATGTATATATTAGTATCTATTAGTATAAAACATATTTCAATTTTCATTTTTCTGAGGTTGAATGCCTATTTGCATGTTTAGTAGACATTCATAAAGCATCATTTGTAAAATGCATGATCAAATGTCTTACACATTTTTGCCTTTTTGATTTTATTTCTAATAATTTAAAAGATTCTTACCATTTTCTGTGTACAAGGCCTTGTCACATTTATGTAATCTAAAAATAATTTTTCAGTTTTTTTTGTATTTTTAAGTTTTATTTTTCTGGTGTTCTTAGTGTTATAAAGGGAAGATATTTTGTTGATTTATTTATTAACTTGTATTCGCACATGTTTTTTATCTTTAATATAAAAATTTTTGCTTGTCCCCAAATTATGGATATTTTTTCCTGTATTTTCTCCTAGAACGCTTACATTTTAGTTTGGATTCTCAAATGTATTGTTCATTTCAACTAAATTTTCATTTATAGCATAAAATTATTTTTGAATTTCATTTCTGTATTGCTATTCAGTGATTCCCACACAAGTTGTTGAAATGAATGTCATTTCCCCATTGAATTACCTNATTATGGATATTTTTTCCTGTATTTTCTCCTAGAACTCTTACATTTTAGTTTGGATTCTCAAATGTATTGTTCATTTCAACTAAATTTTCATTTATAGCATAAAGTTATTTTTGAATTTCATTTCTGTATTGCTATTCAGTGATTCCCACACAAGTTGTTGAAATGAGTGTCATTTCCCCATTGAATTACCTTAGTCCCTCTAACAAAGGACCTGTGAGAAAAAGTGGAAAAAAAAAAGGAATAATTAAAAGAAAATCAAATAAGTGTGCAAAGAATTGCATTGAGGGACTATCACTGGGAGAGCTTAGTATTCAGAAGGATTGCAGAAAGCAAGAATGAAGAGATACAATACTCATTTGTTCAAAGTTTAAAACGAGAAACTAGAATAAGAAACATTTAAAGATTGTGATTAAGGATACAGATCAAATATGTTTCTCTCCATAAATATTGAAGGTATACTTTGACAAGTGACTAATTAACCTTGCCAACACCATCCCAGAATTAACTGATCTTTGTGAAAAGGTAACTGAAGCCAGAATGGGTGATCTCTAAGAGGATTTTCTGTTGACTTTTCACTTGGTGCACCTGTAAAACAAACCTTGAAGATGATGCAATAAAATGGAGGTGTGTCCAATGGAGATGACAATAAGGATGAGACCACTGCATCCAGAGAAATGGCAGCCACACATCTCCAGGTGAATCTGTGGTACTTGGAGGAAAAAGAGATAATCCAAAAAATATTCCCTGAAACTAATAATTCAGGAAATAATTTTAAATGCATCAAATAAATTGATTTCAGTGATTTTATCATAGTAGTGATCATTCATATCATCTTGGGAACATCAAAAACAGAGATTAATGTCAGGTAAGAAAAGTATAATATGTATATATTTCTGGAAGTAAATATCACGTAGAAAACAACAAAGAGGTAACTCCACTGATTCCAATTACCAACATACATGATTTAGCATCACATAACTTGAATTTGCTCTGACCAGTGCATTCTCTTGGCATAACTCTGTTAGCCTTTGTCCTGCTTCATTCCATATTCCAAGACCAAATTTGCCTGTTACTCCAGGTGTTTCTTGACTTCCTATTTTTGCATTCTAGTCCCCTATAATCNATGCAGGATGCAGGATCCTTGGGGCTGGTATATGAGGATGATCCAGAGGGATGATGGGGGGTGGGAGGAGGGAGGGGGGTTCATGTTTGGGAGTTCGTGTACACCCGTGGCGGATTCATGTCAATGTATGCCAAAACCAGTAGAGTACTGTAAAGTAAAATAAAATAAAATTAAAAAAAAAAGAACAATGTGAAATTAATACTTTGGTGAAATTTTCTTTGCTTTACAGATGCATAAGATCTCAATAGACAAATTGCACTTCTGATTATCTGTGGTAAAACATTTAGGACATCTTTTCTCAGCTGTAGGCAGCAGTGCTATAATCTGGGATTGGCCCATTCTGCAGACAAAATGTCCTAGTATGAGAAAAAAAAATTAGACAACTTTTGGGGTTAGTAAAACATTGTAGCATTGTAGACAGAATATTCTAGCTTTTACAAAATGAACTGAACCTCTTATGACGCTATTACATGATAATTCTTATCTTCTGGCTTGCTTCCTAATATCTTTTGATATTATATCAATTTATATATTGATATATAGTATTTTTTGCACAACTGAAATTGGCTGTTGTCTCTCCCCTTGCTTTGAGAATACCAAAAAAAAAAAAAATTATCTTGAAGTAACTGATATTTCAGTTTATATTGCATACTTGATAATGTTTACTGATGGGTCATATACTTGAGATAAAATGGCCAACTTAAGGCTTTCTATTTGTAGCTATTTATTTTAAAACCCTAGAAAATTATATTTTGTCTGAAATTGTGTGTGTATAACCAGGCAAATTCATGGCAATTACTGGAACTACAAGTCTTGATTATTGATTTGAAATATCAGTAAATACAGAATATATATACTACCAATAAATATATGCATAGTGTCTGACATGAAGTAGAGCAAATTTTTAGAATTAGAGTTTTACTTTCAATAAGAATTTTTAAAAAGCTATGAAAATAGATAGCTGATTTGTTAGGAAATTTACAACTGCCTGCTCAGGTATCAGTACTTCCTTTTGTTCACCAAGCAACAAAAGCTGCTGTTAAAACATGGCAGACCCTGAGGTCAAAGCTCTACTTTTAAAATAATTTTTAAATGTTCATTTTAAAAACCATACTTCATAAATATATTATAACAGGGACTAGAACAACCTTGGGAACCATGGGAATTACCTAACAATATAATTCCTATACTACAGTCTGATTTGCTTGGTTAATGTCATGGCATGAACAAACTTTTCTTAACAAAAGAGGGATATTAGAGACACTAGACTCTTACTATGTGTGCCAAAAGATGAAATAATTCAAAACATATTTTTACAATGTACTATTTATCAGAAGAATTCTTCCTAATGTGAGTACAGGAAGTCCTAGTCAACTTTACCAGGAACCAGATAGCAATTGGCATTTATAGAATTCATACCTAGGAAAAAGTAAGAGACTTTTGTCTGCTTCAGGTGTGTATAATGTCTGGATGGCCTGAAGTCTTTGCTTTTTCAAAAGCTGATGCTCAGGCAGTGCTAAAAACTCTCTTATTATATATAACTCCCATTTTGGGAATACAAAAGCACATTAACTAAGACAGAAAAGATCTTTTTAATTCCACTGTTGCACAGGAACTATGTATATGCAGATTCCTATAACCTTCAGTCCTCTGAACAAGAGTGAACGAGTCAAACTACAAAAACTCCTTGGCTTAAATTTAGCAGTCTGCTGGGTTAAGCGGAGAAGGCAATGGCACCCCACCCCAATACTCTTGCCTGGAAAATCCAATGGACGGAGTAGCCTGGTGGGCTGCAGTCCATGGGATCGCTGACAGTCGGACAGACTGAGTGACTTCACTTTCACTTTTCTCTTTCATGCATTGGAGAAGGAAATGGCAATCCACTCCAGTATTCTTGCCTGGAGAATCCCAGGGATGGGGGAGCCTAGTGGGCTGCCGTCTATGGGGTCACACAGAGTCGGACATGACTGAAGTGACTTAGCAGCAGCAGCAGCAGCAGCAGCTGGGTTAAGATGGCCTAGAACTTTAGCACTAACCTAGTTAAAAATTAGAATGACCCCTGGAAGCAAGCATGGTATCTCTCCTATTAAATTTTTGTTTGGCAGGCCTATGACTTGAAGTCTGAGACTATGTCCTATGCCTCACATAAATGACTCCTTCTGTAATCATATTCAGCACTAAGAAAGCTTCTCTAATCCCTTGAAACCCTGATATTTAAAGTCACCTGGAAGTAATATCAGAGGAAGTTAGCTCCCACAGTCAACTGAGAAATAAAAGTGTTCCTCATGCAGATGTTCCAGTGGAGAGATGGTCATCATGTTTACAGGGACTTTTCCAAGTATGTATCTCTCATTATGTCTTCCTTTCAGATTTTATAGTTCATGTAGAGTTTCCTCCTCTTTAGATACAATTAACCAAACATGAGTCATTTCAGTTATAATTATGTACTGATGACATTTTACTCGTATTTTATTACTAGGAGATATAGAGCTAGAAAGTTAACCAAAGGTCCTTTTCACACAACAGAGTGAAAAATTTTAGTCCTTTTTGCCCTCTGCCTATAGCAACTCAGACTTTAAGTCATCTTGCCTCAAACTAATTTGGAGTAAAAGACCATAGCTGTTTAATACAACGACAATCTAAACCACCTATATGAGAGTTGGACTATAAAGAGCACTGAAGCTGAGCACTGAAGAATTGATGCTTTTGACTTGTGGTGTTGGAGAAGACTCTTGAGAGTCCCTTGGACTGCAAGGAGATCCAAGCAGTCCATCCTAAAGGAAAACAGTTCTGAATATTCATTGGAAGGACTGCTGCTGAAGCTGAAAGTCCAATACTTTGGCCACCTGATGTGAAGAACTGACTTATTGGAAAAGACCCTGATGCTGGGAAAATTGAAGGCAGGAGGAGACGGGGATGACACAGCATGTGATGGTTGGATGGCGTCACTGACTCAATGGGCATGAGTCTGAGTAAACTCCCGGAGTTGGTCATGTAGAAGGAGGCCTGGCGTACTGCAGTCCATGAGGTCGCAAGGAGTTGCACACGACTGAGCAACTGAACTGAACTGAAAATAGAGCTTGTTTTGTGAAAAGTGATTGTAATGGCTGTCATATGATTTTCAGTGGGTATGTATCTGTCTTCATGTTGCTCAGGTCTTTACATATCATACTTCCATACTTGCTTCACCTCTCATGCTGTTCTCTATCTTCTCTTCTTCCAGGTTTTCTTTCCTTTGTTAGCAGAGATACATTGTCTTCTCCTTATTTTGACATCACTTTCCAGACTTAATTAGACTGTGAATTGAGGGTGGGAAGTCACCTTTCAAAAAATTTAAAATACTGTACTAAATAAAACAATTTTCTCTCAAGAAAAATGTTGCAGCTCAAAAGATGCAATAATGGAAGAACTTTAATTTGTAAGTCCACCCCTTGTCTCCCCAGCCTCTCTCTCTCTCTATGTCTCTGTCTTTCTCCTATCAATTTCTACAATTTCTGGGTTATTATTAGCCTTACTTCATTATCACTCAGATTCCAGTTTATTTTTCTTTCTAGTTTCAAAACCAGTTTTTCTTTGAACCCTGACTTCAGGTTGAGCTGTTTCTTAGAGAGACTGAAGTTGACTTCTACCATACTACTTTGAGAAGACCGTAGTATGATTCCTTTAAAAGCTGCATTCCCTGTATTAGCAGTCATAGTCTATGACATATGTATGGAGTGTCCTTCCTAGAGATTGTCTGGCTTATGAAGTACATGATGAGCTCTGCAAGAGTTATCTCAATATTCACATCAGCTTGCTTCTACCAAAAGAATATGTAAGATAAAACTTGAATTTTGCATATTATAATCAATATAATCATAATTATCATGTATATTATATATATTATCATGTATAAGGGACATTTTAGCATTCATCTAAGAATATCTTAAAATCAGAAGTTTCAGAATTTTCTTCTCCTGAATTTAGTGACCCACAGCCAATTTTGTGGTAGTGTTTGTAAATTTTCATTATAATTTTATAAAGTAGAAGATATTTTAATATAAAAACAAGAAACATACAAAATTAAAATATAAATAAATTTAACTTAACACTGCTGTAATGTTTCTCATCTCCTCTATGGATCCAGAAGTTTGTCATGGAGAGGTCATTGAAGACAGCATTTGAAATTACAAACTCTGAGACTTTCAGGTTCTCATTGTTCCATCCCTTTGATGTTATGATCCTGGAACTATCAGTATAGTAACAAAATTGAAGGGAAGGCAAGATCTGGTTTATATGATTAGGATTAAAAGGCTACCATGAAAAGTTGTGATAATAGCATTCCCATCTCTTCCAGTTCAGTTCAGTTCAGTTCAGTTGCTCAGTCGTGTCTGACTCTTTGTGACCCCATGAACCACAGCACGCCAGGCCTCCCTGTCCATCACCAACTCCCGGAGTCCACCCAAACCCATGTCCATTGAGTCGATGATGCCATCCAACCATCTCATCATCTGTCGTCCCCTTTTCTTCCTGCCCCCAATCTTTCCCCTCATCAGGGTCTTTTCAAATGAGTCAGTTCTTCATATCAGGAGTTTCATCTTCAACATCACTACTACCAATGAACACCCAGGACTGATCTCCTTTAGAATGGACTGCTTGGATCTCCTTGCAGTCCAAGGGACTCTCAAGAGTCTTCTCCAACACTGGAGTTCAAAAGCATCAATTCTTCAGCACTCGGCTTTCTTCACAGTCCAACTCTCACATCCATACATGACCACTGAAAAACAATAGCCTTGACTAGACGGACCTTTGTTGGCAAAGTAATGTCTCTGCTTTTGAATATACTATCTAGATTGGTCATAACTTTCCTTCCAAGGAGTAAGCATCTTTTAATTTCATGGCTGCAATCACCATCTGCAGTGATTTTGGAGCCCAGAAAAATATAGTCAGCCACTGTTTCCACTGTTTCCCCATCTATTTCCCATAAAGTGATGGGACCGGATGCCATGATCTTCATTTTCTGAATGTTGAGCTTTAAGCCAACTTTTTCACTCTCCTCTTTCACTTTCATCAAGAGGGTTTTTAGTTCTTCTTCACTTTCTTCCATAAGGGTGGTGTCATCTGCCTATCTGAGGTTATTTATATTTCTCCCGGCAATCTTGATTCCAGCTTGTGCTTCACTCAACCCAGCTGGGTGTACATTTCTCATAATGTACTCTGCATATAAGTTAACCTATCTCTGAAATGTTGATTTTAATTTTAAGGCCCTCATTTAAAGAGAAACTTTCCTTACCAGGATTAAGATAGTCATGCCAAATGAAACACACCATAAGTTCTTTTATTAATTTGCTAGGTAACAGTTAGCAACTGTTATTAATTTTTTGTTTGTAGTTTGTCTTGCTTTTCTTATGGTTCAAGAATTAGATATTAACCAGGAAAAGTACTGAGATTGCAAGGTTATTTATATGAGAATTCTACCTTTTAATGATACTTTTCTGTTTATTTATTGGGTTAGCTTAAATTCCAAAGAGTGAATGCTTATTTGAGTATGTGTCACAGTGTATTAATGTGTGTTTGTTTCCTAACTGAGAAGGGTTAGAAACATGTTATAAGCACATTTAGGGCTTCCCTTGTAGTTCAGTTGGTAAAGAATCTACCTACAATGCAGGAGACCTGGGTTTGATCCCTGGGTCAGGAAGATCCCCTGGAGAAGGAAATGGCAACCCACTCCAGTATTCTTGCCTGGAGAACCCCATGGACAGAGGAGCCTGGCAGGCTACAGTCCATAGGATCACAAGAGTTGAACATGACTTAGCAACTAAACTACTATAAGCATGCTTAAAGAATCAATCAAAGGACCACACTAAGGGCTCAGACCTTGATTTCTAAATATTATTCTTCACGAAAGGCATCAAGATCCCTTGCGGAAGTATCTGATTCTAAGGCTAGGGACAAGGAAGTTTCAAAATGAACCTAGAAATTACTGTGACAGAAAGTGAAGAAATAAAGAATAAGAGGGATATGTCAAAAGAATACAGGACACAGGTTGAGGGGGCTGAGGCTTCTCAAATCTAGGAAATTTTTGTGCATTAAAATGTATAATGAGATTAATGGATTATAGTGAGTAAAGTAGAAATCCATAAATATATAACTGATATAAATAAACAAGGAGAAGTAAAAACCCCTACTTGTATGAATGACTAAGGAATGATGGAGCCAGAAAACCATCAAAAGAAGTGGAGGAAAGATTGATGAAGAATCAAAATATCTCCCACAAAAAATTAATTACAAAGCAGATAATAATAGCTTAACTGTATGTACACCTGGTGTGTACCATCTGCTCAAATTTTAAAATCAATAATATTTTAAGCCATCAATAGCATGTGCCTCATAAGTCACCCTGGGAAGGACACAAAATTCACAATCTACATCTAAAAAAGAGGAAATATTTTCAATTTTTGTTGTAAACCTAAAGTTGCTCTGAAAACAAAAAAAGTCCTTAATAGAAATGAAGTGATTTAAAGGCTAAAGAAAAAGCTCAAGGTGATGATGAGTGCTGAGCAGTGGCAAGGAAAGTTATAGGTGCTTCTCCAGCTGTTCTGTTCTCTAGTGGGAGAAATAGTAATTTACATCTAAATCATGTTAGCAGCCATACCACTGCATTGTGTGTGCATCAGGCCACATCCTTCTGAAAGGTATTTATGAGATATTTCTAGCAGTTGCCTGGGAGCCTACTACTATGCTGTCTCAGATCTGAAGTGACAGCTGATGGGTAGATGATTTCCATTCGAATACATGAGGAAGTGTGTTTCCCACAGTAAAAAATGATGTTTTATTCTCTGCTACAAAAACACCTTGCTTTAAAAAATAACATAGGAATAATAGCATCCACACTATTATTTGGTTGGTAATTTGTACAATTTCACTAACAGATTCTGCTTTCTTTGTTGTTATTCCTAGGTTTTCTTGAAATACATTTCTTATATTGACATTTCATATACTTGCCTTCATTTAAGAAGTCTGAAGAATGCATGTTCATTATTATTTTATATTTTCACATTTGGGGAAAATGTGTAGTCTTTACAAAAGCATGCTTGTAAAACAATTCTGTTTTTAGTAACTAATTCCACTGGAAAAAATAATACTTTATATAGGGTTAATCAAATGTAATCATCAATAGCATGTTATTAAGTATCTTAAATTTTAAGTATTTAAAATTCAGTTTTAGAATTTTTAAGTTATAGCATTACTTTTCACTTTTATGCATTAGAGAAGGAAATGGCAACCCACTCCAGTGTTCTTGCCTGGAGAATCCCAGGGATGGGGGAGCCTGGTGGGCTGCCGTCTATGGAGTCCCACAGAGTCGGACACGACTGAAGTGACTTAGCAGCAGCAGCAGCAGCAGCAGCAGCATCAATAAAAAGACAGTTTCTTTAACAATGTTTGGGTTAAGGCATTAACATTTTTAAGGCCATTAACATCCCTATAACAGAGAAGTTACTTTTGGTTTAATTCAGAATCAGTTTTTGAATGATCATGCACCACACTTACCCATACACATATGTATATATATTTGTTGTTATTGTTCAGTCGCTAAGTTGTGTCCAACTCTTTGTGACCCCATGGACTGCAACACAGCAGGCTTCCCTGTCCTTCACTATCTCCTGGAGTTTGCTCAAGTTCATGTCCATTATGTCAGTGATGGTATCTAACCATCTCATCCTCTGCCACCCTTTTCTTTTGCCTTCAATCTTTTCCAGCATCACTTTTCCAATGAGTTGGCTCTTCACATCAAGTGTCCTAAGTTTTGGACCTTCAGCTTCAGCCTCAGTCAGAGGACTGATGAATGAATATTCAGGGTTGATTTACTTTAGGATTGACTGGTTTGATTTCCTTGCAATCCAAGGAACTTCAAGAGGCTTCTCTAGCACCACAATTCAGAAGCATCAATTCTTGGGCTGTGAGCCTTTTTTATCATCCAACCCTCACATTTGTACATGACTACTGGAAAAACCGTAGCTTTGGCTATATGAACCTTTGTCAGCAAAGTGATGTTTCTGCTTTTTAATAATGCTGTCAATGTTTTTTCATAGCTTTCCTTCCAAAGAGCAAGGGTCTTTTAATTTTATGGCTTTAGTCACCATCCACAGTGATTTTGGAGACCAAAAAAAAAAAAAAAATCTGTCACTGCTTCTACTTTTTCCCCTTCTATTTGCCATGAAGTGATGGGACTGGATGCCATAATCTTAGTTTTTTGAATGTTGAGTTTCAAAACAGCTTTTTCACTCTCTTCTTTTACCATCATCATATATATATGTATATGTGTACATATACATACATGTATAATATTTATATAAGTCTAAGGAGTTACCACATTATTTGTTGTTCTGCTTTTAAAATCAACAGATACTTTTTGAGAGTTAAGTGCTGGGGTACAACTGTAAAAAAGACTCAACTCTACTATTCAAATGGGTTACAATTGAATAAGAGGAGACTACCTGTGCAAAAGAGTACAATATTTGCTACAATAAGAGTAATGCAAGAACTTATATAAGAAGACTTTAATATAGTCTCAAGGCTGAAGATGGAGTGTCAGAGAAATCTTTTCAGGAAAAGTGATGTCTAAGTCTACCAGTTATCCTCAGTGGGATGGAGCTATTCAATAATGTCTCTCCCTCTTCACAGGCAACTATTTAAAAGAATTGCCTATACAACCTGTCTGTACATCTGCATTTTCTACCTCTGATCTTACCTGCCTTGCTTCAGCCACCATCACTGAAGTTCCAGGTCTCCCTCAGACCACCAGTGATTTCTGTTGTCTTACATTTGTTGAACTTTTTGCTCAGTTCTCATCCTCTGTTGATCACTTTGCATTTCATAAAACACTATTTTCCCTAAGTTTCTCTGAAAGCAGACTTTTTCTTTCTATATTTCTCTAACACATTCCCTTCCTATTTCCCTTTGTAGGACATCTCATTGTACCTAGCTCAGAAATGTTAGTGCTCCTCAAAGCTTGTACTAAATTTCTCCTCTTAGATATTTTTTCTAGACAATCTCATCCACACCCATGGCTCCTATTCATGTGTAGTCATAAACTTTTATCTCTACCTTAGACTCTTTATCTGAGCTCTAGCTCCAACTGAGAACTTTGTATCTTTTCTTGGATATTTCAAAGACAGCTCAATCCCAATGTGTTCAAAATTAAATATGCAGTATTTCTCCTAAATCTGCTACACTCCTAGTAAATGACAGTACCATCCATCTAGCAATACAAGACATAAACATAAATTTATCCTTAAAACTTTCCTCTGCTTCATGCACCATATTCAATAAATCATTAATTTTATGTCAGTTTACTTCTTAAATCGTTCTCAAATTCATCAGTAGCTCTGTATCTCTGACATCAGCACCACTTAATTTAAGCTTCCATCTCTGGCCTGTAGTCCTAAATACAACATTCTTTAAGCTGATCTTTTCATACCCATTCTTGCTTCCCTCAAGTATATTCTCTACCCAGAAGCCACAATAATATTTTAGAATGAGGGTTGGAAAAGTTTTTCTGTAAAAAGGCAGATGGTAAATCTGTCAGCTTTGCAGGACATGTCTCTGTTGCAACTAGCCAACTCTGTCATCCATTGTAGGTCAAAAGCATCCATAGAGAATGTGTAAATAGATGGATATGGCTGTATTCACATAAAACTATTTGCAAAACAGGCAGATTTGACTAGAGGGACATATTTGCCTACTCTTATTTTAGAATACCAAACTGATCAAAGAAACCCCTTGCTTAAAACACACTAATAGTTTCTCAGTACTCAGGATAAATACCAAAACATAACCCATGCTTTTTTCAAGATCTTCTCTTATCATCTACCTGTATCTCTTATCACCTACCTACATCTCTTGAAAGTGTTAATCACTCAGTACTGTCCAGCTCTTTGTGACCTATTCTTATCACCTACCTATATCTCTTCTGTACCTTCCTTATCTGTTTATTTTGGTATCCTTTTTGGAGTTCCTCAAATATATCCTGTTCCTTCCTGCTACAGGAGCTTTGTCTTTGCTTTTTCTTTTGTCCCCAAACTCTAGACTATGTTAAATGCCCCATGTTAAATGTGCCATATTTCTTTCTTTTAAAGAATTGACTAATATATGCTTTCACATTCCTGTGTTTAACTGTTTGATTAATATTTAACACTTCAGTTCCATTCAGTTCAGTCACTCAGTTGTGTCCGACTCTTTGCGACCCCATGAATCACAGCACGCCAGGCCTCCCTGTCCATCATCAACTCCCAGAGTTCACCCAAATTCATGTGCTTCGAATCAGTGATGCCATCCAGCCATCTCATCCTCTGTTGTCCCCTTCTCCTCACTTACGGTAGATTAAAGTCTAAGAAAGCAAGTTGTTTATCTGTTAATCACTGCAGTCCTAGATCTTCTAGCACATTACTTGGTACATTATAAGTACTCCATATACTTAAACTCACACAAAATGAGAAATTATCGTTTATTTATTAAAGGAACTAAACATTCTGCTGGTGTCAAGAGAGCCACTGAAAACAGAAGAGGGTCTGGCTTCAGAGTGTAGTATGCAGCAGACTTCAAAATACTATTTATTTATTTATTGCTTCTTTTTCCTTTTCCGCTGAAAGCCTGTTTAAACTCTCCTTGTGTACATTTCTATAAATTATTTTATTTCTTTGCTTATGTTTTCTCAGCAAAATCATAATCTTGTTCTATTAAAAAAAAATGTGTGTGTATGTCTATTTTGTCTATCTTCCCTGGTGGCTCAGATGGTAAAAATGTCTGAGGGAGAAGTGAGCTGAGGCCTAGTATTCAGGTTTTAGTGCCTAATGTCTTTGCTATTTCACAGCCATATAGGAGCCAAGACTACTGAAAGAATTGAGTAAAATATTTTAGTTGATCTATTACACATTGTAGATTGGGCCACTCATTATCACTCTATCAAGGTTTTCAGCACAGCCATAATTATTCTACATGGAAGCTGGGTATTGAATTTAAACCTGGCAATTCATTTCACCTTTTATTCAGCTGGAGAGGTTTGGAAACCTAACATTCAGACAGCAAAGAAAGGATCGATGACTACTCTGTATATGAGTCCATGGCTTGTTAGAGTCTCTCTTGGTCAAATGCCATAAAAGCACTCTTCAGGTCATAGAACAAGAAAATAGATGCTGGTTGTTTTAAAGAGAGATAACACCACTGATTCACTATCAAATTGTTTTTTTTTATTCCATCTAGAGAAGAGGAATCAGTCCCTTTTCAGGCTATGCTAGCATTAACCAACTGAGTTTATCACAGTCGCTACCTAGGAACTAGATAAGTTTGGCCTAGCAATTCCCAACCTTTATTTGACATCTCTTATATCCAAGGCCTTCTCAGGTGATGCTAGTGGTAAAGAATCCACCTGCCAATGCAGGAGATACAAGGGACGTGAGTTCTATCTCTGGGTCAGGAAGATCCCTTTGAGTAGAAAATGACAGCATACTCAAGTATTCTTCCCTGGAAAATGCCATAAGCAAAGGAGCCAGTTGGGCCACAGTTCACGAGGCTGCAAAGAGTTGAACATGACTCAGTGACAGATCTTGATCCTTAATATCTAAGATTTCAGGGTTCCAATAAAAAAATAAAACAATATACTTTTATACATTTAGATACATAAGAATAGGGTTATGTCCATTTTGGATGGACAAGGTAGGAAAGACTGACTGTCCAGGATTTATATTTTGAAATCAGAAGAAGAATACAAATAACTCACCTGTGAAAAACTTGGGTAATCATGAAGTTAAAGGTATAAAAATACAATATTAGTGATGAAAAAGCAAATCTCAGTCCATTGAGAAATGAGAGTAAGTCTTGTAAACTCATTCCCTGTTGGGTTTAATTTTTAGTATGTTCTCATTTATTATTTTAAAACTGTAAGCACTCTAAAACTATCTCAGTGACCATGTCTAAGGAGTTACAGATCAGCTAATCATAGTTCTTCATTTTACATTTAGAAAATAAAGAAATTTAAATGCCTTGCCTAAGGTCATCCAGAAAATAATAATAGTAGCAGCTCTTTCTTTTAGGGGTCCTTAATATATACAAGCATACACCTAAAATTATATATTATTATCTATATTTGATAAATGGAGATGTTTGGAACAAAGTAATTCAGTAACTATCTCAAAACCATGTCGCTGGTAAGTGATGGTGGTGGTGGTTTAGTCACTCAGTCGTGTCTGACTCTTGTGAACCCATGGACTGTAGCTTGCCAGGCTCCTCTGTCATAGGATTTCTCAGGCAAGAATATTGGAATGGATTGCCATTTCCTTCTCCAGGGGGGTCTTCCCAACCCAGGTAAGTGATAAGTGGAATTAAATTCCCAGTCATCTGAATTTCGGAGCCTAGAATATAATCCAGTCAAATGCTTTTTCCACAATAGCATTTACCCTTTATTGTTTTTATTTTATTGATTGCTTCTGTCCTTTCAAAGGCATAAAATTCTCTGCCTGGAAATCATTTGAATTTCAAACATATATTTCAAACACAAATATGAACATGTCCACAGGATCTTGACAACTTTTATTTTCTACATCCATTTGCTCAAGTACCACTCCTCATGCTATCTGTCCTACTACAATAGGTGGCTTAATGCATTGTCACTCCTGCTGTAAGAAGTCCAGGAGAATGTCTATTAGATTTTCACAGAGGAAGATATTTAAAGGTTCAGCCAACATCCATGAGTATTTGTTTTAGACATTTTCCTAAGTTAGTGACTCCCAATAATCTCTTTTCATTTTCAAGAAACTTTTGGCTACTTGGTCAGCATAAGTTTTATGACAGCTGAAAGATTTTTGCCTACCTCAAATTATTTAATTAGTGAATTTATCAGAAAATATTTTATTAATTACTTATATATAAATGCCAATAAAAATTCTAAACAACAGTTAATCAGTATAGTATTAGCAAAGCAAAAAAAAAATAGTGCTTTACTTAGCTCATATTACCTTTATGTAGGTAAATGTACACTTCTTAAGCTTTTGGAAACAAAAATATTTTGCAAACATTCCACTGCTATGTTCTTGTGCTACTTGAGACTTGTGGAACCAAGTTTAGAAAATGCTGGTATAAAGGTTCTGTTGGTGCACTTCATTATCTTGTCTTGACCCCAAACAATGCCTTCTAACATTGTTCAAGCTCCCATACTGCTCCAGTGCACCCTCATAATAATACGATGGCTATCCTTGGATGGTTAAGCGTCTTTCTCTGGAAAAATAGGCTAATTATTTTTTTAACAGATTGATAAGGACTTTTAATTTAATTTTTTAATAGGTTGGGACGTATTATGGCTGCCCATCTTGTCTTTTTTTTTTTAATTTTTAAAATTTTTATTTTTACTTTATTTTACTTTACAGTACTCTATTGGTTTTGGCATACATTGACATGAATCCGCCACGGGTGTACATGAACTCCCAAACATGAACCCCCCTCCCACCTCCCACCCCACGTCATCTCTCCGGATCATCCCCATGCACCAGCCTCAAGCATCCTGCATCCTGCATCGAACATAGACTGGCGATTCGTTTCTTATATGATAGTATACATATTTCAATGCTATTCTCCCAAATCATCCCATCCTCTCCTCTCCCTCTCTCTCTCCCTCAGAGTCCAAAAGTCTGCTCTACACATCTGTGTCTCTTTTGCTGTCTTGCATACGGAGTCCTCATTACCATCTTTCTAAATTCCATATATATGTGTTGTTAATATACTGTATTGGTGTTTTTCTTTCAGCTTACTTCACTCTGTATAATCGGTTCCAGTTTCATCCATCTTATTAGAACTGATTCAAATGTATTCTTTTTAATGGCTGAGTAATACTTCATTGTGTATATGTACCACCGCTTGCTTATCCATTCATCTGCTGATGGACATCTAGGTTGTTTCCATGTCCTGGCTATTATAAACAGTGCTGCAATGAACACTGGGGTACATGTGTCTCTTTCTATTCTGGTTTCCTTGGTGTGTATGCCCAGCAGTGGGATTGCTGGGTCATAAGGCAGTTCTATTTGCAATCTCTTAAGGAATCTCCACACTGTTCTCCATAGTGGCTGTATTAGTTATTTCTGATTATCTTTTAGTGTGAGAGGTATAAGTAAGTATTGTACTACAAACTTGAAGATGTTTTTATAATATTACAACTATAAGATTATAAAGCATTATGAATTATAATACATGATTATAATGGAAATTCAGATAGCTATTATAAATTATCTAAAACCTTTCAGGATATGAAGTATGATGTATATAACATGTTTTTTAGTCCATAAATGTGTACTTTTATACTAAGGGGAAAACAATTCTTCTTAAGGTCTTAATGGAGAATAGAATGAATTGTTGAACTGCTGACTCCTATACTCATTCAGCTTCAATGTCTTCAGTTCTGAGATAATCAAATACCCAGAATGATGCAAAGAGATTGAAAGGCCGTTCCAGATTAGAATAATGAAATTAGAAGGAAGATAAAGAGATGACAAATGGGTAGAAAAGAGAAAGGGATGGAAGGTTATGGAGAACAGAGGTACTCCAGGTCCCCAGAAGTACAAATGAAGCAGATAAAGGGCAATGACTCTTGAAAGTAAACTTCACAGGTACAGTGTTTCCTCAGTCAATACTGTGCCTGCACCAAACCATATTTCACATCTAGCTCAATTATAAAATTATTTTCAAAGCTCATCTCTTTTCCACACCCACTCTGAGTCTGCTATTCTACCTGGTCTTAGTTTTAGTATTGCTCAACCCCAAACTTGGAGAAGGCAATGGCAACCCACTCCAGTACTCTTGCCTGGGAAATCCCATGGATGGAGTAGCCTGATAGCCTACAGTCCATGGGGTCGCAAAGAGTCAGACATGACTGAGTGACTTCACTTTCACTTTTCAGTTTCATGCACTGGAGAAGAAAATGGCAACCCACTTCTGGGATGCCTGGAGAATCCCAGGGATGGGAGCCTGGTGGGCTGCCATCTATGGGGTCGCACAGAGTTGGACATGACTGACGTGACTAGCAGCAGCAGCAGCAACTCCAAAGTTGCTTTCTTGCCTTCTCTATTCAGGATTCCTTGTGGAAAAGGACAAATATGTCAATAGCTATGAAGGACAGGGAGGGGGAGAGTATATTTGAAGACATTTATCAATATATGTCAGCACAGAAATTGCAGCAAGCAATACTTCTGAATAATGTTCATCTCACTAATCAAGCATATCATTTAGCTGATCTTTGCAAGATAATGGATCTAAGTATTAAGAAGGGGATTCCTTTAAAACCTTTGGGAATTATTAGTGAAGACAGCCTTATTCCCTCCAATAAGATGTTCCCCTAGAATCTTTATTTGGTACTGATTTCTCCTGACTTTCATTCTTTGGGTAGCTACCCTTTCTCCATGTCTCTTCTGTGTCATTCCTCTACTCTATACAATCCGATTCCAAAGAACACATGAGACTGGGCAAACAACTTGATTTGAGAATGGTTTGCCTATAGGATTTAGTTAAAGGACTTTCATAAATCTCTGTATCTATACTGTGTTTTAGTAAACACTTTGAACTAGTGTAAGGTTTTTTTAATCTGTATGTACTTACAAATTTTATTTTTTTATTTTACTTTACAGTACTTTATTGGTTTTGGCATACCTTTTTTTCATTGAATGAAAAGTTATTTAAATTCTTTAGTGCTTTACAGTTTTTAGAAGTTTCACAAACTTGATTCCATATAATCCTTTTTTACAAATATTTTGCTCCTATATTACCCCTTCCCCTCTTGCGTCTCCCTATTTGTCTATGTCCATTAGTCTGCTTCTTTTTT
Organism: Oreotragus oreotragus; assembly: GCA_006410675.1. Lineage (NCBI taxonomy): Eukaryota > Metazoa > Chordata > Mammalia > Artiodactyla > Bovidae > Oreotragus > Oreotragus oreotragus. The sequence goes on from SJYX01015640.1 coordinate 159,328, forward strand.
GTTTTATTCACTGTGTGTTCTTAGTTGCCTAGTCATGTCCGACTCTTTGCAATGCCATAGACTGTAGCCTGCCAGGCTCCTCTGTTTCTGGAGATTTTCCAGGCAAGAATACTGGAGTGGGTTGTCATGCTTTCCTCCAGGGGATCTTCCTAACCCAGAGTTTGAGCCCAGGACTCCCACATTGAAAGTGGATTCTTTACTGTCTAACTCATCAGGGAAGCTCAAGAATACTGGAGTGGGTAGCCTATCCCTTCTCCAAGGGAACTTCCTGACTCAGGAATTGGACCCAGGTCTCCTGAATTGCAGGTGATTCTTTATCAGTTGAGCTACCAAGGAAACCCTTACAACTCTTTGCATCCCCATGGACTGTAGCTTGCCACACTCCTCTGTCTATGGAATTCTCCAGGCTGGAATACTGGAGTGGGTGGTCATTCCCTTCTCCAGGAGATCTTCCCAACCCAGGGATCGAACCCAGATCTCCTGCATTGCAGGTAGATTCTTTACTGTCTGAGTCACCAGGGAAGCCGTTTTATTCACTAGCTTTACTTTTTAGATTGCACATATAAGTGGTATAATGTTTATCTTTCTCTATCTTATTTCACATAGTGTAATGTCCTCCAAATCCATTCATGTTGGCAAATGGCAAAATGCCATTTTTATTATGTCAGAGTAGTATTCCATTGTGTGTGTATATGAGTGTGTGTATGTGTGTGCATATATGTGACATCTTCTTCATCCACTCATCTGTTGATGGACACAGGTTGCTTCCATACCTTGGCAATTGTAAATAATGCTGTGGAGTGTGTGTCTCTTTTTGAATTTGTTGTTTTTCTTGTTTTAGCTATATACCGAGGAGTAGAATTGCTGAGTTTCAGGGTAGTTCTATTTTTATATTTTTGAGGAACATCCATACAGTTTTGCACAGTTGTTTTTATTCAGTCTCTCAGTTGTATCCAACTCTTTGTGACCCCATGGACTGAACCACACCAGACTTCCCTGTCCTTCACTGTCTCCTGAAGTTTGCTCAAACTCTTTTCCATTGAGTCAATGATGCCATCCAACCCTATTATTCTCTGTCATCCCTTCTTTTCATGTCTTCAATCTTTCCCAGCATCAGGGTCTTTTCCAGTGAATCGGCTCTTCACATCAGGTGGCCAAAGTATTGGAGCTTCTGCTTCAGCATCAGTCCTTCCAGTGAGTATTCAGGGTTGATTTCCTTTAAATTTATTGATTTGATCTCCTTGCAGTCCAATGGACTCTCAGGAGTCTTCTCCAGCACCACAGTTCAAAAACATCCATTCTTTGGTGCTGAGCCTTCTTTATGACCCAACTCTCACATCCATACATGACTACTGGAAAAACCATAGCTTTGACTGTACGGACTTTGTCAGCAAAGTGATGTCTCTGCATTTTAGTACACTATCTAGGATTTTCATAGCTTTTCTTCCAAGGAGCAAGTGTCTTTTAATTTCATGACTGCAGTCACCATCTGCAATGATTTCAGAGACTAAGAAAGTCTGTCATTGTTTCCATTCTTTGCCCATGTATTTGCCATGAAGTGATGGGACTGGATGTCATGATCTTCATTTTTTGAATGTTGAGTTTTCAGCCAGCTTTTTCACTCTCCTCTTTCGCGTTCATCAAGAGGGTCTTTAGCTCTTCTTCACTTTCTGCCATAAGTGTGGTGTCATCTGTATATCTGAGGTTATTGGTATTTCTCCTAGAAATCTTGATTCCAGCTTGTGCTTCATCCAGCCTGGCATTTTGCCTGATGTACTCTACATATAAGTTAAATAAGCAGGTTGACAATAAATAAGCAGCCTTGATGTACTCCTTTCCCGATTTGGAACCAGTCTGTTGTTCCATGTCCAGTTCTAACTGNTGGTATTTCTCCTAGAAATCTTGATTCCAGCTTGTGCTTCATCCAGCCTGGCATTTTGCCTGATGTACTCTACATATAAGTTAAATAAGCAGGTTGACAATAAATAAGCAGCCTTGATGTACTCCTTTCCCGATTTGGAACCAGTCTGTTGTTCCATGTCCAGTTCTAACTGTTGCTTCTTGACCTGCATATAGATTTCTTAGGAGGCAGATAAGGTGGTCTGATATTCCCATCTCTTTAAGAATTTTCCATAGTTTTTGTGATCCACACAAAAAGTCAAAGGCTTTAATGTAGTCAGTAAAGCTTTTTCCATGGTGGCTGTACCAAATTGCATTCTCAATAACAGTTTTGGAGAGTTCCCTTTTCTCCAGGTCCTCCCCAAGATTTATTTGTATTTTTTTAACATGGTCTTTTTGGTCTAGTATTCTGAATATTTAATTGTTCATCCATACAGTTAAAATGTGTATTATGTTTTGATGAACACATTTTCCAACTTAACNGTGGCTGTACCAAATTGCATTCTCAATAACAGTTTTGGAGAGTTCCCTTTTCTCCAGGTCCTCCCCAAGATTTATTTGTATTTTTTTAACATGGTCTTTTTGGTCTAGTATTCTGAATATTTAATTGTTCATCCATACAGTTAAAATGTGTATTATGTTTTGATGAACACATTTTCCAACTTAACAATTAAATTTATTTATTTTTTTTGAGAACTAAAATTATATGACATTTTTATTTTAGGATGAAAAAAAATGAGCAAACAAACAAACAAAAAACTTGAAATAGGCTTGTCAAATTATGTAAATTCATCCTTTCCATGGAAGCAGAAGGTAGATCAGTGCAGGTTATCCTCAGGGCCTCATACATCCTGCTTCACTGCTGCTTGCACTCTGCTGGGTTTTGATCCTTCTTTGGGTCATAGTCTGGATCATTTTCCTCATCTCCTTCTTCTTCCCCTTCCTCATCCGCTTCTTCACCTTCTTCATCATAATCATTGTCACCATCTTCAATAGCTTCTCCAGTAAAGTATAACACTGATCTTGGGATTATATGCTCACGTAAAAAGTGACCAATTTCAAAGTCTGCAGCAAGGATAGCTTCAGAATCATCATCCAGATCTCCACTCTCAGGAACTTCAGGAGGGGCAAAAAAATTAAAGAAAGAGACATTTGAAACTGTTTTGGTCACAGTACGAACTGCCCTATGTCCCTTGTGTTTCTGCTTCTTCTTAATCATTTTCAAAGTGACATTCTTCCCTTTTTTCCAATCTATCTGGCACCCTATACAACCCATAATTTCTGGTCTATAAAAAGAAAAGGGATCAGAATTATCTGGTTCTGATCTCATCCTATATGTCTTTGTCAACACTTCATTTGTGAAATATTCATTGGGTTCAAAGTGAAATTCTAAGACAAAACTCATAGGTTGACCAGCATCTGAGAACTTCACTTTAATATCTTTCAAGTGCTTCAGAATAGGCTCATCATGTTCCTGAACCATATCACTGAGCAAGTCAACATTCTTAAAAACGGTCAACCAAACTCAGGAATTCCCTTGGGATCTTCTTTTTCTTCATCCTTTTTCTCATCTTCAATCTTGGCTTTTTCTTTTAGCTCCTCCAAAATTTCATCTTCCTCATCTTGTTTCCATTCACATTCTTCTTCTGTAGGTTCATAAAAGGCATTAATGATCTCAAATTGCTTATCAAACAGAGGCTGATAAAGAACAGCGAAGATCATGATCTTCCTCATAGAATTTGGCTTCTATCTGTGCACATTTAACTTGAGGGTTTTTGAGAGCATTCACTCGTCTTTTAACTACCCTAGGCAAGCTTTCAATGTATCCTGTTGGTGTTTCTACCAGACCATCAAGTCTTTCTTGAAGGGCTGCAAGAATCTGAGGATTTTGCATCATCTGAACAGTCAGCTGACGCGCTTTGATATTTGTTTCTTCACCAGTTTCTTCTTCTTCTGCTTCTTCAACATCATCCAAATCTTGATCAAGTTCAGACTGTTCTTTGTTGTCGATGTCTGCCATGTTGTACAAATGCCAAATATTTTCAAAAATGGCAAATTTCGTTTTCCAGCTCAGCTCTCCGGTGGCGACCAGTGGCGAGCGTGGGGAGCCAAGCGGCCCGAGCTGCGCAGGCAGTGACTCAGGGCGACAGCGGGAGGAGCAGGAGGCGGCGCCGCGAGCAGATCGCGCTAAAAAAGCTGAATTTGTTTTGTTTGGAATATTCATAATGTCTGTACGGACGAGTGAAGGATGATTATCCCTATTTCTTGCAGGTTGCTTAAGAGCCTGGGTGCTTGATTAGATAAACTGGGTGAAATAAGGCATAGGAGCCTGGGGTATGATGAACTGTATGTCCTAACTTCTGGCTCTCAAATACATATAGTAAAACAAATCCTAAATGGCATTTTTATTAATGTGCATTTGGGCGATAACTTATTAAAATAGCTCTTAATTGTTCTTAGCCAGATCTATTCAGCCCTTCCAAGGCCAGGCAGTAACATTTCTTCCCCATTAAAAACCTCATTTTAGAACTGTCCTGGTCCTAATTCAATTCTGTGTGCCCTCTGTTGCAGATTTTTTCTTTAAAACAAAAACCTGTGCTGGTTCCGATTTCTCTGTCCCAGCTGGCTGCTTTTCTATGCTATAACTTTTGCTCTCTAACCCTAAAAGAGTGTCTTTATCAAGGTACATTATTTTTTATATTTTCTAAGAATGCTTATGTCTGAATCTAGAACACTCAAATTAAAAAACACTGTTGTTGTTCTTGCTACTGTTGTTTTGCCATCTTATGAAAAGGTAGTAATTTACTTAGTACAGTAATCATAAGGCAAAAGGTAAACTGGATATTTATTTTAGTGTATAGCATGGATATTTTCCTTAATGAAGTCAAGATTGCCACGAGAAATACCAATAACCTCAGATATGCAGATGACACCACACTTATTGTATAAGAGACAGCAGCAGGTGTCAGATCCCCATGTCCCTTTGCCCCACAGGACAACAGTGAACTACAGGAGCCAGATGACAGGTAACATGAGTAGTGAGACACTCTTGCTGAAGAACCAACTCTAGACTGCAGCTAAGCTGTTTTATAGCCTGCATCTATACCCAGAGAAAGGGAGGTGGAAAGTCCTTTGCTTTGTTGGAACCTCATGACAGCCTCCTGTAAGATAGAGAGTTTCCCACAAAGTAGAAAGACAGATAATAAACAGCCTTGAGACAGCTCCTCACAACACTACCTGTCTTCTCATGCTCCAAGATAACCACCGGATGTTCTGCCAAGTCCTCGGGCAGACTGCAGCTGAGCCTTGCCTACATGGCCTATGTGAATAGTGCAAGATTGCCAGAGTGCCATAGTGGAGACATTTCCCTACATTTGCAGTCCATAAATAAAAGTTTTTATCCTGATTGTTTTCACTTAAAATGTTATAATAACAACAACAACAAAAAAAACAATTGATGCAATGCTTACTATGTGCTAGGCATTTCCCTAAGAACTTTGCACATAGTAACTCATTAATCTTCACACCAAAACTGGATTAAATAAGTGCTATTATTCCTGTTCTATAAATACAGTTCCTGAAGCACAAAAATGTTAAGTAACTTGCTTAAGGTCATGCATTTAGACTCTGCCAGAAGTACAATTTGAACCTAGGCCTAGTTTGAATTTAATAGAAGTGTATGCAAAGTGATCTGGGTACAAAAAAGAGGAAATTCAGGTAGACTTCACAATACAGGTGGCATCTGATGACATTTGAGGGACATAATGGTTTGCCAGGTTGGAGCTGTCTAAGAAGCATAAATAGGGTGAATAAAGATGTAGTGCTGTGAAAGTATAATATACAATGTGTTTAGAGAACTATTTGCAATGGTCTTCAAGCCCCAGAATTCTTTGGCATGGAGTAATAAAACAGAATACCCAGCATAGAGCTAGTTGTAAAAGTCTTTGAATATCATACCATATGTTACAAACTGAATTGTGTCCCCCTCAGTTTGTATATTGAAACCCTAACTCCCAACGTGATGGTATTCAGAGATAGAGCCTTTGGCAGGTAACCAGGTTTAGATGAGGTCACATGGGTAGGGCCATCATGATGATATTAGTGCCCTTATAAAAGAGACACTAGAGCACTTTTCTCTGCTTGCTTTCTATCCCTGCCATGTGAGCATAAGGAAAAGGTAGCCATCTATAAGCCAGAAAGAGAGCTTTCACCAGAAGCCAATCATGCTGGTATGTCTGGCATACTCAGACTTCCAGCCTACAGTACTTTATTTTGGTAGCCTGAGCAGACTCAGGTGCCATGAAATTTGGACTTACTATGGGGTTTAGATTTCTTAGATGTTTTAAAGTGGGTGAGTTAAATGAGTAGATGTATATTTCAGAACAACTCTATTTTGGAAGATTATGGTGGTGAATTTGGTGGAGATTGCGGATGGAGGCGCCTGGTAGGCTGCAGTCCATGGGGTCGCGAAGAATCGGACACGACTGAACAACTTCACTTTCACTTTCACTTTCATGCATTGGAGAAGGAAATGGAAACCCACTCCAGTTTTCTTGCCTGGAGAATCCCAGGGATAGGGGAACGTGGTGGGCTGCCGTCTATGAGGTTGCAAAGAGTCAGACATGACTGAAGTGACTTAGCAGCAGCAGCATGGTAAGAGATGAGTGTGAGTTTGGGAGACTGGTGATAGGAAAACCAGCTGATAGTCAATTGCACTAGTTCAGGTAAGAGAAATGAGCGTGGACTATGGCTGTGGGGACAGAGAGGAAAAAATGTTTTCAGTAGACATTTTTGAGATACAGTTGACTTTTGAACAATGTAGGGGTTTGGGGTGCCTACACTCCATGGAGTCAAAAATCTAGTTCTGACTTTATAGTTGGCCCTCTATATCTGTGAATCTGCACCCATGGATTCAGCAAACTGCAGATGTGTAGTCCTGTAGTTCAGTTCAGTTCAGTTCAGTCACTCAGTCTTGTTTGAATCTTTGTGACCCCATCAATTGCAGCATTCCAGGCCTCCCTGTTCATCACCATTTCCCAGACAACACTCAAACGGCCATCCAGCCATCTCATCCTCGGTCGTCGCCTTCTCCTCCTACCTGCAATCCCTCCTGGCATCAGAGTCTTTGCCAATGAGTCAACTCTTCGCATGAGGTGGCCAAAGTACTGGAGTTTCAGGTTTAGCATAACTCCTTCCAAGAAATCCCAGGGTTGATCTCCTTCCGAATGGACTGGTTGGATCTCCTTGCAGTCCAAGGGACTCTCAAGAGTCTTCTCCAACACCACAGTTCAAAAGCATCAATTCATCGGCGCTCAGCCTTCTTCACAGGCCAACTCTCACATTCATACATGACAACAGGAAAAACCATCGCCTTGACTAGACGGACCTTAGTTGGCAAAGTAATGTCTCTGCCTTTGAATATGCTATCTAGGTTGGTCATAACTTTTCTTCCATGGAGTAAGTGTCTTATAATTTCATGGCTGCATTCACCATCTGCAGTGATTTTGGAGCCCCCCCCAAAAAATAAAGTCTGCCACTGTTTCCACTGTTTCCCCATCTATTTCCCATGAAGAGATGGGACCAGATACCATGATCTTTATTTTCTGAATGTTGAACTTTAAGCCAACTTTTTTACTCTCCTCTTTCACTTTCATCAAGAGGCCTTTAGCTCCTCTTCAATTTCTGCCATAAGGATGGTGTCAACTGCATATCTGAGGTTATTGATATTTCTCCTGGCAATCGTGATTCCAGCTAGTGTTTCTTCCAGTCCAGCGTTACTCATGATGTACTCTGCATCTAAGTTAAATAAGCAGGGGGACAATATACAGCCTTGACGTACTCCTTTTCNCTTATTAGAACTGATTCAAATGTATTCTTTTTAATGGCTGAGTAATACTCCATTGTGTATATGTACCACAGCTTTCTTATCCATTCATCCGCTGATGGACATCTAGGTTGTTTCCATGTCCTGGCTATTATAAACAGTGCTGCAATGAACATTGGGGTACATGTGTCTCTTTCTATTCTGGTTTCCTCGGTGTGTATGCCCAGCAGTGGGATTGCTGGGTCATAAGGCAGTTCTATTTGCAATTTCTTAAGGAATCTCCACACTGTTCTCCATAGTGGCTGTACTAGTTTGCATTCCCACCAACAGTGTAAGAGGGTTCCCTTTTCTCCACACCCTCTCCAGCATTTATTGCTTGCAGACTTTTGGATCGCAGCCATTTACCCCAAAATTGCACTCATCACACACGCTAGTAAAGTAATGCTCAAAATTCTCCAAGCCAGACTTTCAACAGTATGTGAACAGTGAACTTCCAGATGTTCAAGCTGCATTTATAAAAGGCAGAGGAACCAGAGATCAACTTTTCAACATCTGTTGGATCATAGAAAAAGCAAAAGAACTCCAGAAAATCGTCTACTTCTGCTTTATTGATTATGCCAAAGCCTTTGACTGTGTAGATCACAACAAACTGTGAAAAATTCTTCAAGAGATGGGAATACCAGACCATCTGACCTGCCTCCTGAGAAATCTGTGTGCAGGTCAAGAAGCAACAGTTAGAACTTTACCTGGAACAACAGACTGGTTCCAAATTGGGAAAGGAATATGTCAAGACTATATATTGTCGCCCTGTTTATTTAACTTATATGCAGAGTAAATGATGTGAAATGCTGGACTGGTTGCAGCACAAGCTGGAATCAACATTGCTGGGAGCAATATAAAAAATCTCAGATATGCAGATAACATATCACCATTAGGGCAGAAAGTGAAGAGGAACTAAAGAGCCTCTTGATGAAAGTGAAAGAGGAGAGTGAAAAATCTGGCTTAAAACTCAACATTCAGAAAACGAAGATCATGGCATCTGGTTCCATCACATTATGGAAAATAGATGGGGAAACAGTGGAAACAGTGAGAGACTTTATTTGGGGGGGGCTCCAAAATCACTGCAGATGGTGACTGCAGCCATGAAATTAAAAGATGCTTGCTTCTTGCAAGAAAAGTTATGACAAACCTAGAAAGCATATTAAAAAGCAGAGACATTACTTTGCCAACAAAGGTCCATCTAGTCAAAGCTATGGTTTTTCCAGTAGTCATGCATGGATGTAAGAGTGGGACTATAAAGAAAGCTGAGTGCCAAAGAATTGATGCTTTTGAACTGTGGTGTTGGAGGAGACTTTTGAGAGTCCCTTGGACAGAGAGAAGATCAAACCAGTCCATCCTGAAGGAAATCAATTCTGAATATTCATTGGAAGGACTGATGCTGAAGCTGAAACTCCAATACTTTGGCCACCTCATGTGAAGAACTGGCTCATTGGAAAAGACCCTGATGCTGGGAAAGATTGAAGGCAGGAGGAGAAGGGGACAAAAGAAGATGAGATGGTTGGATGGCATCACTGACTCAATGGACATGAGTGTGAGCAAGCTCTGGGAGTTGGTAATGGACACGGAAGCCTGGCATGCTGCAGTCCATGGGGTCACAAATAGCTGGACACTACTGAGCAACTGAACTGAAGTCTAAAAATTAGCATAACATGAGGAGTTTAGGCAATATTTATCAACATTGAAAATAATTAATGAGCACAGAAAGCAAATATTTACTTTTTTTCTGGAAGTTTTACCACCAAATCAAATATTGAATTATCAGAGGCAAGGTAGAAAGGGTTCTGATATTGGGCACAACTAGTCTTGTTTCATCTCATGCTTCTGCCTGAATGCAAGAGGAGATCAGAGATTCAGCACAAGTCCCTCCTATCACTTGTCAGGTGTTGAGGGGACAAAAGGGAGGGCCTGACACTCAGAAGGTCACCTGATATTGGAGAGCAGCATTAGCCTCCTCTCCATATTTTCCCCTCCACATGGGTTGATAATTCATTTTGGGGGCAAAGAGTAGGAGGAATAACAAAACCCAATCGGCAATCTTTTTTTCCAACACTGTTTATAGGAGGCTTGAATTTTCTGTGTTGTTTAGATGAATATTCAGTATAATAAAAGTGTGCTTTAGTTCTCATTTAGCTATAAATCCTTGTCTATGTGTTTCACAAGCCATTGCCTCAGAAGGATGGAGGGTAAGAGTTATCAAGAACCCTTGTTCCTATCAAATGCCCTTCAGATTTCTCTCTGTCAAGATTTATCCTTCCATCATGAAATCTTCTCAGCTCCTCCTTCCATAAAGTGACTAAATCCTGATATAATTTTTTGGTGGCATTTATATAACATTTTGTTACATGTATTTTTATAGACTTTATTTTTTTAGAGCAGTTTTAGGTTTGTAAAAACTTGAAAACTTGAGCAGAAAGTACATAGAGCCCCTGCTCTACACATGCACAACCTCCTCTACTATCAATATCCTGAATCAGAATGTTACATTCATTATAATGGGTTAACTTTCATTTACACCTTATTATCCAAAATCCCTAGTTTATGTTGAGTCAATCCTAGTGTGGTACATTCTAATGGTTTTGACAAGTACACAATGTATCCACCAATCTAGTAGTATACAGAGTAGTTTCATTGACCTAAAATACATTTTAATTGTCTTACTCCCCATATATTTTGGGCTTCCCTCATAGCTCAATTGGTAAAGAATCTGCCTGTAATGCAAGAGACCCAGGTTCGATTCCTGGGTTGGAAAGATCCCTTGGAGAAGGAAATGGCAACCCACTCCAGTATTCTTGCCTGGAGAATCCCATGGACAGAGGAACCTGGCAGGCTACAGTCCATGGTGTCACAAGAGTTAGACACGACTTAGCGACTAAACTACCACCACCATTCCTTATATTTTAGTAAAATAAAATTCTTAAGGACTGGCTGTTTACTAAATTATCACTTATAATGTACAAAAATTAAAGACATTTTTATTTTCCTCAATTTTTATAACTTCTTATCTTTCTTCATAGTAATTGATTTTTCTCTTTGGGGGACATTAATGAGGCAAATGCTAATTTTACATGCATCATGAGTAGGAAAAATTCAGTCCTCCTGTGTGTTCTTCCTTTACCGCCACACTACTACCACACTCACAACATTTCTGATACCAGTTTTCTTCCACAACAAGCAATTGTTTGTGACACCAACTATGTGTCCTACAGTTCAGTTCAGTTCAATTGCTGAGTAATGTCTGACTCTTTGCGACTCCATGAATCTCAGCATGCCAGGCCTCCCTGTCCATCACCAACTCCCAGAGTTCACTCAGACACACGTCCATCGAGTCAGTGATGCCATCCAGCCATCTCATCCTCTGTCATTCCCTTCTCCTCCTGCCCCCAATCCCTCCCAGCATCAGAGTCTTTTTCAGTGAGTAAACTCTTCGCAGGAGGTGGCCAAAGTACTGGAGTTTCAGCTTTTAGCATCATTCCTTCCAAAGAAATCACAGGGCTGATCTCCTTCAGAATGGATTGGTTGGATCTCCTTGCAGTCCAAGGGACTCTCAAGAGTCTTCTTCAACACCACAGTTCAAAAGCATCAATTCTTCAGCGCTCAGCCTTCTTCACAGTCCAACTCTCACATCCATGCATGACCACAGGAAAAACCATAGCCTTGACTAGACAGACCTTAGTTGGCAAAGTAATGTCTCTATTTTTGAATATGCTATCTAGGTTGGTCATAACTTTTCTTGCAAGGAGTAAGCATCTTTTAATTTCATGGCTGCAGTCACCATCTGCAGTGATTTTGGAGCCCCAAAAAATAAAGTCAGCCACTGTTTCCCCATCTATTTCCCAAGAAGTGATGGGACTGGATGCCATGATCTT
>SJYX01015640.1:171842-198883 GCA_006410675.1 Oreotragus oreotragus
TTCTGGAACTAGCTTGTTTTTTCCATGATCCAGTGAATGTTGGCAATTTGATCTCTGGTTCCTCTGCCTTTTCTAAAACCAGCTTGAGCATCAGGGAGTTTACGGTTCATGTATTGCTGTGGCCTGGCTTAGAGAATTTTGAGCATTACTTTACTAGCATGTGAGGTGAGTGCAATTGGGCAGTAGTTTGAGCATTCTTTGGAATTGTCTTTCTTTGGAATTGGAATGAAAACTGACCTTTTCCAGTCCTGTGGCCACTGCTGAGTTTTCCAAATTTGCTGGCATATTGAGTGCAGCACTTTCACAGCATCATCTTTCAGGATTTGAAACAGCTCATCTGGAATGCCATCACCTCCACTAGCTTTGTTCATAGTGATGCTTTCTAAGGCCCACTTGACTTCACATTCCAAGATGTCTGGCTCTAGATGAGTGATCACACCATCATGATTATCTGGATCATGAAGGTCTTTTTTTGTACAGTTCTTCTGTGTATTCTTACCACCTCTTCTTAATATCTTCTGCTTCTGTTAGGTCCAGACCATTTTTGTCCTTTATGAAGCCCATCTTGGCATGAAATGTTCCCTTGGTGTCTCTAATTTTCTTGAAGAGATCTCTAGTCTTTCCCATTCTGTTGTTTTCCTCTATTTCTTTGCATTGATCGCTGAAGAAGGCTTTCTTATCTCTCCTTGCTGTTCTTTGAAACTCTGCATTCAGATGCTTATATCTTTTCTTTTCTCCTTGGCTTTTTGCTTCTCTTCTCCCAGCTATTTCTAAGGCTTCCCCCAGACAGCCATTTTGCTTTTTTGCATTTCTTTTCCGCGAGGATGGTCTTGATCCCTGTCTCCTGTACAATGTCATGAACCTCATTCCATAGTTCATCAGGCACTCTATCTGTGAGACCTAGGCCCTTAAATCTATTTCTCACTTCCACTGTATAATCATAAGGGATTTGATTTGGGTCATACCTGAATAGTCTAGTGGTTTTCCCTACCTTCTTCAATTTAAGTCTGAATTTGGTAATAAGGAGTTCATGATCTGAGCCACAATCAGCTCCTGGTCTTGTTTTTGTTGACTGTATTGAGCTTCTCCATCTTTGGCTGCAAAGAATATAATCAATCTGATTTTGGTGCTGACCATCTGGTGATTTCCATATATTAGAGTCTTCTCTTGTGTTGTTTGAAGAGGGTGTTTGTTATGACCAGTGCATTATCTTGGCAAAAGTCTATTAGTCTTTGCCCTGCTTCATTCTGCATTCCAAGGCCAAATTTGCCTGTTACTCCAGGTGTTTCTTACTATCTATTATCTACTTCCTCTTATGTGTCCTATACTTAAGTTGTGATTACATTGTAACTCATGCTACATTTCTCAGTTTATTTTTTATCTTTCTAAATCCTGTTTGTCCCTAGCATCTTAAGATCACTATCTCCTAAATAGGCTTCTAGCTATTCATAATTATTCCTAAATCCTAAGCTCAGCAAACTTCTTTTGCCATAAACATTCCCCTCACAAACAGGTCTCAGATAACAATCCTCCCCATGGCCTCAAGCTGCAGCCTATGTGCTCATCCTGGAACAGTCTTTGTAAATATCCTTGAACAAATGTCAATGGCTACTTTATAGATTATTTTCTGGGCATAACTGAAGGGTTTGTGCTTTCTCATGCTTCTCTCAAGATCAATAAGCACCTTAACATTCTTTCTAGCCAACTCAACTGAAGAAAGGAAACAAGTCAGAATCATAAGGCCTAACTCCTTCATCCCAGGATCGGTGCCTGCAGGATGAGGAGAGGGGTTGGGGCCATGCCTCTATTTTGTCAGTAATGCCTAACATGGCTCCCAACAAAAGATATTGTTATCACTCAGGAAAGTCCAACTATTAGAACAAAACATGCTCCAAGTGCTTTTATCAGTTAGGAAATTATAAAGGTTTAAGAAGCTGTATGCCAGAATCTAGGGACAGAGTATATAAACATAGTATTTATATTATTTATAGTATTTATATAGTATATAAATATATTCTATATGTTCACACATTGACAGGAATACATTGGAAATGATACTGAATGGTTTCAAGAACAGAGAAAGTTAACAGTATTTTGATATAATATGTATTTCTTTTCATTTGCCTGAAGACAACCATGGTAGAACATTATTTTGACTTTAAAAACTATCAACACATTAAAAGATACCACCAGTTTTCCCTTAGAAGAAGAATTATTTTGTTTTTAAGATTTTTGTGTTACTGTTCTTGAAACTTTCATGGTGTACTATTTAATGTAGTATCTTAAACAAGATGTTAGGAAAAAATATATTACTTTGATCAGTTGTTTTCTATAAAATATTCAATAAATTCCACTTTTAATAGCATGTTGTCATTGTTCAGTTGCTGAGTCTTCTCCAACTCCCCGTTGACCCTGTGAACTGCAGCACACCAGATTTCCCTGTCCTTCACTACCTCCTGGAGTTTGCTCAGATTCATGTCCACTGAGTTGATGATGCCATCCAACCATCTTATCCTCTGTCATCCCCTTCTCTTCTTGCCTGTAGTCTTTCCCAGCATCAGGGTCTTTTCCAATGAGTCAGCTCTTCATATCAAGTAGCAAAAGCACTGGAGTTTCAGCTTCAGCATCAGCCCTTCCAATGAATATTCAGGATTGATTTCCTTGAGGATTGACAGCTTGGATCTCCTTGCAGTCCAAGGGACTCTCAAGAGTCTTCTCCAGCACCACAATTCAGTGCTTCGGTGCTCAGCTTTCTTTATGGTCCAACTGTCACATCTGTACATGACTACTATACAAGCTATTAAGATGAAGAAAGGATTTTCAAATGTATTTTGTTGTATTTCAGTTGCTATGGTGGCAAATATTATACATATTTAAATATGGGATAGCATTTTATATATGTTAATATATGTGTTTGTGTGTGTGTATGTGTAAGACTATAGCAATCTCAGTAATAAAGTAAGTATCCCTTATGGGATAAATAAAACCTACAATAAAATAACTAGCATTCCTTAGTCTTTTCCCCCCTGAGATCTAGATTTTTATTACCCGAGTCTAAGACTGCTATTTTTTCTTTAATTTTTATGTTATCAAGTTGTCAAATGTACACACTTTGAAAAATCAGATTTATCAATGAGCATATAACAGAAAATAATAGTACCCTGATATGTTTGTGTATATATCTGTACCTTATATAATGATAAAAATTTAAAAAGAAGTGAGATGTGTGTGTGCATGCATGCTCCATAGCGTCTGACTCTCTGCAACCCCATGGACTGTGGCTCCTCTTTCTATGGAATTTTCCAGGCAGAAATACTAGAGCGGGTTGCAATTTCCTTCTCCAGGGAATCTTCCCCAGTTGGGGATCAAACCTGTTTTTTTTGCACCCTCTTGCCTTGGCAGACAGGTTCTTTACCAGTTGAGCCACCGGGTAAGCTCATCTTAAATAATGGTAAAAATTTAAGAAGCATGTGAAATGGACTATAATTATTATTAGGATAAGTAAAGGATTTTAAGAACTGAGTAAAGTGCACTTGAAATCTCAACCTCTGCTGCATTCATTCACACTCCATAATAAACCATTGACTGTTTTAAAATGTCACTAGTAGGTGTTAGAATTATCATTTATCTTAGATAAGTAAGCAAGCAGATAGTGAGTGTTCCTATGTTATTCATGTGAGGTCACAAATAAAGCATGAAGAATGGCTTGGGAACCAGGAAATTATTTTAAAATAGCATAGATCTTGGAGTTTCTTTCTTTTTTTTTTTTTTTTTTTAACCGTTAATGGTCGGAAAGATCCCCTAGAGAAGGAAATGGCCACCACTCCAATATTCTTGCCTGGAAAATCCCATGGACAGAGGAGCCTGGAGGGTTACAACTCATGGGGTAGTTAAGAGTCAGAAATGACTGAGCAACTAAACTTCTCATTTTTAGATTGCCAGAAATGATCATGTATATATTTTTCACAGAAAACCCTTGAATGAAGATTTACAGTTCTCTTAGAACCAGGTGTGGAAGAAAACTTTTCTTAATTCAGCTTATTTTGATATTCACAAAAGTTTGGCATATTGTCTTATCGGCTTTTACAGCACTCCTTTATAACATGATGTAAATTACTATAAGGAAGAGAAGTATTTGTATATGTCTTGGTATTTTGTCTCAGGTAATTTTGAAGATGATTATGTGTTATAAATGTTATATTAGCAATGATTCAAGCAGAAATTTCTTAAAGCTTGGGACAAATAATTATTTTCCTTGACTTTATATTATAATGCTAAACTGTATCTCATCCATAAAAGAATCATTTGGCATGTTTAAGGAATAACTATGATGCAGTTTGTATCTATGACACCAGTATAGCCAGGGGAAATGTGAAAAAAAAAATCCATTCAATGCTTTGTCATACTTCATAAAAAGAAATTTCAGTGACTCAAATGGAAACATTTTAGCCACTTTATAATTAGCATTGCTGGGTTATAAAATTAGAAAAATTCAAATTATATAAGCCAAATTAAAACCCTTCTATATTGCTGTTGGGTAAGAGAGCTGATAGTATAACATGGTGACACACTGTGTTTTCCTACTGTGATTTTTGTCTAGATTTTTTTTTAATGTTTGTATTTTGGCATAATTTTATTTATCTCATATCTGTGTGGGATCTTAAGGGGGAAAAAAAAATGTGAGATCTCCTAGTTGTTTTACAGTTATCGTGTATGTTTTTTAATTCAGGAGTTGGGCATAGAAATAGCAAATGAAGGATTTTAAAATCAGTATTATTACATTTGATTATAATAAAGGTGATGAAATCTCCATGGAAAAGCTTGCAGTAGCCACATAAATATCATGCTAATTTCTTTCTTTATTATCATCGCTGCTGCTACTAGGTCTCAGACATAAATTATTAATAAAAAACTTATAATGATTTTGACTTACAAAACTTTGTAATTTATTAGCTTCTTCAAACTGAAAAAAAATATCTTTATGTATATTCTACCAACTCAGAGCACTTTACCAAGTTGGTCTACTAGGATAATGCAGCCAACTTGCAGACAACATTTTGATATATAGAAGTGGTTACAGCTGCATTGTATTTCCAGTTAAACAGAGATGTTAAGTTCAGTGGTGGATTCTTAGATAACTACCTTGTAAAGCTTAAATTCAACGCCAACTTCTATTCCATTTTGGAGGTATATAGCATTTCAGATTCCTTCAGATGCAGAAGGCTATAATGTAACCCTGGAATAATCTGTCCGGATTTAAATTTGGCTTCACTTCTTCCTATGGCTATGATCTATTCATGCCTGTTTGATTATTACTAAAAGTAGAATAAAAAATATGCTGCACAATATTGTTTTGAGAATTAAATCCAGTAATTCACACAAACTGGACTTGAAGTGATGTTCAAGAAAGATTAGCTCTAGCCTGAAAAAATGACCTTGAGGCAATTTCTGAACTCTGAATAACTTGTAGTGTATCTTGATGATTTTCCCCTGGTTCTTCTCCATAAAGTGGAGGCAAGTAAAGGGTCTTGATGAAATACCTATTCACTGGTTGTGTTTTTTAGGCATAGTTTATCATAGCAACCTTTATCTACTGTTGTCATTTTATTGCTCAGCTGTGTCTGATTCTTTGTGACCCATATCTGTAGCCTGACAGGCTCCTCTGTCCATGGGATTTCCCAGGCAAGAATACTGGAGTGGGTTGCCATTTCCTTCTCCAANTTTTAGGCATAGTTTATCATAGCAACCTTTATCTACTGTTGTCATTTTATTGCTCAGCTGTGTCTGATTCTTTGTGACCCATATCTGTAGCCTGACAGGCTCCTCTGTCCATGGGATTTCCCAGGCAAGAATACTGGAGTGGGTTGCCATTTCCTTCTCCAAGGGATCTTCCCCTCCTGAGATTGAACCTGCATCTCCTGCATTGCAGGTGGATTCTTATCTGCTGAACCATAAGGAAAGCCCCAAAATGTATCTATAATGGACCATAAAATAAAAAGAGGCTATAGGCTGGATTAGGCCTGCTGGTTGTCATTTCCCAAATCCTGCCTTAGAACAAAGAAATGCCATTTTTAGTGAATGATAAATTTATCTTTTAACATATTCTAGATATTCTACTTTTTTTCTAATTAAAGTTTAACTCACTGCCAAAGGGGGAAAAAATAAAATAATCTGAAAAATATAGAAAGTTTAAAAGATATACACAATTTATAACCATATATCTCGTGTTCCTGTTTTGAACAGCTGATTTTATTTATAGAATTGTATTTACCTATCCAACAAATTAGAAATATACATGAACATAATTTAAATTCCTATTCTTTCTACTTAGCATTATAAAATGAATTCCTAAAGGAAAAAAAGCCTTATATTTATTTATCTTTCATTATATTTTACTAGTTATACCTCATAAATTTAATATCTATTACTAATCTACCCCTTCCACTATATTGTGTTCAATTTGAGACCGGATACTGTTTTACTNAGAATTGTATTTACCTATCCAACAAATTAGAAATATACATGAACATAATTTAAATTCCTATTCTTTCTACTTAGCATTATAAAATGAATTCCTAAAGGAAAAAAAGCCTTATATTTATTTATCTTTCATTATATTTTACTAGTTATACCTCATAAATTTAATATCTATTACTAATCTACCCCTTCCACTATATTGTGTTCAATTTGAGACCGGATACTGTTTTACTCATTTTTGTAAGTCTTAGTACCATAACTGGTAGATGATAAGCTCTAGTTATTGAATCAGTTTTAAAATTTAAGAGCATAATCATTGTTTAATCAGTGTTGTAGCTTAGAGTTTTGGCTCTAGTTCAAAGAAGACATTATCATGTTTATTACCTGCTAGCCAGTTATACAAAAAACAACAATAGCATGATTTTTGATTACCAGTTCACTTTAGAGAACTCATTAGTTGAAAAAAAGACTAATATATTTAGTCAGTTTCCAAAGTTGTTCTAGTAATTTTCATTGCCTGAAAAACAGTTTCACTTAAAATAATTCCCTGCAAATTGTTTCAAGTCAAATGCTTCTGAGTGACATTTCAGTTTGTACATGAAATTCAATATTCAGTATGACAGAGGATAATATTTACAAAAAAGAAAAGAAAAAACAAGGAAAGAGAGAAAATCTGAAGTTATCTTATCAGAGTAAAATGAACCATTTTTCTATGAGAAGGTATGTTTACAAAGTAAATACAGAGAGCTAAAATAAGTGCAACTTCTTTAATGTACCTGGGCTTATGTTGTAAATAGGAACACAAACTAGTTTACATATTTTTGCTGATGAAAAAAATCACTCACTAGTCTCCAAATGGTCCCAAAAAGTATGTGAATTCATCAGCTCAGTTAAAATGCTGATTCACTGGTAGTTATTGGATTAATCTTAGTATGTTTTTTAAATTTGTATTTTTTAAAATAACTTGGAAATCAAGGTAAAATATCATCCTGAGCACAGGCATAAATCTCTGTTTTTCTCAGTTCCCTATTAAAGTGGTCAAAAGTAAGAAAATATGTGCAGAGAAATAAGCTCTATCCCTGGAAACTAGAAAAGTTGGCATCTGTGCAGGCTAACTGATAGTTTGCTTTCATATCCATCCACCGTCTCTCACACACACAGTAACATAGGGAACTGCATTTGCCATGCTCCCCTGCACACTGGCTTCTGTGTGGGATACCTGAAATATTGGTGGGTAGAAGATGAGCAGAAACCAGGGCAGGTCTCACCAGTATGGTAACTTTGTAGTTTCTGGGGATCATCCATGACTTCTCTTCCTGCTTCTTATGTCCCAGCTGTCAACAGGTGGTCCTCACTGTGACACTAACTCCCATGGGGTATCCTGGGGTTTTAGGCTATGTTAACAAGCTGGAATCAAGATTGCCGGGAGAAATATCAATAACCTCAGATATGCAGATAACACCACCCTTATGGCAGAAAGTGAAGAGGAACTAAAAAGCCTCTTGATGAAAGTGAAAGTGGAGAGTGAAAAAGTTGGCTTAAAGCTCAGTATTCAGAAAACGAAGATCATGGCATCCGGTCCCATCACTTCATGGGAAATAGATGGGGAAACAGTGGAAACAGTGGCAGACTTTCTTTTTTTGGGCTCCAAAATCACTGCAGATGGTGACTGCAGCCATGAAATTAAAAGACACTTATTCCTTGGAAGAAAAGTTATGACCAACCTGGATAGCATATTCAAAAGCACAGACATTACTTTGCTGACTAAGGTCTGTCTAGTCAAGGCTATGGTTTTTCCTGTGGTCATGTATGGATATGAGAGTTGGACTGTGAAGAAGGCTGAGCCCTGAAGAATTGATGCTTTTGAACTGTGGTGTTGGAGAAGACTCTTGAGAGTCCCTTGGACTGCAAGGAGATCCAGCCAGTCCATCCTGAAGGAGATCAGCCCTGGGATTTCTTTGGAAGGAATGATGCTAAAGCTGAAACTCCAGTACTTTGGCCACCTCATGCGAAGAGTTGACTCATTGGAAAATACTCTGATGCTGGGAGGGGTTGGGGGCAGGAGGGAAAGGGGACGACAGAGGATGAGATGGCTGGATGGCATCACTGACTCGATGGACGTGAGTCTGAGTGAACTCCGGGAGCTGGTGATGAACTGGGAGGCCTGGTGTGCTACAATTCGTGGGGTGGCAAAGAGTCAGACACGACTGAGTGACTGAACTGAACTGAACACTATATGTTCTCTATTTCCATTCCCTTGTCCTCATTTTTGTATGTTCCAGTTTTTTTTTTCTTCTTCTATGATTTGGTGTGAATATTTATTTCCTTCTGTTCACTAATCCAGTTCACTAATGCTTATCCTTACTTTGGGTCATCTTCTGTCAAGCACATTTATTGAATCTTACTTTAAGTTTTCTTATTTCTATTTCTAAATTTTCCATTTGATTTCATGTCAGAGTTTCCAGTCCTTGGCTAAAATTCTTCATTTTATTCTGTAGTTTTTCAAGCATGTTATTTCAAAATACCAATTATTTTAGAGTTGATATCTAATTAAATCCAGTGTCTGGTTCATATGCTTTATTTATACATCTTTTTTTTTTTCCTTTTTGCTTTGGTTGTTTGGCCTTGTCTCCTGGTGTGCAGAACTTTTGCTGGAAGGAAGAACACTGTTATGAATTATAATAAATATAATTTGAAGTTCTGATGATGCTATAATTCTCTTCATAGGATTTCCTTTGTGTTGGCAAAAAATAATAAAGGAGTTGATAATCTTAAATCAATAAGGTATTGCCTTAATTCAGAGACATATTTCAATATTTGTGAAATGTGTTTTAATTCTGGATTGCCCTTACTCCACCCAAGTGGCAAATCTTCAGTTTCAGTCTCAGTGAAATCCTGGACTGTTAACCAATGTCCCACCTCTTTGTGAGTTCTAATGTCTAAATTTTTTTCCTTCAGCCCCAAAAAACTTCTGAAACCTCTGTTCAGCTTTTCAGCCTCCTCGCTACTATTTTATGCTGAACTTCTCAGTCTCTCAGCTATGTTTTATAGATTGGAAAAATGCCTCAGAAATAGAAAATTAGATTCACCTACATGTTCATCTTCTTTGAAAACATTGACTCTCTGATCCTTGCTGATTTCTTAATTTAATTAATGCCTTCAAACAGACTTTTTAAAAAGCATTTACACAGATTTAGCAGTCATTCTTGGTGGAAGGATTGACATAACATAATCTAGTCCACAAAACTGATCAAAATTCAAAGGGAAAAAATTGAAAAAAACTAAATAACAAAAAATGCAGAAAAAAGAAATTATATGTTTTTAAATTTAGAAGTAAAACATAAAATGAGAAATGCAAATATAAAAATAATTTTGAAATCTAAGAAGTATAAAATTATAAAAATAAAAATCTAGCATATTTCTTGAAATTTCTACAAGACAGCCAGCATCACCTCCTAATTTTGACAGAAGAAACCAATTTTCCTTCCCAAGATATTTGTCTTCATTTATCCCCATTGCTTTCCCACAGGATTTCCCAGAAAATTGAAGATCAGATAGAGCCTCTTTGAGAAATGTCCTCAGTACCTGCTGAGATGCTCTGGAATTTCTCCAAAGTCCTGGCCAAAGTAGGTACACCTTTTTGGTTACCAAAGGGCTTTTGGAGGGAAATAATTGATTCCAGATCTGAATCATGGAGATATAAGATGAATCTGAGATATTTTGCTGTTTTATAAACTGGTCAGTACAGTTTCATTGCTCAGTCGTGTCTGACTCTTTGTGACCCCATTGACTGCAGCACACCAGGTGTCCCTGTCCATCACCAACTCCCACAGTCCACTCAAACTCATGTCCATTGAGTAGGTGATGCCATCCAACCATCTCATCCTCTGTCGTCCCCTTTTCCTCCTGCCCTCAATCGTTCCCAGCATCAGGGTCTTTTCCAGTGAGTCAGCTATTCGCATCAGGTGGCCAAAGTATTGGAGTTTCAGTTTCAGCATCAGTCCTTCCAACGAATATTCAGGACTGATTTCCTTTAGAATGGACTGGTTAGATATCCTTGCTGTCCAAGGGACTCTCAAGAGTCTTCTCCAACACCACAGTTCAAAAGCATCAGTTCTTTGGCGGCCAGCTTTCTTTATAGTCCAACTCTCACATCCATACATGACTACTGGAAAAAGCATAGCTTTGACTACACGGACATTTCTTGGCAAAGTAATGTTTCTGCTTTTTAATATGCTGTATAAGTTGGTCATAACTTTCCTTCCAAGGAGTAGGTGTCTTTTAATTTCATGGCTGCAGTCACTATCTGCAGTGATTTTTGGAGCCACCAAAATAAAGTCTGTCCCTGTATCCACTGTTTCCCCATCTATTTGCCATAAAGTGATGGGACCAGATGCCATGATCTTAATTTTCTGAATGTTGAGCTTTAGGCCAACTTTTTCACGCTCCTCTTTCACTTTCACCAAAAGACTCTTTAGTTCTTCTTTACTTTCTGCCATAAGAGTGGTGTCATCTGAGTATCTGAGGTTATTGATATTTCTCCTAGCAATCTTGATTCCAGCTTGTGCTTCATTTAACCAGCTTGAACATGTGGAAGCTCATGTTTCAAATATTGCTGAAGCCTGGCATGGAGAATTTTGAGCATTACTTTACTAGCATGTGAGATGAGTGCAATTGTGCGGTAGTTTGAGTATTCTTTGGGATTGCCTTTCTTTGGGAATGGAATGAAAACTGACCTTTTCCAGTCTTATGGCCTCTGCTGAGTTTTCCAAATTTGCTGGCATATTGAGTGCAGCACTTTCACAGCATCATCTTTTAGGATTTGAAATAATTCAAATGGAATTCCATCACCTTCACTAGCTTCGTTCATAGAGATGCTTTCTAAGGCACATTTGACTTCACATTCCAGGATGTCTGGCTCTTGGTGAGTGATCACACCATCATAATTATCTGGGTCATGAAAATCTTTTTTGTATAATTCTTCTGTGTATTCTTGCCACCTCTTCTTGATATCTTCTGCTTCTGTTAGGTCCAGACCATTTCTGTCCTTTATTGAGCCCATCTTTGCATGAAATGTTCACTCAGTATCTCTAGTTTTCTTGAAAGTGAACGAAAGTGAAATAACTCAGTCGTTTCCGACTCTTTGTAACCCCTTGGACTGTAGCCTACCAGGCTCCTCCCTCCATGGGATTCTCCAGGCAAGAATACTGGAGAGCTCTAATCTTTCCCATTGTGTTGTTTTCCTCTATTTCTTTGCACTGATCACTCAGGAAGGCTTTCTTATCTAGTAAAGTGTTCATAATGTGATGCGGACATAACCAAAGGGAAGGGAGCCAACTTAAATGTCTTCTTTTGGACAAATCTAGGATAATTTGAGAATAAACTGAAATAATGATAGGAATAAATTACGAAATAAGAATCCATTTGTCCAGGCTGATATAAATCAAAATACAAATAAGTAAATAAAGAAGTGATAATAGAAAGATCTCCCTTAAGGAATGTTAGCATATGAATAAGGAAGGAGTAATACAATTAGAAAATCATTAATGGATGCTAAAGCTAGTGAGTGAAAGCTTGGTGAAAAACAGTGTTTGTATAATATCAAATATTTACCCCCAAATGACGTTAATTATATAAGGGAAAAATAACCTCACAGTTAAGAAATCTCATAGATACTCCTTCAAGCGATATAAGATAATAATATCAATTATATGACAAACCAACCTCATGTTTCTCCTAATAGTGAACAGCATATGTATTTTCTGTTGTGATCTTGCCAAAATGCATGTTTATTCATCTAAAAACAGTGTGTCAGATAATTTAACTAATGCCTAATGTGTCAGATACATTTAAGTGCAGAGATATTCTATAACTGGTCTGTACTCCTCAAAAATATTAAGATTAAAAACAAGTACTGAAAAGCTGTACAAGATTAAGTGAGGCAAGAGATTTGACATGTAGTGGCAATGCATGATCCTGGATGACATACTGTATTGAGAAAAAGAAGTAAATGTAGACAGTTGGCAAAATTTGAATATGAACTGTGGATTAGATACCAGCATTCTATCAATCTTATGTCTTCTGATTTTTGATAATTTTACTGTGGTTATACAAAAGAATGTCTTTGTTCTTAGGAAATATATACTGAAGTTGTATGTATATGTGTTTCTAAGCAAATGTATTATTTACATGTATAAATATACATGTATATATATATAGGGCAGAGAGAGAGAGAAAATAAATGGGGCAAAGTATACCAACTGATGATGTAGAAAGTGAAGTCGCTCAGTCGTGTCTGACTCTTTGTGACCCCATGGTCTGTAGCCTATCAGGCTCCTCCGTCCATGGGATTTTCCAGGCAAGAGTGCTGGAGTGGATTACCATTTCCTTCTCCAGGGGATTTTCCCAACCCCGGAATTGAACCCAGGTCTCCTGCATTGCAGGCCGACTCTACCATCTGAGCCACAAGGGCATATGGGAATTCCTTGTGCTATCTTAATAACTTTCATATAAATTTGAAATTATCAAATTAAAAGTTTACGAGCAAACAGAATAGATGACAAGAAATCCCTAAAAGTGGTGGGTGAAGTCCAACCACTGAGAGTAGGAAGAAGCCAGTGATATTCAAAACTATGGGGTGGGAGGTGGGAGGGGGGTTCATGTTTGGGAGTTCGTGTACATCTGTGGCAGATTCATGTCAATGTATGCCAAAACCAATAGAGTACTATAAAGTAAAATAAAGAAAAAAAAAAAAACTATATAACAAGAAGCAGAGTGTAAGAAAATAAAGACTACATCCTGATAGAAAAACAGGCAACAGAGAGTTTATAGGGAAAAAATACAAATGACCCTTGAACATATTAAAATGTGTTCTTAGGCACTAATAAGAGAGAATGAAGCTTCATTGAGAAATTTGTTAT
Organism: Oreotragus oreotragus; assembly: GCA_006410675.1. Lineage (NCBI taxonomy): Eukaryota > Metazoa > Chordata > Mammalia > Artiodactyla > Bovidae > Oreotragus > Oreotragus oreotragus. The sequence goes on from SJYX01015640.1 coordinate 185,240, forward strand.
GTTTAAAAAAATACTTGCCAAGGGTATGGGAAAATAGGTATTCTCATATGTTTTTGGTAGAAAGGTGATATGCAATAGCTACCAAAATTGTGCATGAGTGCACGAGTTCACCTATTGACCTACCAGTCACATTTCTAGGGATCTATCCCAATGATACACTATAAAAATAAAAGACATATAAACAAGGTCAAATGCCCATAAACAAAGAAATAGTTGAATTTGACTGAGAATACATCCACTCAATGGAGTATTATGCTCCTTTTAAAAAAAAGATGTAGAGCTCTACACTACATTCTACATAGTGGTATCCAAGATAGCTTTTTAGGTTTAAAAAAAAAAGGAGCAAGTTGGAGAAAAGTATGTATAATATACTGGTATTCATCTAAGAAAAGTGGGGGAAAATACAGTATATTAACATATTATTTATAGTTAAAAATAGAAAGGAGTGAGCCAAAAATTGGAAAAAAAAAGTTGCTTAGAGTGGAGTGGAGGGAAAGGGGAGGAGGAGAAAGAGAACTCTGAACATATCTTCTCTTACATATTTGTCACAAAGATGTGAACAATTACTTAACAGATAAAATATAAAGAATAAATATACTAGTGAGAGCCTGCTGTAGAGCACAGGGAACTCCACCTGATGCTCTGTGGTTACCTAGATGGGAAGGAAATCCAGAAGGGAGGGGTTCAGTTCAGTTCAGTTCAGTCACTCAGTCGTGTCCGACTCTTTGCGACCCCACGAATCGCAGCACGCCAGGCCTCCCTATCCATCACCAACTCCCGGAGTTCACTCAGACTCGCATCCACTGAGCCAGTGATGCCATCCAGCCATCTCATCCTCGGTCATCCCCTTCTCCTCTTGCCCCCAATCCCTCCCAGCATCAAAGTCTTTTCCAAAGAGTCAACTCTTCACATGAGGTGGCCAAAGTACTGGAGTTTCAGCTTTAGCATCATTCCTTCCAAAGAAATCCCAGGGCTGATCTCCTTCAGAATGGACTGGCTGGATCTCCTTGCAGTCCAAGGGACTCTCAAGAGTCTTCTCCAACACCACAGTTCAAAAGCATCAATTCTTTGGCGCTCAGCCTTCTTCGAAGTCCAACTCTCACATCCATACATGACTACTGGAAAAACCATAGCCTTGACTAGATGGACTTTAGTCGGCAAAGTAATGTCTCTGCTTTTGAATATGGTATATAGGTTGGTCATAACTTTTCTTCCAAGGAGTAAGCATCTTTTAATTTCACGGCTGCAATCACCATCTGCAGTGATTTTCAGCGCCCCAAAATAAAGTCTGACAATGTTTCCACTGTTTCCCCAGCTATTTCCCATGGAGTGATGGGACCGGATGCCATGATCTTCATTTTCTGAATGTTGAGCTTTAAGCCAACTTTTTCACTCCCCTCTTTAGCTTTCATCAAGAGGCTTTTTAGTTCCTCTTCGCTCAATGGCAGTGGCTAAAAGACAAGGAAGGGAAAAAGCCCATGAAAATAGAACAAAGGAAAGTCTGAGGACCAGAGTGAGGACCTCAGGTAGAACAAACAGCACTCCTGACTAGCCCAATTTACATAGGGCAGGCCCAAGCGGAGGAGAAAAGAAACATATAAAAAGAGGAGCCAAAGGGCCAGGGGCCTGTCTCTCTCTCTCTCCTCTTTGCGTCTTTTGGTTAGGCATGCCTTGACATCTCAAGGATTTATTTTCCTTTATTTTCTAAATAAAACGGAGCTGTAACACTGATCTGTCTGAGAGCTGTGACACGGTCTGTCTGAGCACTGTAATTCTAGTCCATCGCTTCAAACTGAGCACTGTAATTCTAGTCCATCGCTTCAAACTTTTGTTGTGATGAGACAGAACCAAGGAAATTACACCCCTCCCCACAACACCATAGGTGGAGGGACTCACATTTACATATTATCTAAATCAAAAGCTAGGGTAATTTTCATTTCTATATGTAAGCTTGATCATACAGAAAGCCCTTGTCCTAACAGATATTTTCTATCCTATAAGTGCTTCATTTTGGTTATGGTTTTGATTTGCTTTAGATTTCTTCCTTGAGTGTTAGTGTTTTTCCTTTGTAAGGCTACTTGGAAGTGCCATCGTGCTTACTTCATGTGAATATTTCAACAAGACCATCCTTTAGGTCTGTGCTACCCATATGGTAGCCAACAATACTTGTGATGTGCTTGATACAACGAATAAACTGGATTTTCAATTTCATTTAATTATAATTAATTTAAATTTTAACAAATGAATTATTTAGAAGTACTTTTTCATTAAACAACTTTATTGTTTCCCTAGGACTATGGTTTACTTTAACCATTGAAAATTTAGTGTACAGTTGAGATGAGCTATGTATAAAATAAACAACGAATTTGAAGATTTGTAGGTGAAATATCAACTTGATAAACATTATATTGACTTGAAATGATAAGTTGGTTTAATAGAAGAAATAAAAATTAAAAATATTTTATTGGTTTATAAAATATTTTATGTAAATAAATTTAAATAATAAGAATAAATATATTTTATTTTTTAGTGTGGCTACTAGGAAATTATAGATTAAAGATGTAATCACATTAATTTCTATTTTACAACATTGCTCTAGCTTATTAAATATTAAGTTAATTCCAGACGAATAGGAAGGTCGATAGGTTGCCGCTATTGGAAGATATCTTTTTATCTAAGTGAGGCCAAGAGTATTAGTCTAGCCTCTTCAATTATTTACTGTGTGGCTTCAGAATTAACATGGACACTCTGGGATTAGGACTACCTTTTAAAGAGAATCATCTAACAACATAAACTTTGCCAGAGAACATAGGAAATCTTTTTGGGAGGATGGGTTTAAGAAGAGCTTGAATCAGTACTTGCTGATAGAGAAAATATAGGGATGTGATAGAGAAATAAGTACTTGTCTTGTGAAAGCTTTTCAGTAAATTTCTTAGTTTCAAAGTCAAGGACAAAACCTATCTACACAAGAATCTTGCAAGACAAATTGGTAGTATGTACATTCCAGGTCAAGAGTTAAAATACATATTGGCCTTTCATGTTTAGAGTTTTGTTTAAAGACGCTTACTCCTTGGAAGGTACCAACCTAGATAGCGTATTAAAAAGTAGAGACATTACTTTGCCAACAAAGGTCCGTCTAGTCAAGGCTGTGGTTTTTCCTGTGGTCATGTATGGATGTGAGAGTTGGACTGTGAAGAAAGCTGAACACCAAAGAACTGATGCTTTTGAACTGTAGTGTTAGAGAAGACTCTTGAGAGTCCCTTGGACTTCAAGGAGATCCAGCCAGTCCATCCTAAAGGAGATCAGTCCTGGATGTTAATTGGAAGGAATGATGCTGAAGCTGAAACTCCAATACTCTGGCCACCTTGTGCGAAGAGTTGACTCACTGGAAAAGACTCTGATGCTGGGAGGGATTGGGGGCAGGAGGAGAAGGGGACGACAGAGGATGAGATGGCTGGATGGCATCACTGGCTCGATGGACGTGTGTCTGAGTGAACTCTGGGAGTTGGTGATGGACAGGGAGGCCTGGCGTGCTGCTATTCATGAGGTCGCAAAGAATCAGACAGGACTGAGCAACTGAACTGAACTTGTTTTGTTTTGCTTGCTTGGTTGTGTGTATGTGTGTGTTGTTATCACTTCATTTTCTTTTTCTTCTTTCTTTCTCTGCTTATATTATTTTCCAAGAAAATAGCAAGGCAATATGACCAACCCTAGGCAAATGTATCAGAAATGAGAAGTTTTATTTGTCATCTTCTTTTTCTCTTGATTCTATCCTTTTTCATTTTGCCAATATAGCCAATATCTAGACTACCCAAAATCTCCATTTGGTACTCCACCAATGATTTCCTTTGCAAGAGAATAAGTCAATCTGTGTTAATATATTTAATGACCCTTTATACTATTTCATGAGCATGATGCTTTATCCCTATAGAATTGAAATTTCCAGCTCTATGACAGACAATTGGTTGATACACTCTGGGAATGTTGGAAATTGTGAACCATATTTGTATCTTACTACTTGACACTTGTCTATTTCTCCTACTGGGCCTATTTACTATTTGGGTTCTGTTGCTGGGTCAAATTAAATGCAATTTAATTTATTGAATCTTTTATCTTGTTTGGCAAAAGAAATTACATAATTTTCTAAAGCTCTGGTAGAATGCAGTACTCTCTATGAAGAGGCAAATCATTCATTTTCAAAATTCTCATATTCTCAGAGTTCCTTTAAAAAACAAACAAACAAAAAAACCCTCTTAGTCTGTTGATGCAAGAATGCTTCATACTCCACCTAACCAGTGTGAAAGTTTCGTGTGAATATTTGATGGGAGACATTCTTGAGTTAGTATAACTTTATTTATTCCCTGGTGTGTGGGACTTCATTACTTTGGTCCATGTGGGATAGTCCTCAGAATGATGGATGACTCACTGTGAAACAGCTGTGACCTGACAGAGTTATTGCTAGCATTGCATTTTCTGTGTGAACTTGATTTTTTAAAAAACAATCACCATTATGTCACTGCATTCTTCTGCTTCAGTGTTGGTGGCTGCTTTCCTTGAGGATGGAGTAACACCCTTGTACTGAAGGGGGCGGGGGGTGGGCGGGAGATAGAACAGATGGCCTGGTGTGGACAGCATGAAGATGAGGGAAGAAAGATGACAATATATATAAGCACTTGCAGAACTACACAGCATACAAGCTGGCCTATTTACTATTAAAGCTAGGATAGGCTCATTATGTTATGTTTTGAAATTCCTAGAAATGGCCTACTGGGACTGGTAGTTACCAGTGAATGATGCATAAGGCATATCCTAGGCAAAGCTCCATGTTGCCTCATCAGTCTCATACCTGTCTCCCTGTGGTGCTCTTTTGCCTCATAAGGCTTCCCTGGTGGTTCAGATGGTAAAAAAACAAAAAACAAAAATCTGCCTGCAATCTGTGTTACCCAGGTTCAATCCCTGAGTCAGGAAGATCCTCCAAAGCAGGAAATGGCAACCCACTCCAGTATGCTTGCCTGGAGAATTCTGCAGACAGAAGAGCTTAGCGGGCTACAGTCCATGGCCACAAATATCAACTTGATAAACATTATATTGACTTGAAATGATAAGTTGGTTTAATAGAAGAAATAAAAATTAAAAATATTTTATTGGTTTATAAAATATTTTATGTAAATAAATTTAAATAATAAGAATAAATATATTTTATTTTTTAGTGTGGCTACTAGGAAATTATAGATTAAAGATGTAATCACATTAATTTCTATTTTACAACATTGCTCTAGCTTATTAAATATTAAGTTAATTCCAGATGAATAGGAAGGTCGATAGGTTGCCGCTATTGGAAGATATCTTTTTATCTAAGTGAGGCCAAGAGTATTAGTCTAGCCTCTTCAATTATTTACTGTGTGGCTTCAGAATTAACATGGACACTCTGGGATTAGGACTACCTTTTAAAGAGAATCATCTAACAACATAAACTTTGCCAGAGAACATAGGAAATCTTTTTGGGAGGATGGGTTTAAGAAGAGCTTGAATCAGTACTTGCTGATAGAGAAAATATAGGGATGTGATAGAGAAATAAGTACTTGTCTTGTGAAAGCTTTTCAGTAAATTTCTTAGTTTCAAAGTCAAGGACAAAACCTATCTACACAAGAATCTTGCAAGACAAATTGGTAGTATGTACATTCCAGGTCAAGAGTTAAAATACATATTGGCCTTTCATGTTTAGAGTTTTGTTTAAAGACGCTTACTCCTTGGAAGGTACCAACCTAGATAGCGTATTAAAAAGTAGAGACATTACTTTGCCAACAAAGGTCCGTCTAGTCAAGGCTGTGGTTTTTCCTGTGGTCATGTATGGATGTGAGAGTTGGACTGTGAAGAAAGCTGAACACCAAAGAACTGATGCTTTTGAACTGTAGTGTTAGAGAAGACTCTTGAGAGTCCCTTGGACTTCAAGGAGATCCAGCCAGTCCATCCTAAAGGAGATCAGTCCTGGATGTTAATTGGAAGGAATGATGCTGAAGCTGAAACTCCAATACTCTGGCCACCTTGTGCGAAGAGTTGACTCACTGGAAAAGACTCTGATGCTGGGAGGGATTGGGGGCAGGAGGAGAAGGGGACGACAGAGGATGAGATGGCTGGATGGCATCACTGGCTCGATGGACGTGAGTCTGAGTGAACTCTGGGAGTTGGTGATGGACAGGGAGGCCTGGCGTGCTGCTATTCATGAGGTCGCAAAGAATCAGACAGGACTGAGCAACTGAACTGAACTTGTTTTGTTTTGCTTGCTTGGTTGTGTGTATGTGTGTGTTGTTATCACTTCATTTTCTTTTTCTTCTTTCTTTCTCTGCTTATATTATTTTCCAAGAAAATAGCAAGGCAATATGACCAACCCTAGGCAAATGTATCAGAAATGAGAAGTTTTATTTGTCATCTTCTTTTTCTCTTGATTCTATCCTTTTTCATTTTGCCAATATAGCCAATATCTAGACTACCCAAAATCTCCATTTGGTACTCCACCAATGATTTCCTTTGCAAGAGAATAAGTCAATCTGTGTTAATATATTTAATGACCCTTTATACTATTTCATGAGCATGATGCTTTATCCCTATAGAATTGAAATTTCCAGCTCTATGACAGACAATTGGTTGATACACTCTGGGAATGTTGGAAATTGTGAACCATATTTGTATCTTACTACTTGACACTTGTCTATTTCTCCTACTGGGCCTATTTACTATTTGGGTTCTGTTGCTGGGTCAAATTAAATGCAATTTAATTTATTGAATCTTTTATATTGTTTGGCAAAAGAAATTACATAATTTTCTAAAGCTCTGGTAGAATGCAGTACTCTCTATGAAGAGGCAAATCATTCATTTTCAAAATTCTCATATTCTCAGAGTTCCTTTAAAAAACAAACAAACAAAAAAACCCTCTTAGTCTGTTGATGCAAGAATGCTTCATACTCCACCTAACCAGTGTGAAAGTTTCGTGTGAATATTTGATGGGAGACATTCTTGAGTTAGTATAACTTTATTTATTCCCTGGTGTGTGGGACTTCATTACTTTGGTCCATGTGGGATAGTCCTCAGAATGATGGATGACTCACTGTGAAACAGCTGTGACCTGACAGAGTTATTGCTAGCATTGCATTTTCTGTGTGAACTTGATTTTTTAAAAAACAATCACCATTATGTCACTGCATTCTTCTGCTTCAGTGTTGGTGGCTGCTTTCCTTGAGGATGGAGTAACACCCTTGTACTGAAGGGGGCGGGGGGTGGGCGGGAGATAGAACAGATGGCCTGGTGTGGACAGCATGAAGATGAGGGAAGAAAGATGACAATATATATAAGCACTTGCAGAACTACACAGCATACAAGCTGGCCTATTTACTATTAAAGCTAGGATAGGCTCATTATGTTATGTTTTGAAATTCCTAGAAATGGCCTACTGGGACTGGTAGTTACCAGTGAATGATGCATAAGGCATATCCTAGGCAAAGCTCCATGTTGCCTCATCAGTCTCATACCTGTCTCCCTGTGGTGCTCTTTTGCCTCATAAGGCTTCCCTGGTGGTTCAGATGGTAAAAAAACAAACAAAAAAAATCTGCCTGCAATCTGTGTTACCCAGGTTCAATCCCTGAGTCAGGAAGATCCTCCAAAGCAGGAAATGGCAACCCACTCCAGTATGCTTGCCTGGAGAATTCTGCAGACAGAAGAGCTTAGCGGGCTACAGTCCATGGCCACAAAGAGTCAGATACAACTGAGTGAGTAATACTTTGACACTCCCCTACAGTCCTTTTTCATCCTTTTCTAGTAGTGGAGTCTTGGACACAATGATATCTTACCTGGTTTTTAGTTCCTTCATTAATAAAAAGAGATAAAGATAGTATCAATTTCCCAGGATACTTAATTTTAAATATTAAGTAAATATGTGTAACACTTTTAAAACAGTGGCCTATGTATATATTGTGTGATATTTGTTACTTGAAAAAAAACAAGTAACTCTTTGGACAAAATTAATTCAAATTTCTTTCTTTCTGGTACCCTCATCAAAATTTATTGGTCTTGTGTGCCATTTCATCAGAGACTCCCCCAATTCTAGATTTTTGAAAGTCACATACCAGTAGCTAACATCTGGATATGGGGTGTTCAGTTCAGTTCAGTTCAGTCACTCAGTTGTGTCCGACTCTTTGCAACCCTATGAATCGCAGCACACCAGGCGTTCCTGTCCATCACCAATTCCCGGAGATCACTCAGACTCACGTCCATCGAGTCCGTGATGCCATCCAGCCATCTCATCCTCGGTCGTCCCCTTCTCCTCCTGCCCCCAATCCCTCCCAGCATCAGAGTCTTTTCCAATGAGTCAACTCTTCACACGAGATGGCCAAAGTACTGGAGTTTCAGCTTCAGTATCATTCCCTCCTAAGAAATCCTAGGGCTGATCTCCTTCAGAAATAGAGGGAAACAACAGAATGGGAAGGACTAGAGATCTCTTCAAGAAAATCAGAGGTATCAAGGGAACATTTCATGCAAAAGTGGGCTCGATAAAGGATATGGGGTGTAGATGATTCTTTTGCGCCTGTACAGTCTTTTGTAGTGGTTTGATCAAGTGTGATTATTTACAGATTCAGATATTTCTTGTAAAATTATGAACTCTGACTTCCCTTGGGAAAAAGTCAAAAGATATGTCAACTGTGTGGCAGTAGCCCCACATGAGAACACTTGGAATTATGTGGTATCAGCCCTGTTTGATTCTGTGTATATCTCCCAACTGTCCAGTCTTCATTCTCCCTTATTTTCCCTTACAGCCCAATCTAATTCACTTTTCATTGCCATCCCAGGCCCTCTGAATATGTGCGTTTGTGACTCAGGTGTCACTGTTGTCTTTCTTAGCAGGTTTGTCTGTGCCTTTGAACAGTTAGTCCTAACACAGAAAACACTTAATTCCTGTGCCACACCACTGCTTTCAGTGCTTAATATCTGTTAACTCACTTGACCTTGTTGATCTAAACCAAATAGATTTCCACAAATTTTTCCTGGAAAAGATGGGTTATTTGGGGGAGATAAGCAAAAAAAGTATAACTTGGTGTCTGCAAACACAATGAACCATGTGTAAGTCTCCTAAGTGGCAAGGAAAAGAGAACATGTACTAAAGGGAAAAAGGAAATTGGGAAGGATACAGTAAACAAACAGTTTATGGCTTTTCATTGGCTGAGTCCTTGCTTGGATAGAAGAGGAGTTTGTATTTTTCCTGTTGGGCTCTTCTGTAATCACAGAGCATGAGATTTCCCCTTTCTTGTCTCCTGATTCTCTTTGATTGAAGTTTCTCTTCATTAATTTTTTTTACACTTTCCTCTTTTTTCCAAGATCTTTTTCTAAACACATTGCTGATCAAGAGTGAGGTTTTTTAGTTGCAGTGGGTTTTTGTCCCTCAGTACCAGGAAGGGCCTTTCCTGAGTGTAGCATCTTATATAAGAAAGAGAGTATACAGATTGAAAACCTACTGAGGTCACATTTGAGTAACAAAGAGGAATAGGAGGGAGAACACTTAGGTGACTTTTATCTGAAGTCCATATGTTATCAAGATCATAGACATTGTAGATCATCTGAAGTGTTGAGTCTTCATCAAAGATTTGGTGACAAACTTCCAATGGGCCTGGTCCAGCTATCTTGGGAAAACTGTCTTATCAGATGTCATTAGTTCAGTTCTGTGAAATCTTTTCTTTCAGGCCACCAAACGATGTGCAGGTACAGTATGGGTTCTGTGTTTTCTTTAGTTATGTCATGTGAATCCAAGAGTCTATTCCTTAGAGTTTGGTAGCATAAGAGTTGGTTAGCACTAACAGAAAGGAGCCTCTCCAAGGAGGCTGAAGAGAGTGACTCTGGAGGGTCTTTTCAAATAGGTGAAATTTCTAGGTTGCAAGAAGTGATGCTTTAAGTCTGTCTCCAGAGAGTGTACTATGAAAAGATTGCTCTACTAAAGCATGATTATTTTTAAAGAAGCAATTAGGCCTTTGCAATATTGAAGTATTTCTCCTTTTATCATGAATTTGTGAGTCTGAAAGAAATAGGAACCAAGTACATTGGGCATCCTGTGACTGTCTCAAAGGGTGAGAATTTATGGGTTCCAAAACGGTGAATCTGAGATTTAGAAGGACTGCAGCAGTGCTTTAGGACCATATGGTTGAAGGAACTCTACAGATTTTTCCAGTTGAGTCTGAATAATGTCCTTAGTGCATTTGAGTAAACCAGAGGATTGAGGGTGGTAAACACAGTGAAAGTGTTGTAAAACCAGTCAGACAATGTAGACTTGTTGAAACATCTAGTCAGAAAAGTGGGTTCCTTGATCTCTATGAAGTTTAAGAGTAATTCCCTAGGTAGGAAGCATTTTTTCCAAAAGGAAATTAGCCATGAAAGAGTTAGTAACCTGAAGGTAAGGCTTTAGTCCAGTGTGAAAACATGCATACCATGACTAAAACATACTGATATCCATGAGACAGAGGAAGTCATATTAAATCAATTTGCTAGACTCATATTGGCTACTAGGCAGTTTAGCAAGTCTGGGAGCAGTATGAAAAGGCTTCCCTGGGTTGTACTTCAGACACTTCAGACAAGTGAAGTAGGCACTTAATGTGGCCTTATTGTTTCCCTGCCAAATATTGATTTGTGAAAACTATCATTTTGTCAGTAGATCAGTGGTTAATCCATGTGCAATGTTGAGGAGTGGGATTTTAATCTTGAGTAGGAGATGGCTGTCATTTGATCCAAACATGAGCTTTTAGTCTTCAGTAGGACAGAGGAGAAGGTGATAACAGAGGATGAGATGATTGGATGGCATCACCGACTCAATGGACTTGAGTTTGAGCAAGCTCCAGGAGTTGGTGATGAACAGGGAAGTCTGGCACGCTGCAGTCCATGGGATTGCAAAGAGTTGGACATGACTGAACAACTGCACTGAACTGAGGACATGGTTGTCATTTGATCCAAATCTGAGCTTTATTGTTTTACTAAATCAAGAATTATTGAGTTTATAGTCCTCTTTTCCCTTTTCTGAGACTAGTTTAGGTTTCTTTGGTTAGTGTTTCTAGCTTATCTTTTGCAGAAATATTCCTTTGGACCATTACAAAGATTTGGCTGCTGTTGGTCCCTTTAAAGGCAGTATTCCTTGCTGAAATACCAGCAAAATGATTTTCCATAGCTTCCCAGAATCAAGTTTAGAATGTCCTAAAATCTTAATAATAAGTAAGGAGGCAGGTAAAAGTATTGCTTCCAATAATTCCTGAATATAGGGGCCGTTTAAAACTTTTATTTCTGATGGAAGTAAGAAAACCACTTTGCTTCCACAGCATTCCAAAATCATGAGCTACTCTGATATGTACTATAAGTCTGTGTTTAGTCAGTTTCGTCCTTGGCTAAAGTTCAAGTCCATGTAAGAGTGTATAATTCAGCCTTTATCCATAGATTAAGATGCTGCCTCAACAACACTGAAAAGAGCTGCAAAAGCAAATCTAGTACATTATTTGCCATTGTCACCTTTTAAAAAGAACTCTCTGTGAGCCGCGGAAAGTCAGTGGTGCCAAAAGGAATTTCCTGCAAATCATCATGAGTAGTCAGGAGGTTGTCTATCAGCATTAAAGATGGAGGGGAGAAGAGGAGCAGGGTTAAGATTATTATGTAAGAGAGTTATGTGAGGAGCAGTTAACAAAAGGAATTCTTTAGGAAGAGAGTTGGCTGAGAATTGTTGAGCATGATGAGAATTTAAGAGAGTTTTTACTGCAAGAGGTTCAAAAATAGTTAAAGGAGGATCCCATGATGATTTTCTCAGTGTTCTTAACCAAAAAGGCAGTCACCAGAATGGCTCTAGGTGTGTATGCTTATGGCTCAGGGTCCAGTTGCTGGCTATAGCACTCTATGGAGCGACTGTAGTGCCCCTGTATAAGGGTGAGTAACCCAGAGGCTTTCTCTTCCTTTTCCTATACAAAAAGGAACCAGAAAAGGAATCTGGTAATTGGGATGCCCAAGGGCAGGTGAGTTCATCAAACTCTCCTTTCAGGCCTCAAAGGCTGTCATCTGGTTTTTCCTGTAAAATTGGGTTGGAGTTGTTATTCTTGAATAAAACATACAAAGATTTGGCCATAAGAGAGAACTTTGGAATCTGGTTTTAGCAAAAATCAACTAGCCTGAAAAAAACTCACAATTGGTGCTTAGTTTGGGGTTTGGGAAAACTTAGGATACCATAAAGTTTGTCTGAATCTAGGTGTAGCCCTTGTTCTGATATCAAATTCTCTAAATATTGGGGCAGATTACAATTTTATTTGATGACCTTATGCCCTTTTAAGGCTATAAGCTTTAGCAAGTGAATGCTGTCTTCCTATCAGGATGCTTGAAAAGAAGGAGATCATCCACACGTTGCAAGGAAGTAGAATTTCTAGGAAACTTTATGTCATTCAGAGTTTATGAAAACTGAGTGACTTTCAGTAAACCCCTGAGGCTATACTGTCCAGATAATTGTTTTTCTTCTAAGGTGAGGGGAAAAAGGTATTGGCTAATTTCAAGTGGAATACTAAGGAATGCATTACATAAATAATTACAGTAAAGAATTGACTTCTGGTAGTGAGAGGGTAACAGGCAGGAAGGCCAGGGATCTCCAAATGGAGGAAATAGGCTGCAAGTGTCAGACATTTTTTCTCTCTCCCTTAAGCAGCAGGAGGAAACAAACTACAAGTGTCAGATTTTTTTTTTTTCTTAAAATTCTGTGTTGCCCTGACGACACCTGGCTCCACCTGAACTTAACTTTTCTCAAACCTTGAGGTAACCAATGTGTTTTTCTTATGGAAATGTTTTTCTTAAGCTATTTTAATGAACCTATGTATTTCCTTTGGAATTTGCTTTTCTTCAAAATGAACTTTTGACAGATAATAGCTCAACAAACCAATGTTCAAATCAATTGTTTTAAGATGAACTTTTGACTGATAATAGCTCAACAAACCAGTGTTCAAATCAATTGTTTTATGGCTGGTGGATGACATACCTTGTGCCATCCTATCTCAAAAATGCATATTGTGGGAGAGGGGCCTGGTGAAACTCCATCAGCCTTGAGGTGTCTCTCTTATCTGATTAATAGCGTTCTTACAGACATAAAACATCTGGCTAAAGACTAGCAGGGGGCACTCTCCGTCCCCCTTCTAATACCTATGTCAGAAGCTTTCTCTGTCCCTTTTTATACTTTAATAAAACTCTGCTATACAAAAGCTCTTTAGTGATCAAGCCTGGTCCCTGGTCCTGAGGTTAAATCTTCTTCGGAGATCACGAATCTGACACCGTTCACCGTAAGCTGTCAGTAGGAATGGATGTTAGTGATGTAAGAGTGTTAAAAATAACAGGGTGTTCAGGGATAATCATGTTTATTCCTCAAGATCCTGGACAATCCTTTACCCTTCATCTTTAAGTTTTCACATCAGTGAAAAGGGAATGATATAAGGGCTAGTACAAGGGATAATGCGGGGAAGGCAATGGCACCCCACCCCAGTACTCTTGCCTGGAAAATCCAATGGACGGAGTAGCCTAGTGGGCTGCAGTCCATGGGGTCGCTAACAGTCGGACAGACTGAGCGACTTCACTTTCACTTTTCTCTTTCATGCATTG
>SJYX01015640.1:202106-213453 GCA_006410675.1 Oreotragus oreotragus
GTGGGCTGCAGTCCATGGGGTCGCTAACAGTCGGACAGACTGAGTGACTTCACTTTCACTTTTCTCTTTCATGCATTGGAGAAGGAAATGGCAACCCACTCCAGTATTCTTGCCTGGAGAATCCCAGGGATGGGGGAGCCTGGTGGGCTGCCGTCTATGGGGTCACACAGAGTCGGACACGACTGAATTGACTTAGCAGCAGTAGCACAAGGGATAATGAGACCACGAGTCTTGTAATATTCTATTATGGGTATGCCTTGGGGAGCTTCTTATAGTGAAAGTGTTAGTCACTCAGTCATGTCCACTTCTTTGTGACCCCATGGACTCTAGCCCTCCAGACTGTCCTCCAGACTGTCCATGGAATTCTCCAGGCCAGAATACTGGAGCTGGTAGCCATTCCCTTCTCCAGGGGATCTTCCTGACCCAGGGATTAAACCCAGGTCTCTTGCATTACAGGCAGATTCTTTCCCATCTGAGCCAAAGGGAAACCTTCTTTGTAGCCCTCTGGCCTAATACTGTCATGAAAGTGAAAGTCATGTCTGACTCTTTGGAACCCCACGTACTATAGCCTGCCAGGCTCCTCTGTTCATGGAATTCTCCAGGCCAGAATACTGGAGTGGGTAGCTGTTCCCTTTTCCAGGGGATCTTCCCAACCCAGGGTTTGAACCCAGGTCTCCTGCATTGCAGGTGAATGCTTTACCATCTAAACCACCAGGGAAACCCCCATAGATGAAAAACATAAAAGATGTCAGAAGGTCATTTAATTCACCTGGTTGGTTGCAGGCATATCTCATTTTGTTGCACTTTGCATTATTTTGCTTCATGGATATTGTGTTTTTTTACAAATTGAAATTTTATGGCAACTCTGCATTGTCAGATGATGGTTAGCATTTTTAGCGATAAAATATTTTTAAATTAAAGTGCATACATGTTCAAGCTGGATTTAGAAATTGCCAACATCTGTTGAATCATCACAGAAGCAAGAGAGTTCCAGAAAAGCATCTGCTTTATTGGCTATGCCAAAGCCTTGACTGTGTGGATCACAATAAACTGTGGGAAATTCTTAAAGAGATGGGAATATCAGACCACCTGACCTGTCTCCTGAGAAATCTGTATGTAGATCAAGAAGCAAAAGTTAGACCTGGACATGGAAAAACAGACTGGTTCCAAATCAGGAAAGCAGTACGTCAAGGCTATATATTGTTACCCTGCTTATTTAATTTAGATGCAGAGTACATTATGAGAAATGCTGGGCTGGATGAAGCACAAACTGGAATCAGGATTGCCAGAAGAAATATCAATAACTTCAGATATGCAGATGACATCAGCCTTATGGCAGAAAGAGAAGAAGAACTAAAAAGCCTCTTGATGAAAGTGAAAGAGAGTAAAAAGTTGGCTTAAAACTCAACATTCAGAAAACTAAGATCATGGCATCCCATCTCATCACTTCATGGCAATTAGATGGGGAAACAGTGGAAACTGTGACAGACAATTTTTGGGGCTCCAAAATCACTGCAGATGGTGACTGTAGCCATGAAATTAAAAGACTTGCTCCTTGGAAGAAAAGTTATGACCAACCTAGACAGCATTATTAAAAAGCAGAGACATTACTTTGCCAACAAACGTCTGTCTAGTCAAGGCTATGGTTTTTCCAGTAGTCATGTATGGATGTGAGAGTTGGACTATGAAGAAAGCTGAGCACTGAAGGACTGATGTTTTTGAACTGTGGTGTTGGAGAAGACTCTTGAGAGTCCCTTGGACAGCAAGGAGATCCAACCAATCCATCATAAAGGAAATCAGTCCTGAATATTCATTGGAAGGACTGATGCTGGAGCTGAAACTCCAGTATTTTGACACCTGATGCAAATGTCAGGGGAGTATAATCTCGGTTCTGTCTTGTCTCAACAAAAATTTGAAGCGACTCAGGTTACAGCCCTCGGCATGTCACAGCTCTCCGACAGACCGTGTTACAGCTCTTGGGTCTTGAACAGACCATGTTATAGCTCTTGGACAGATCATTGTTACAGCTCTGTGTTATAGCTCAGTTTGATTTAGAAAATAATAGGAAAATACATCCTCGAGGCATAAGGGCATACTGACCTAAAGACGCAAAGAGAAAAGAGAGAGAGAAAAAAACAACGAACGTGCGTGAGAAAGACCCCTGGCCCTTTGGCTCCTCTTTTTATGCCTTTTCCTCCCCCTGGGTCTTCCATATGTAAAATGGGCTAGGCAGGAGTGCTGTTTGTTCTACCTCACTCTGGCTCTTGGACCTTCCTTTGTTCTGTTTTCACGGGCTTTTCCCTTCCTTGTCTTTTAGCCACCGCCATTCTGGATTCCTGTTTCCTGTTCTTAGTACCTAACACAAAGAACCTTCTCATTGGAAAAGGCCCTGATGCTGAGAAAGATTGAAGGCAGGAGAAGAAGAGGATGACAGAGGATGAGGTGGTTGGATGGCATCACTGACTCAATGGACATGGGTTTCAGTAAACTTGGGGAGTTGGTGATGGACAGGGAGGCCTGGCGTGCTGCAGTCCATGGGGTCTCAAAGTGTTGGACATGGCCGAGCGACTGTACTGACCTGAACTGAACCTTTTTTAAAATTAATTTATTTATTCTAATTTGTGGCTAATTACTTTACAAAATTGTGGTGGTTATTGCCATACATTGACATGAATCAGCCACGGATGTACATGTGTCCCCTTGTCCCAATCCCCGCTCCCACCTCCCTCCATTGCAACTTCACACTTAATAGATTATAGTATAGTGTAAATACAGCTTTTATATGCACTGGGAAACCAAAAAAATATGTTACTCTCTTTATTGTTATGCTTGCTTTATTGCATTGGTCTGAACTGAACCCCCAATATCTCCAAAGTACAACTGTACTTTGATGAGTACTGTCAAATTGTAGAATTATTTCCCCCTTTCAGGAGAAAGATATTCCAGTATCATACTTCTCTAAGAAGTCTCAGCCTAGTGAATAGATAGGGAAAGAGGAACTAAGGAGAAAAGAGTGTATACCTCTCAAAGAGCTTCAAGAAAATGGAATTGATTCATAGATAAGAAACTCTTCAGTTTCATTAGAGATCCCCCACTATGTGAATGGTTTCAGGCCTCCAAGGCAGGAGCTGTTTTGTACTAGTGGGTTGAATACCAGTGGTGTGCCTTCAGTATCAGTCAATTCAGAGAAATGTTTCTTCAGGCCAGTTAAGTGGGAGGATTGGGAAGAGGCCCTGTAGTTGCTTAGGGCCTTGTCAATGAAAATTGGGAGGAAGGCCTATTTAGAGGATGAAGCCGCCTAAGGCACATACATTTTCAACAATCTCTTCAATTGTTCTGGCTCTTTGCAATAATAGCAGAAACTAGCAGAGTTCTGGTTTTGTTAAGGAACATTCATTTAGTGGAGTTGAAGATTAATAATTTTTTGGTTTTATTAGATTATTTATCTTGAGTGAGAGAGAGCTGGTTTGCCAGATTAACTAAATCTGGAGTGGACATAGTTTTATTCTGTTCTGGTCCTTTTTACTAAAGGGGAGAGGTCCCATTTGAGTCCATTGATGAACAAAATTTAAAACTACCCAGGTGGAATTAACTTCTGAAGGAAGACCAGAATTTCCTTTAAAAATACAATCTAAAGGTGATTATAAGGGTCGTCTTTTCATGTGTTTATTAGCCAACCATATGAGAAGACTTAATTTTAAGACAGGTTCTGACAAGTTCAAGTGCTGTTTTGGACAAACACCAATGGCTGTTGCTGCCCCAGCCAGGCTCCACTCTTCCGTGTTCTAGTCTTATACCAGGTTGAGGCCACTCTAGATCTAGTGACACACTGTGACATGGAGTGAACAAGGCCAGAGCTTTCGCCCTGCTAGAGCTGGGGTTCCGGGGAAGGCAATGGCACCCCACCCCAGTACTCTTGCCTGGAAAATCCAATGGACGGAATAGCCTGGTGGGCTGCAGTCCATGGGGTCGCTAACAGTCGGACAGACTGAGCGACTTCACTTTCACTTTTCTCTTTCATGCATTGGAGAAGGAAATGGCAACCCACTCCAGTATTCTTGCCTGGAGAATCCCAGGGATAGGGGAGCCTGGTGGGCTGCCGTCTATGAGGTCACACAGAGTTGGACACGACTGAAGTGACTTAGCAGCAGCCTGGGGTTCATACCAGGCTGACTGTGGGAAACTGACAGCTGCTACAGCAGACTCCTCTCAGTCCTGCCTCGGGGGCAGCCAGCTTGTGCACATTCCTCACGAGTGGAGTCCAGGCTTCCAACTGCCCTCCTGTTAGTCTCACAGATTCTCAAATCCCATGTAGGACCCCAGAACTGGGGCACCGTCTTTGTCCCTCCAGGGCAGCTGTCACCTGTGTATTCTCCCTTTTTCTCTGAGTCCCCTCTTAGAGGCATATGTCTTGACTCGATAGCTTTTCTTCCCTTTTTACCTGATTATGTGTGTATCTTCATGTAGCCTTAGTTGTATGGGAGTTCTTCAGCCAGTTTTCAGTGATAATTGTTCCATATGTTGATGTATTTTTGATGTATTCCTGGCAAGATGGTGGAGTGACCTCCATGTTTTCTTACTCTGCTATCTTGATCTATTCTGCTTTTGCTAATCTTAAACTCTTATTTTGCAAAGAGGCAATTATAGGCTCCAGAAAACACTTGGAAGCCTAAAAATACTGATTGATATAGGTAAACCATTCAGTTATGGAAATTTCTGAGCTGTTACATTCCAATTCAATTAAAAAAAAAATTAACACTGAGGATTTCAAATCTCTCCATAATGTCCATTGATATTCTAAATTGCCTTTGGTCAGGTAAGTCCATTTAGTTAGAATTGCACGTGCAGAGGGACCATGATTTTCAAACATAAAATTTCCTAAAGTCCCTGTAGAGGTCTTGTCCTCAAAATATGTAGATAACTTAGATCCCATTTCTCAGTTTTTTGTCTAGAATAAAGGAATCATTTTCAAACCGCTCAAACAGCTTATAGCTCAATCCAAACAGCTTGCAATCTAATGCTAGCCAAGTCTAAGAAAACAACTTGGTCCTAGGGGAGCCAGGCCAAGGGCTTTTTCAGCCAGTTTCCAGAGAACAGCCCCTGTTCCAAAGGAAAGGGCTGACAGTTGGACCAGCACACTGTAGTGAAGCAGTCCTGTTACTGAAGGAATGGGCTAGCAGCTTCTCAGCTAGCTCCAGTTGAAACAATCTCAACTCAAAATCAGATTGAAGTGCCAAATGAGTACTCACATACAGAACAGGGCCTTAACCAGAAAGACAAAAACTTTATGTAGATTCCTCATACAGTCTGGAGAACTTCAAATGCCAAGATAGTGTGAACTCAGATCTATAAAAAGACATACCTTCAAATCCCAAGGTCAGTGAGAAAAGTAGGGAGCAATAATGGACTCAACTGTGGGTACTGCACTTGTTTGCTCACCAGACCCAGAGCTTTTGGGAGTCTTCTGTTGTCTCCATATGAGTCACCAAAATGTTGACCTGAAATAGTAGACTGCCAGATATTTTTCTAGAAAAGAGGGGCCTTTATAGGAAGCCCTTTATAGGGCTTCCCTGGTGGCTCAGCAGTAAAGAATCTGCCTGCCAGTGCAGGAGATGTGGATTTGATCCCTGGGTCGGGAAGCTCCCCTGGAGAAGAAAATGGCAACTCACTCCATATTCTTGCCTGGGACAGCCCATGGACGGAGAAGCCTGGTGGGCTACAGTCCACAGGGGTGCAAAAGAGATAGACACGACTTAGTGACTAAACAACAACAAAGAAAGTTGAGAGTGCTTCGATAAACCAGGAGCTCATGGTTTTTCATTAGCTGAGTCCTTTCCAGGAAAGAAGAGAAATCTTTCTTCCTGTCGAATCTGCTATCATTGCAGGGCATAAGAGCTCCCCCTTCTGGTTTCCTGACTGTATTTAATTGAAGTTTCTGTTTATTGATATTAGTATTTTACAACCTTAACTCTAGTCACAGTAAGGTATTAGAATGTATTCTAAGCATAATAGGAAGTCACTGAGCGATCTTAAATAGAGGGAGGTCTCAATCTAATATCTATATTTAAATATATCTGTAGTT
This sequence comes from Oreotragus oreotragus, assembly GCA_006410675.1. NCBI lineage: Eukaryota > Metazoa > Chordata > Mammalia > Artiodactyla > Bovidae > Oreotragus > Oreotragus oreotragus. Next base: position 208,189 of record SJYX01015640.1, read on the forward strand.
GCCATGCCTTGGAAGGGGTAAAAGAGGAAATGAGAGCCAGTTAGATAGTTATTAAAGTAGTTAACAAAAAAAAAAAAAAAAAAAAGAAAAAAGAGGGAATTCCCTGTCAGTCCAAAGGTTAAGACTCAGGCTTTCACTGCTGTGGACTCAGGTTCCATCCCTGGTTGGGGGACTAAAATCCCACAAGCTGCATGCTGTAGCCAATAAATAGAGAATGATGAGCATTCTGACTAGATAATAGGAACGATAAGAAAAGAAGATGAATTCGGGGTGAACCCAATGCACTTAGAAGGAAATCTTATATGGTATAATGTGGCCCCTATCTGCACCTGGCCACTCTATTCTATTTTCTTATTCTATTCTATTCACTCAGTCATGTCCAACTCTTTGCTTCTCGCCCTGAATGGTGCAGTGTTAACTTTATCTCTCTTTACCTTGTATTTCTCATTTATGAAATAAAGTAAAAGATAATAATAGTACCTATCTCAAAATATTAAGAGGACTAATGAGATAATATACAATGATTTGGAACCATAGGGGACTTCCCTGGTGGCTCATGGGTATTGGTAAATAATTCGACAGCAATACAGGAGACACAGGAGATGCAGGTTCAGTCCCTGGGTTGGGCAGATCCACTGCAGGAAGGCATGGCAATCCATTCCAGTATTCTTGCTGTGAAAATCCCATGGACAGAGGAGCCTGGCAGGCTACAGTCCATGGAGTCACAAAGATTCAGGCTGTGACTGAGCACGCTTGCATTAGCATGTAGAAGCACTCAGTAAAATTTATCTATTTTTGATGAAATATTATGAAGTTGGGCTTCCCTCATAGCTCAGTTGGTAAAGAATCTGCCTGCAATGCAGGAGACCCTGGTTCAATTCCTGGGTTGGGAAGGTCCGCTGGAGAAGGGATAGGCTACCCACTCCTTATGAAGTCATAAAAGCATGTTGTTAAATATTAGCAATATGAAAAGTATAAACATGTTAAGTAAGTATATACCATATATTTCAATATAATGATTTCAGTATTTTTTAACTACCTCCTAATAATTCTCCATCTCAGTAATCCAGCTTTTTTCTCTGCAACTTTTCTACACTTACAGCCTCAAAAAATGAGAGAGCAAATGCCACCCAGGGAAATATAAACACTGGCAAATTTCGATATGCAGGAATTCCATTACCATAGTTTAGCTAAAAAATACTATCTTCACGACCCAGATAATCATGATGATGTGATCACTAATCTAGAGCCAAACATCCTGGAATATGAAGTTAAGTGGGCCTTAGAAAGCATCATTATGAACAAAGCTAGTGGAGGTGATGGAATTCCAGTTGAGCTGTTTCAAATCCTGGAAGATGATGCTGTGAAACTGCTGCACTCAATATGCCAGCAAATTTGGAAAACTCAGCAGTGGCCACAGGACTGGAAAAGGTCAGTTTTCACTCCAATTCCAAAGAAAGAATGCAAAAGAATGCTCAAACTACCGCACAATTGCACTCATCTCACATGCTACTAAAGTAATGCTCAAAATTCTCCAAACCAGGCTTCAGCAATACGTGAACCATGAACTCCCTGATGTTCAAGCTGGTTTTAGAAAAGGCAGAGGAACCAGAGATCAAATTGCCAACATCCGCTGGATCATGGAAAAAGCAAGAGAGTTCCAGAAAAACATCTATTTCTGCTTTATTGACTATGCCAAAGCCTTTGACTGTGTGGATCACAATAAACTGTGGAGAATTCTGAAAGAGATGGGAATACCAGACCACCTAACCTGCCTCTTGAGAAATCTGTATGNCCAGCTTGTGCACATTCCTCACGAGTGGAGTCCAGGCTTCCAACTGCCCTCCTGTTAGTCTCACAGATTCTCAAATCCCATGTAGGACCCCAGAACTGGGGCACCGTCTTTGTCCCTCCAGGGCAGCTGTCACCTGTGTATTCTCCCTTTTTCTCTGAGTCCCCTCTTAGAGGCATATGTCTTGACTCGATAGCTTTTCTTCCCTTTTTACCTGATTATGTGTGTATCTTCATGTAGCCTTAGTTGTATGGGAGTTCTTCAGCCAGTTTTCAGTGATAATTGTTCCATATGTTGATGTATTTTTGATGTATTCCTGGCAAGATGGTGGAGTGACCTCCATGTTTTCTTACTCTGCTATCTTGATCTATTCTGCTTTTGCTAATCTTAAACTCTTATTTTGCAAAGAGGCAATTATAGGCTCCAGAAAACACTTGGAAGCCTAAAAATACTGATTGATATAGGTAAACCATTCAGTTATGGAAATTTCTGAGCTGTTACATTCCAATTCAATTAAAAAAAAAATTAACACTGAGGATTTCAAATCTCTCCATAATGTCCATTGATATTCTAAATTGCCTTTGGTCAGGTAAGTCCATTTAGTTAGAATTGCACGTGCAGAGGGACCATGATTTTCAAACATAAAATTTCCTAAAGTCCCTGTAGAGGTCTTGTCCTCAAAATATGTAGATAACTTAGATCCCATTTCTCAGTTTTTTGTCTAGAATAAAGGAATCATTTTCAAACCGCTCAAACAGCTTATAGCTCAATCCAAACAGCTTGCAATCTAATGCTAGCCAAGTCTAAGAAAACAACTTGGTCCTAGGGGAGCCAGGCCAAGGGCTTTTTCAGCCAGTTTCCAGAGAACAGCCCCTGTTCCAAAGGAAAGGGCTGACAGTTGGACCAGCACACTGTAGTGAAGCAGTCCTGTTACTGAAGGAATGGGCTAGCAGCTTCTCAGCTAGCTCCAGTTGAAACAATCTCAACTCAAAATCAGATTGAAGTGCCAAATGAGTACTCACATACAGAACAGGGCCTTAACCAGAAAGACAAAAACTTTATGTAGATTCCTCATACAGTCTGGAGAACTTCAAATGCCAAGATAGTGTGAACTCAGATCTATAAAAAGACATACCTTCAAATCCCAAGGTCAGTGAGAAAAGTAGGGAGCAATAATGGACTCAACTGTGGGTACTGCACTTGTTTGCTCACCAGACCCAGAGCTTTTGGGAGTCTTCTGTTGTCTCCATATGAGTCACCAAAATGTTGACCTGAAATAGTAGACTGCCAGATATTTTTCTAGAAAAGAGGGGCCTTTATAGGAAGCCCTTTATAGGGCTTCCCTGGTGGCTCAGCAGTAAAGAATCTGCCTGCCAGTGCAGGAGATGTGGATTTGATCCCTGGGTCGGGAAGCTCCCCTGGAGAAGAAAATGGCAACTCACTCCATATTCTTGCCTGGGACAGCCCATGGACGGAGAAGCCTGGTGGGCTACAGTCCACAGGGGTGCAAAAGAGATAGACACGACTTAGTGACTAAACAACAACAAAGAAAGTTGAGAGTGCTTCGATAAACCAGGAGCTCATGGTTTTTCATTAGCTGAGTCCTTTCCAGGAAAGAAGAGAAATCTTTCTTCCTGTCGAATCTGCTATCATTGCAGGGCATAAGAGCTCCCCCTTCTGGTTTCCTGACTGTATTTAATTGAAGTTTCTGTTTATTGATATTAGTATTTTACAACCTTAACTCTAGTCACAGTAAGGTATTAGAATGTATTCTAAGCATAATAGGAAGTCACTGAGCGATCTTAAATAGAGGGAGGTCTCAATCTAATATCTATATTTAAATATATCTGTAGTTGCCATGCCTTGGAAGGGGTAAAAGAGGAAATGAGAGCCAGTTAGATAGTTATTAAAGTAGTTAACAAAAAAAAAAAAAAAAGAAAGAAAAAAGAGGGAATTCCCTGTCAGTCCAAAGGTTAAGACTCAGGCTTTCACTGCTGTGGACTCAGGTTCCATCCCTGGTTGGGGGACTAAAATCCCACAAGCTGCATGCTGTAGCCAATAAATAGAGAATGATGAGCATTCTGACTAGATAATAGGAACGATAAGAAAAGAAGATGAATTCGGGGTGAACCCAATGCACTTAGAAGGAAATCTTATATGGTATAATGTGGCCCCTATCTGCACCTGGCCACTCTATTCTATTTTCTTATTCTATTCTATTCACTCAGTCATGTCCAACTCTTTGCTTCTCGCCCTGAATGGTGCAGTGTTAACTTTATCTCTCTTTACCTTGTATTTCTCATTTATGAAATAAAGTAAAAGATAATAATAGTACCTATCTCAAAATATTAAGAGGACTAATGAGATAATATACAATGATTTGGAACCATAGGGGACTTCCCTGGTGGCTCATGGGTATTGGTAAATAATTCGACAGCAATACAGGAGACACAGGAGATGCAGGTTCAGTCCCTGGGTTGGGCAGATCCACTGCAGGAAGGCATGGCAATCCATTCCAGTATTCTTGCTGTGAAAATCCCATGGACAGAGGAGCCTGGCAGGCTACAGTCCATGGAGTCACAAAGATTCAGGCTGTGACTGAGCACGCTTGCATTAGCATGTAGAAGCACTCAGTAAAATTTATCTATTTTTGATGAAATATTATGAAGTTGGGCTTCCCTCATAGCTCAGTTGGTAAAGAATCTGCCTGCAATGCAGGAGACCCTGGTTCAATTCCTGNAAGATTCAGGCTGTGACTGAGCACGCTTGCATTAGCATGTAGAAGCACTCAGTAAAATTTATCTATTTTTGATGAAATATTATGAAGTTGGGCTTCCCTCATAGCTCAGTTGGTAAAGAATCTGCCTGCAATGCAGGAGACCCTGGTTCAATTCCTGGGTTGGGAAGGTCCGCTGGAGAAGGGATAGGCTACCCACTCCTTATGAAGTCATAAAAGCATGTTGTTAAATATTAGCAATATGAAAAGTATAAACATGTTAAGTAAGTATATACCATATATTTCAATATAATGATTTCAGTATTTTTTAACTACCTCCTAATAATTCTCCATCTCAGTAATCCAGCTTTTTTCTCTGCAACTTTTCTACACTTACAGCCTCAAAAAATGAGAGAGCAAATGCCACCCAGGGAAATATAAACACTGGCAAATTTCGATATGCAGGAATTCCATTACCATAGTTTAGCTAAAAAATACTATCTTCACGACCCAGATAATCATGATGATGTGATCACTAATCTAGAGCCAAACATCCTGGAATATGAAGTTAAGTGGGCCTTAGAAAGCATCATTATGAACAAAGCTAGTGGAGGTGATGGAATTCCAGTTGAGCTGTTTCAAATCCTGGAAGATGATGCTGTGAAACTGCTGCACTCAATATGCCAGCAAATTTGGAAAACTCAGCAGTGGCCACAGGACTGGAAAAGGTCAGTTTTCACTCCAATTCCAAAGAAAG